>UESW01002370.1:32260-182621 GCA_900491605.1 Calamus simplicifolius | reverse complement strand
TAAAATTTACCTTCAAAATGCAACTTGCTATATATACTTAATGGTTTTATCATCATCAAAAAGAGGGAGATTATTGATCCCATATTGATTTTGATGATTACAAAAAAATTAAGTAGGATACTAATATGTTTATTATGGAGGCAAAGATCAATGCAGGCAAATACAACATATCAAGAAGATGCTTCAATAAATTATAATGTCATCTCAAATGCTTCAAGTCCCTTGTCGAATTGAAGTTGTCTGTGGATTGTCTCTACAATGCTATGGCCAAACCATGCCTTAAATTGGTTACCTGGGCTAATTTTTTCAGCTAACTATTCCCCCTATTCTTCTCCCTAGCTGAATGGATGCTAAAAATAGCTAACTAGATGGAACATCCAGCTAGCTAAGGTCCCTGTCTTTTCTTCCTGGCCGAATGCATGATAGAAATATCTAACTGGATGCAACTTCCAGCTAACTAAGTTGCCTGATTCTCTTTCTGGCCGAATTCATGACTTTGAGAGCTAACTGCTTTTTGGTTCAAGCTAGCTAAACTGCATGAAACCTCTCTCTCTCTAGCCATGTGATTCTTGAATTTAGCTAACTGGAGTTCATCACTAGTTAACTAAATTGGAAATGGATGCTGATATTTCTTTCTAGCTGAATGCCTTATTGATTTAGTTAACTGGACATGTAGTCCAGCTAACTAATGGATGTTGATATTTCTTTCTGGCCAAATGCCTTATGGATTTAGTTAACTGGACATGTAGTCCAGCTAACTAATGGATGCTGATATTTCTTTCTGGTCGAATGCCTTATGGATTTAGTTAACTGGACATGTAGTCCAGCTAACTAAGGGATGCTGATATTTCTTTATGGTCGATTGCTTCATTGAAATAGTTAATTGGATTTTTAGTTTAGTTAACTAAGATTGGCTACAAACTTTTTATGGCCGAACTCATGTTGGAAATAGTTAACTGGATTTTTAGTTCAGCTAATTAAGGAATTCAAAAATACATCCTAGCCATGCTCTTGCTAAAATTAGTTAACTGGACTTTTAGTCCAGCTAACTAAGAAGTGTTGTTCTCTTCTTGATCGAGTGTTTTTCCCTGTATTAGTTAATTGGATTTCATCCAGCTAACTAAGGTTGGCTACTTCAGTTTTTCAGCACGATTTGCCTAAGTTAGCTGATTTCTTCCTCTAATCAACTAAGAAAATCTCTCTAGTTCATCTGAATGTGCTTCTTCTCAAATTCAAACCAACTGAATTTATTTTCCAACTAACTGGAGTCTACCTCTTTGAGAAAAATATTAGAAATTCTTTCTCCATTTTTGGTGACTATCAGTGCATTCAATGCTTCAAGAAATCTCTTCAATGGTTATCTTCTATTTTTGTTTTTCTTTTTATTTTTTCATTTAAGTCTAACGGATAGTTTTATGATAAAACACTTTAAATAGCTGTGTGTATAAGAAGAAGGAAGAGAGTGAACAGTAGAAAGCTATTATTGCATATATCCATGGTTGTTCAGCAACAAAGAAAGGAAGCTCTGTTTTAAATTCATGAATGCTTTTCTAAAGATCATTGATTGCTCATCTTTGCTAATACTTTAAAGCTTCCAAGAGACATTGAAGGTTTTAACTACTTCAAAGAAGATTTCATTTATTACTGAAGTGCATTTAAGGAAGAAGCTCATTTGAGAAGTTGCCTTCAAAATTGTAAAGTATTTATTTTTGAATATTTACTCATTCTAGGAGTGTATTGTTCTTAATATTTTTTGAACCTATTTTGAATCTTGTAAAGGGTTGGATTTAACCCTTGGTTGTTTGGCTTTCTTGTGCCGTGAAACAAGAGGACTAGCCTAGAAGGCTAGGGTTTGGCTCCCTTGTGCCATGTAATAAGAGGACTAGCTGGAGAAGGATAGGAGTTGTAATAGTTGGTGATATGATTGGAGTAACATTTTCAAAGGATTTTTGGGAGTGGATGTAGGTGCAGGGTTAGCACTGAACCACTATAAAAATTCTTATGTTTGTGATTACTTGAATATTTTCTGTGATATCTCTATGTTCACTTCACTACACTATTGCCAATTAAATTTTGATTTGCTAAATGCACATTACTGCACAATTAATTTTAAGAAACCCAATTCATCCCCCTCTTGGTTGCTACCTCTGGGCAACATATACTTTTTATTTAGGTATCTCCCTTTACTACTAGGATCTGCCTTAGAACAAAATTTGGAGAACACAAGACAATTCATGTTACAATGTGTTACTTTATTTCTTTATTTGTCTCTATCATATTATTTTTTACTTTGTAATATGTAATAAGAAAGATGCAATCAAACAAATTGGGAAAGAGAAGGCTTCCACTTCTAGTTTAGAAAGCATCTATCAGTACCATCAATGATACGATATCAAATACAAGTGCTACCAATCTAGAATCCAATGAGACTCCCTTATCTCAATAGTTCGAGACCATAAAGGAGTCTCATACTACAAATATTTTCCCTCGTATCATGAATCAACAGAAAATGGTGGAGCTTTTTGCATTTGTCTTTTTTATCCATTACATATTTGCTTTCTTTCAATTTATTGTTGTATGCATTATTATATCAATTTTCAGTTATTTATATACAATTTAGCTCAGCCCAAAGGACGGAAAGGGCATGAGATGTTGCTGCTTTAAGTGATATTCTACAATAATCATGCTACGGAAAAGAATAGGAATGTATTTATAAGGCATTTGGGTAGAATTGTACATGACTACAATATTTGTCTACTACATGTCCATTCATGGAAGAAAATTGGTGAACAAGCGAAGAACCGCATATAGGTAGCAATTACGATGAGCATTGCATTTAGTAATTTGATATATGATTTAAATTAATTCTAATTACTTTCTATACTCATTTATTTTATTCAAATTTTTGTTAAGGAATTAAAACAAATGATGTTAAGGAATCGAAACAACATATGTTTTCTTTTAAAGCCATTAGCATTCCAAATGGCATTATGATCTTTATACTTCAGAATAAGATTACATATCAAAACAAAATTAGTTGAAAATAATGAAGCTTTAAATTTAGAAATGATCACATGAAGGTTTATTATGATGAAACCCTTAAGCATATGAAAGAGTTATGGAATATCTGGAGGGCGACTTGTATAGAAAATTCGTAAAGCCTTACAAAACTTTATAAGAGGCTTTAAGAAATATGCCAAAAGGGGTCGTTGAGGGGATTGGGAGTGGCTAGTTAAGGAGCATTTCTTAAGTGAAAAGTATCAGATAACTTTTAAGGATTTCTTAATCATTGATTTTGAAAAATTGATTATGAGAAAATGATTTTTAAAGGTTTATTTAACATGTTGATATAAGCAGTAAACAAATGAAATGATAAAAATAGAGCTAATATGTTGATGCCTTCCCTGTACTAGGAGCATCCTTGCTAGAAAGGTTATATATGAGCTGGTAAGTAAGAATAAGTTTTGTATTTTTTAGGTCTTCCCATTTAATGACACCTTTAACAAATTTATGTTATTGTAAAGGGAGGCAAAGGACATGGCAGTGATCTTTTATGAGATTCATAAGAAGGGGATAAATTAATTGAATCTAAAACAGTTGAAAAATGTGTATATCTCAATGATCCTAACATGTATTGTATTTATTTTTAGGTCCTTTTATATTATTATCATTAATTTCGTTATGTCTTATAGAATGAAATCCTTGAGGTCATGCAAGCGGAGTCTAATCTATCAATATAAAAATACTTAAAAGATGCTTAGACCACAAAATCATGATCATGTCATTTGCTCTGAAGATGGAATAAAGCCAAAAGACTTAAAAGGATCGCATCCTTTTAAAGTAGAGCTTGAAGCTAGACCTCGTGAAACTTAATAAGAAAACCAATCCTTAAGTAGGTGTGTGGATGTAAAGGACGCTGAAATACAAGCTAGCAAGGATATAGTCACACACCAACGATCCAACACAGTACCTCCATCTCCTTCACTTAGAGGCCAACAATCATAATTAGTAATCAAATTTCATCATTTCCTTAATTACCTATTTCTTACTTCTTTTCATTGGGAATATATATTTGTTTATATGAGAGTTGGGATTTCTATATGTTTATGAAATATTTGTTGGTATATTTCTTGATTGTCTTTGTTGAAAAACAATTGCTATTTGGAACGTTGAAAATCTAGGTTCTTGATTTAAGTCATTCTAAGCAAACTACTTAAATGGCAAGCCAAACTCACAATCATGAATTATAATGAAATTTTTCTCCCATGGTGAACATTAAATTATGCTAATCACATGAATCACCACTTGTTTGTTAATGTATTCTCTCTTTAAGGGTGTGGCCTAGCTTTTTAAATTTTATGATATCTATTTAAATGTATTCAAATTAAGATAATAAATTTTGAGGGGATTTTACCAAAAAAATTATGAATTTTCCCAATACTTTTATATTTTTATATGGTTTTTTTCTTTTTATAGATTATTGAAGGTCAAGACATTGAGCAAAAATGATTTTTGACTCTACCATCTATTTTGCTGAGCTTATTAGACTCTTATTTTGGATTTAATAATTACTGATTTATTGTGAATATTAGACTCTTTAATTTAATTATTTGTTAGTCTATATAAAACTTTTATTATTTGTTAGGCTATATAAAACTTTTATTATTTGTTAAATTGTACAAAATTTAGGATTAAAGCTAGGATTGAAAATTTGATTTTGAAATTCAAAAAGAAAAAAAATTAGTGATCAATCATTTAACATTAGTACGGAGGTTGATTTTCAAATTTTGTTTTGTCAGGTATGATTTTAAATATTGGGCATGCTAGGTGTATCTACAAACTAAGGCAATATATCAAATTAATCTTCACTACTAATATAGATAAGAGTTTCCATTACATACTTGTTTATATAAAAGTGCAATATCCGATTATGTACCTACATATCATAGGGTAAATGGGCATGTTACACATGGATTATGATTGTATATGGTATTTTAATATTGTATGCATGATATGTCTATTAAACTATTAAAATTGCAACATGTATGACTAGATTGTTGGGTAAGAATCCCCATTCGATGACTTGATCTTGCATGGTTTGGGTCATTTTAATTTATTATACATGGAATGTGAAAAATATATTATACCTCGATGTTGTAAGCATGGAGGGTGCATTTATTAATTTTACAATAATAAGAATCTATTTAACTAGATTATTGGGTAAGAGGAGGTCGGACTAATCATGTTAATATGGATTGTTAGGCATGAGTTAAAGCATGATATTAAAGATTGCTAGACGTAAGTCAGAATATGATGTTATACATTACCTGTTGCAGGATGGAATATGATACTGTAGCTAGTTTGCTATAACAATCTAGGATATGACATTATTAATCATTTTATCGCAAACAAAATGTAATACTATTAATCACCATCGAAAATGAGAAAGTATGATGCTATGATTACTCCATTATAGTTGAAAAATGACCATTATTGATTGCTTTGTCATAGATAGGAACGTGATAATATTCTTTCGTCATGGATAGAAAACTGACATGGCTAGTCTAAAGTTGAAAAAATTTCTTTGTTTTATTTATATACACCTATCGATGCTGAACTTGGCTCTACTAGCTTAATCAAAATAATCTGTTATTCAAAATCATTGTTAATTAGAATAGTTGGTTTGGTGATGTGTGTTGGTGTATCAAATTAGTTGAGTAATAATTGATATAAAGATAATTTGAATAATGGTTATTTGATGGCGTGTTTAAATAAAAATACATTTTTTGTTATTTATAATTATTTATGTAGTCATATTTATTATTGAATATTTATGATTATTTATGCATGTGTTTATGTAGAGAGTTTATTATACAGCTATTAGCTCGTGCCATATTTTACTTTTTTTCAAAGTTACAAGACATTTAGTATTCACTTATGGTGATTTTTCTTGGTGATAAATCACTTGTAATCCAACATTATCTCGTTTGGTAAGAGATCTTTTAATAATCAAGGATCATCGGTAATCATAGGTTAGTATCTTTAGTATGCCATGAGGAATAAAAGATTACCATACATACAATACCAATAATACTTTTAAAAACAATTTATATGATAATAATAAATTATATATATAATAATACTTTATTATATATATATATATTATATAATATTATCCTATATTTTTTCCTTGTCATGAGTTACATTGCTCGTTTGATGGGTTTCTATCGTTATGTAAAATTTTGATAGGAATGTTGATAACCTTTTCTTCACCGAATTTCTATAGCCGCTAGGAATTAGTCCAATCATCAAGACAAAAGAGTCCCATATATATAGGCCTCTAATTTATTGTGAAAGCATCAACCAAAGAATCCATAGAGTGTCTCATGGAGGATTAAACCATGGCATAACCAGACTTCAACTACAATATAAACAATGTCACACGTAGTGTGAAAGCAAGAACAATGATAGCGTATCAAGACGATAACTCAACAGATGATAATGGATCAAGGCAAAAGATGTCAATAGTTTGATGATTAGTAGCCAATCATTTGATGATGAAGTGTGGACTCCCTTGACACATGCTCGCTCATTTGATGACTAGTAGCCAGTCGTACGAATTCTCATTTTAGATTCAAATAAATCAAACGAATTGCTGTTAATTTTTTCCCCACCATCTATTCTGTTCTACAAGGTCAAGGTGGGCCTCAATTAGACCTGGTTTTAGTTTTCATAAATGCAATGTTTTCCATATAATCCAGGCTCAAATATTCCGGACAGATAGTGGTGATGGTGGTCACCAAACCCGCCAAAACTTTGCATGGACATTTTCCATGTATCCAGTTCACGACCACGCTGCTATGCCTCTCTGGCCTGAAACCACAGACCTACTCCAAGAAGAATAGAGTGATATACAAGATACCAACCACTGAGCTGCGTTTCTATTTCTTCTCCATATTCATACCTAACTTGATTTATCGCACTGTGCTAGTTGTTGACTTAGAAGGATATGGCATTCTCCAAGACACGCTACTCTACATGGAACTTTGACGAGAGGGATTTCGTGCGATTCAATTGTAGGGCCATTGATAGGGATCAACTGTATCAAATTGGAATCAATTTGATAACATGGTTTGAGCTGCTTAGCTTTTCCAGCTGGCAACAGCCCTAGCCATCCATTTTTGGATGCAAGACTTCTTCATTTCTAAGGTTAGTGATCACCTTCCACTTAGAACTTCTTATTTCATGTAAGAGCCCACCTTTCTCATTGGTACCACAAGTCTGCTTATTAAAGGTGGGCCATGTCACGTAGAATTTTGTTCATATCACGAAAAAATTAATAATAATAATAATTTGAATCTTGATAAAGTTTTGAAAATATACTTGATTTGCTTGTCAATTTTTACTTGGATTATACCATGGGATAGCTAATTGGTGTGGTTTTAGAAAAGTTTTAGAAATGACAATCGAAATAGCTTTTCTTTTATGTATGATACTTGTTTATTTTATAACTCACTATTTAGTAATCCTTCATTTTTTTACTCTAATAAATTAGACGGTTAAAAGAGAATCAACTCCCTTTAGCTTCACTCATATCGTATGTATATATAACTCAACTCAACTCATCTAAGCCTTTTTTTCAACTATATGGGATTGGCTACATGAATGTATATATATGTATAGGCAGATTTAGTTACATTCGAATGCACCTAAATATAGATCACGTTACTTTCTTCATTCTTAGATTCAAGCACTTTATAAATCCAAAAAATAAAAAATAAAAAAGTTTAGTTGGGCCAAGATCCTCTCTACCATTATGTATGAAAAAATCTTTGTACACCGCGGATGCACTGTGCAAAATGAATGCATCGCACATATATGCACTAAGAATATTTTCGTTCTTTTTGCACCGCATGCATGACCATACGCCGTGCACAAAGATTTTTCCTTTTGTGTTCATAGCATATGGCATGAACAAATTTATCTAGCCGTTGTGAATTGCTGCTCCAACTTTGTTTGTACACCGAGCTCGGGTCTCATAGTCATGGTATCTCTTTTTTCTTATTTCTTTGGTTTGATCCACTAATCTTGCCATTTCATTCCATCTCCATTTCATTACCGAAACCCCGTCCATATATTACTTGGCCAGCCTAGTTTTTTGTTTTCAGTCGACTCGAAATTTGTTGCCTCATATGAAAAGGCTAAATCTAAGCCAGCATTTTAAAAGTGGGTTCAATTAAGTCACCGGGTCAAGTTTTGTTGCCATCTCTATTCGCTTCGAAACGAAATATTGCTTCAACTTCACTTACTCCCCAAGATACGAACAAATTACCAGCACATTTTCGTGACTTCGTCCTCCTTATTTCCGCGGGAAAGGGAGGAGGGAGGGTTTTTTTTTTTTTTTTTTAAAAAGACTTCTTCCTTCTTGCCAGCCCACACGACAGATGCTATCGCGACCACATGAGGTCAAGCAAACAGCTATGGTTGAAATTTTAAACTACTGCTTAATTATTTCAATTAACAAACCTTCTCGCTCCATAAACACCTACCAAACTCCACCCTTCTCGCTCTATAAATACATACACTCTCCAACAACACAGCCCATCACAAACACCTGCCAAACTCTCTAAAGTGTGAGGCACTGAATCCACTCAGGTTTCTTGATTTCAATTACACCATCCATGGCCTCCAAGACATCAGTTTTAGCTCTCTTCCTCATCTTTAACTTGCTCTTCTTCACCTTTGCCAGTGCCTGTAGATCCTGCCCCCCGAAACTTTCTAGCCCGAGCCCAACCCCACCCAGCCCGACCCCTCGCACCCCCATCCCCACTCCACCCAATCCCAGCGCCAGCCCTAGCCCCTGCGCCAGCCCCACACCGAGCCCCACTGCATCGAGCCCAACCCCATCCACCCCCATCCCATCGACCCCCACTCCACCCAGCCCAACCCCATCCACCCCCACCACACCCAGCCCCATCTCACCCACCCCAATCCCAAGCTCTGGCAAGTGCCCAATAGACGCCCTTAAGCTTGGTGTGTGTGCCGACGCCCTCGGTGGCCTCCTCAACGTCACGATCGGCACACCACCAAAGGAGCCATGCTGCTCTCTACTGTCAGGCCTCGTCGATCTTGAGGTCGCCGTTTGCCTCTGCACCGCCATCAAAGCTA
Source organism: Calamus simplicifolius (assembly GCA_900491605.1). NCBI lineage: Eukaryota > Viridiplantae > Streptophyta > Magnoliopsida > Arecales > Arecaceae > Calamus > Calamus simplicifolius. The sequence goes on along the minus strand of UESW01002370.1, from coordinate 173,453 downwards.
ACATCCTTGGCATAAACCTCAACCTTCCGATCAACCTTAGCCTTCTTGTTAACTACTGTGGCAACGAGGTGCCTCCTGGCTTCCAATGCGCTTAGGCCTCCTATTTTCCTTCTAATATTGTTTTCTCTTGTTTCACGTCTGTGTGGTTGTGTTGTTATCTAATTCTTGCGTTAGCTGCGATTGCTCGTGTGTAATAAGATTGATGGAGGCTTTTGTACGCGCTCAAGTTCAACTTTTATGTATCAACTGTGAGTTGTATCTTTCATGCATGTGACGTGGATTTGAGTAGTGCATTGATTGCTTTCCAATACTTGTGTTATTATATAATAAAGCGTACGTCAAAATGGAGGTCCTTGCTAATTTTTAACGGTGGGCATAATTCTGGCAGGATGGATAACGTTCCATTATGCATGATAATTATAATTATATGATAGGACGTTCATGTCCACGTACGATTTATATCATTCATCCTGATTCTATAATACAACATATTTACACTACGGTGAATAATTGCTTGAATAGCTTATAATATGCTTTAACATCGACACCTTTAATTAAATATACCCAAAGAGCATTAAAGCACTCTCATGATAGCTTTTGTCGATCTTATGGGACTATACAATATAATTCAACTGGCTTCTATACCCTTTTTATTTTTTTTTTTATTTTGGTACATGGGAAGTCTTCAACCCTAGCATCATGTTCAATAATGGAAGAAGTTTCGATGAAAATTGCTCCTTCTGGTAATTAGACTTGAAGGTCGACGCTACTTTGTTTGCAAGATAGTTTTGTTGTCTGATATCCTTCTATAAATGTACACCATAAGAAGTAGAATCTATAGGAAAAAATATAGAGGATCTAATGAATTTCGTAGACGAGGGAATGCAAGCAATTTGATCTCCCTTTAATCCAAGAAATGGTGGTTGTTGAATCCCCATTGCAACAAGTATGATCATCCATTCAAACTTGATGTACTTTCATGAATTAATGGTGATGTCTATATACTTATGTTGTCTGTATGCTTCTGCACTCTCATGGTAAAGTGTTTAAAGTATACGGTTTTTGTCTAAATATAGATTGGACTCTGCTGTAGTTTTTAGAGAGTTAAGCTTGTATGGGTTGCATTTTGTACATCTGCAAGACAAATGTTTAAGACTGTTTACAGCACCAATATTTTGTACTCTTCAAAACTGACTAGATCCTGGAAAAAAACTGATTAATCGAACCTATTATTTCAGAAAGAGATTTGGGATCAGATTCAGAAAATCACCTTTATTATTCTCTCCAGTTTGGAAAGGCATAAATCAAGATCTCAAAGGCTTTCTGAATTGTACTTCTTTCATACTGTGAAATTGTGAGATGGTTCAGTTATTAAATTTTTGGAAGATCCTTTGATTAGATGCACTTTCTTTCAATTCCCTTTTCTCATATTTATTTAGTTGCAATATCAAATCAAATGCCCAAGTTTCTTCCTTTTAGAGCCGAAGGTGGGAGAGACCGTCTTTCAAATTGTTTAAGCCTTTGTTACGAGTTCAACACTCTCAGCTTAAGAAATTAGAGGAAATTCTGGATTCAATGAGCCCTTTAAGAGACAGCAGACTCTCCAATTTGGAAGCCTTCTAAATATGGATCCTACTTTGTGAATTCATTCTGTTGCCGTGGAAATCCGCTCTCCAACTCGGGTATGCTCTGGCTCCGGGTCCAAATGCCGATCTCGATGCCTGGGGTGGAATCTGCAAGACAGTCCATGCGCATAGAGGATTTTCTTGGGTTATCCTCCGTGGGGGGCCCTCCGACGCCCAAGTCAGTGGAGATTCACAGTAACCAGATGTGAGGAGAAGACTCTCACAGAAGAGTTCCCTCAAATGGGTTTTTTTTTCGGGAGCTCCGAGCTCTGTGGGAGCTTCAATGGAGTTTTTCAGTATGAGAACCAGTGAATGGATGCGTACCTAAGAGGTTTGAGGGATGTGATGTTTATAGGCGATCACTTGATTCCCTGGGCACGTTGTGGGGATTCGAAAACTATTATGATTCGAAACAAATTCGAATCAAGTTTGTTACAGGACCCGTAGGATCCGTATCTTGTTAGTTAGAGGATCGACGGCCAGGAGAGCTGGTTGATGCTTTGAGATTCAACGATCATGTAGGTTCTAGGCCACTCTAATGGCCCTTAAGCCGCTTCTGGCATGATTCTCTGTTTGGAATCTTATTCAGCTATTGTGAATATGAACTCTCCCTCGTCGGATTCCGCAGAGGTATTCGAGTGCCTCGGTCTGGCCAAGGCGAGGAGCAACTTGGTTTTTCGAGGTATAGAATGACTCGGTCTGTAGAAGGCTCGGGTTACCGAGGTATGGACGGTTTGGATTGCCGAGGTATGGACAGCTCGGGTTGCCGAGGTATGGATGGATCGGGTTGCCAAGGTATGAGAATGGCTCGACTTTTCTAAAGGCGATTCGGCTTCGTCGCTTGGTGGTTGTGATAGCTGGCCGGCAGGGTGTTGGGATTGAACTTGACCCAATTGTCCACCCAGCCCAACCCCATCCACCCCATCCCATCGACCCCCACTCCACCCAGCCCAACCCCATCCACCCCCCCACACCCAGCCCCATCTCACCCAACCCAATCCCAAGCTCTGGCAAGTGCCCAATAGACGCCCTTAAGCTTGGTGTGTGTGCCGACGCCCTCGGTGGCCTCCTCAACGTCACGATCGGCACACCACCAAAGGAGCCATGCTGCTCTCTACTGTCAGGCCTCGTCGATCTTGAGGTCGCCGTTTGCCTCTGCACCGCCATCAAAGCTAACATCCTTGGCATAAACCTCAACCTTCCGATCAACCTTAGCCTTCTTGTTAACTACTGTGGCAACGAGGTGCCTCCTGGCTTCCAATGCGCTTAGGCCTCCTATTTTCCTTCTAATATTGTTTTCTCTTGTTTCACGTCTGTGTGGTTGTGTTGTTATCTAATTCTTGCGTTAGCTGCGATTGCTCGTGTGTAATAAGATTGATGGGGCTTTTGTACGCGCTCAAGTTCAACTTTTATGTGATCAACTGTGAGTTGTATCTTGGCCTTTCCATGTTCTCCTAGGCCTTGGGAGCACCATACTAGGTCCAACAGTATTCTCTTTCTTAAACAAACCCTAGGTCCTCTTCACCAAATCTCAAATCCCCATAGTCCATTTGCAAATGGTACTACTATGTAGGAGGTCATCTGCCTAGTGCTACCTTATTGTACCTCCGGTTGCTCCTGCTATGCTTTCATACCAACTCACCTTTGAAGGATTAAATTATCATCAAAGGTCATATACCTACTGATGATGACCTTCTTCTCCAAGGGGTTCCATAGCTGATACCCCTTGATACCACGTGGATAGCCCAGGAACACTATATTCTTTGACCTGGCATCTAGCATGCTCCGCTCTCTAGCACCATCGTGCACGTATGTCATGCACCCAAATACCTTCAAATGATTTATACTAGCCTTCCTTTCAGATCACATATCCTCTAGAATGCCTCCATCTAACCTGGTGTGTGCTGACCAATTAATCAAGTAACTGGCTATATCCACTGCATCAACCCAGAACACCTTTGGGAGCCCTGCCTGCAACCTCGTGCACCTTGCCTTTTTCAATAGTATTTTGTTCATCCTCTCAGTCAGTCGATTCTATTGAGGAGTTTCCTTCATTAAGAAGTGTCTTTTGATGCCTTACTCTTCACAAAAGTTATGGAACTCCTTGCTTATTACTCTCTGCCATCATCTGACCTCAGATACTTTACACTGCAACCTTGTTCCTTCTCACCTCAGCTTTTAGACCCTGAATCTGATGAAGACCTCTAATGTCTCCCTCATGAAGTGACTCAAACCTTCATTAAGAAATCATTAGTCAAGGTTAAGAAGTATCTTGCCTCATTTCTGGCTGAACTAGGACTGGTCCCTATACATTCATGTGTACCAATTCTAGGGAGGCTGAACTTCTAGCTGTATTAATTGTGAACTAAACTCTCTTCTGCTTTTCTATCTGACATGGCTTACAAATCTTCATATCTCTACCACTCAGATCTAGAATCAACCCCCTCTTGCTCAGTTCCTCCAACCCCTTATCTCCCATGTTGCCTAGATGGTAATACCACATCTTGTACACATCCCGAAGATCATGTGCCATGCTGCTACTTTAGATCTTTCGGTCACCACAGAGCCCTCTATCCTGTAGAGGTTGCTCTCTAGACTTCTTCTCTCATTACCACTATACCACCATTGGAGATGCTTATAACTTTACTCCTAGCATGACTGCTAAAGCTGTAACCACTCCGCTTTTGGTATCACAGTAACACCAAATTCTTCTTGAACTCTCAGACTTGCTTCACACTAGTGAGAGTCCACACTATCCCATGAAACATCATCAACCTCATTGTGCCAATACTAGCCACCTTGCAAGGATGATCATCTCCAAGAGTCACACTTCATTGACCTCAGTGTATGTGCTAAACCAAGACCAATTTGGTGTGTAGTGATGCGAATAGGCTGAATCTAGGGTCCATAATTCTTTGCTATGCCTGTGACTATCTGATACCACTAAGAGATCATCTCCCACCTCCTGATTAGCTACTGTGCTTAATGATTTAGATCTTCCCTCTCCTCACTTCTAACTCTTCTCTTTGGACAATTCTTCTTAAAATGTCCAACCTCACAACATTTGCAACACTTGACTTCTTTCTTGCCCTTCTTGAACTTTGATCATCCTCTTTGATTACTTTTGTCCCTACATCTTCCAGACTTTTCCTCCACAGACAAAGCCTGTTATGGAATTGTTTCCTTGGTTATCCTCTTCCTTTGCTCATTTGTGCGTAGCACTGAGACTGTCCTCATAATATAAAGTTTCCTTCTTGTAGATCAATGTCATGACCAACGGATCATATAAAGAGGGCAGCGAACACAATAGCAGCAAAGACTTATCTTACTTCATCTTTACACCAACATTCAGCAACTTATTACTGATCTGGTTGAACACCTAGATGTAGGCCACCACGCTTCTACCTTCTACCATTCAAAGGTTGTAGAGGTGCTTCTTCAATGTCAACTTATTGCATATATCTTTTCCATGTAGAGAGTGTACAACTTAAGCAAAGTCCCTTGGAGGTCTTTTCCTCTAGTACTGAATAGAGAGCCAAATCAGCCAAGCACCCTCTAATCGCTGAACACGCTCATTTCTCCAAAGACATCCATTTACCCATTTGACATCCCATTTGGGCATTCTTCCAATGCTAGATCCAAGTCGTGCTGCACCAAAAGATCCTTCACCCAAACTTTTCATATAGAAAAGCTTCCCTTCCCATCAAATTTCTCAAAATCAACCTTGATGATGCTACTAACCATGGCTAGATCTAACACTAAAAATACAACATAAATTCTAGGAAGATTAAGAAATACCTTGATGGAGCCTTACTGAAATTTTTTAGCCCTTTGAAGATCTTTAATCAAAAATCTGCTCTTCTTTCTCCTTGCAAACCCGGGCTCTGATACCAATTGTTGTGCAATGGATCAGCTTTGATACTAATTATTGTGTCAAACCAGTTGATGTCAGGATCAATTATTGCAAAAAATCTCTAGATCTAGACCAAAATTAGCACCCAAATAAGTAGAAAGGTAGCCACCTGGCCCTATACAAGAAAGAGAAAAAAGGCATAACAAGATGAGATGCCTAAAGAGAAAAGGGTGTACGCCTTAAGAGAGAAAGGGATGCCAATGATTGAGAAAGTGGCATCCCATAAAATCTTACACCTTGTAATCTCCTAGAGAGAAAAATGGCATGCTAATGCAAGAGAGGATGCCTAATTAGAGAGAAAAATATGGAGGAGAGAGAAAGTAACATTAGAGAGAGAAATTTATTGTTTTTATTTTGACAAGTTTTGGCTGTTTGAAACTCAATTATTTTTCTCTGAAACTGTCAGTGGAGTCGACACCTCAATTTGAGGAGTCGACACCTCATCTGCGTCACTCTCGGTCCTTGACCTTGGAGCCGACACCCGCTTAAGTGGAGTCGACTCCAGTTCGGGTGCTAACTATGTTAGCGACTTGGAGTCGGCACCCGACTTTGCGGGAGTCGACACCTGGTGGTCCCAAATTGACTTTATTAGGGCAGAGTCGACACCTTCGCGATTTCTATCTTCTCCAAACCCTTTTCAAATCTTTTACAAACCCTCTCAAAACCTTCCAAAGCCAAAGACTCCCCAAATCAATCATTCCCTAAGATTTATATGGCACCTAAGCGTAGGGGATCGATCTTTGATGCTCTCGTTGCTATGAGGAAGCGTACGGCGAGACGTCTCATCTGAGAACCCACTCCGAGTGATGATTCTTCTTCTACACCATCAGATAATCCTGGCCCCTCATCTCCACAGGTAGATACTCTAGCTGGGCGAGTTATTACCATGGGTAGAAAAGTTGATTTTGATTTCTTTGATGCCGAAGGGTTTGACATTGGAAGGCAAATTAAAGAACTCAGTTGGGATAAAGTCTGCTCTTTGGATGTACCTACTTATCCAGCACTTGTTAAAGAATTTTATCTGAATTTAGCTAGAGGAGACGGTGGGATTGTTAGTTCTGTTAGAGGAAAGAGAATTCATCTTACTTTCCAAATTTTAGAAAATCTGTTAAGTATTCCTGTCACTGGATTTGTTGCAAATATTCATAGTGAGAGATCAGCTGCTTTTGTCAAGGATGTTAGGAAGAGAAATAACTGAATTTGAAGAGGTTAGGGCAAACCAATTGCCACTTGAGCTTAGGCTGTTACATAACATCTGCAGTAGGATTCTATTTCTCAAGACTGGCCGTTTTAAGTATGTCTCAGAGCGAGACATTGTTGTTATGGACAGTATCTTGACGGGTCAGCCTATAAATCTTGCTGGGATGATGATATCATATATGGCTGAGGCTGGGGGCAAGAAGAGATCTTCACTACCTTATGGAATGATCCTAACCTTGGTTTTTAGGAGTCAAGGAGTAGCTATTTCTGAAAATGAGCCTTCGAAGAACCTAAGGCACACTGACTACTACAGCTTAGCCACTATGCATAGGATGGGATTTGTAAAAGTAGATGGTAAATGGAAGCGAAAAGGTCATTCTGGCGATAGGGTTGCTGAGACTAATGTGCCTGGCCCTTCTGAGGCAGGACCTTCTGTGAGATAGCTCACCTGAGCCCAGTCAGGATGTACCTCCAGCTCCACTAGTTCCTTCTGCTTTTGATCAGTCATCTGTTGGTTTTTCAGATACTCAGTTAGAACAGCTTAGAGGTATTTTTGCTATTCACAAGGAAGAGATGAAATCTGAGTTAGATAGCCAGTTCATGAACTTGAGAGAGACTCTATTATTTGGATGAAAGAGTTAGAATAATTGAATCTACACTTGGAGCCTCCGCTGAATTCTTAAAGAATGATCTCAAGAACAATTTTGATAAACTTAAAGACATTGGTGGAGACTCAGAGACTTATTCCAAATGTAATGCTAAGCTTCAGGATAAGATTGCATCTGCATGTACATTTGTTGATGAAAGACTGAAGGCTTTTGTCAAGACTCAGAGTGAAGGAATGGCAAGAATAGTAGAAGAACTGCAAAGACGCATTAGAACTAATTTTTGATTATCTTGTAATGAAGTTTCTTTGATGTTATTAAAAGCTAATGTTTAGTCCAATTTGATGTTGATTTACAGTTCTGATGTAATAAAGTTTAGTTTGAAGTTTTAATGCAATGAAGTTTCTTTTTGCAAAATAATGTAATGTTCGACTTCTTGATATAATGAACTTATTTGATACTTAATGAATGTCATTTGATCTTTGAAGTAACTATCAATTTTGTCATTTCACTTAAAACTTTTTGACCTTTTTGTTGATTACAAAAAAGGGGGAGAAGTAAAAGTATTTGATAATAGTATATGCATTGAAAGTAAAAAAAAGGGGAGAAGTATAAAACGATAAGTATTTAGCTTTTGTATATGCATTGGATCAAGTAAGCTTAATTTACTGGTATCTAATTAATTGCACATAAGGAGAAGCAATTGTATTTTCAATTCTATATATGCATTGAAAGGATGAATAGATGTTACAATAGATATAATTGTTTAATTGGTATCAAACATTAAAAGTTTACTGTTAAAAGGAAGAACATATGTTAAATTGAGTATCATAGGGGGAGCTACCTCATTCAGGGGGAGCTTATCTGTGAGGAATACATATTTGAGAAATTTGAAGTGAAAATCTTATTGTTTACTCATGCATATACTCAATGTTTTTATAATCATCAAAAAGGGGGAGATTGTTGACCCAATTATTGATTTTGATGATTAATAAAAGACATGAGTATATTCATTTGGTTTCTAATTGATTTAACAAGTGTTTCAGGGATTTGAAATGTTTGATCAATCAAAAGGACAAAGAAACATGTTTTGAATCAATGTTTTAAAAAAAATTTTCAAAGTTCAGAACCTGGAGTCGACACCCAAATGGTAAGGAGCCGACCCTAAGGCGTATCAGAAAGTTTTTGGGATTTTGGCACGGTCCGGAGTCGACACCCAAGGTTTTGGATCCAACTCCAACCTGAGATACAGAGAAGTGCATTCTATTTCAGTTTCTGGAGCCGACACCTAAAATTCGGGAGCTGACACCCAAGATTTCGGGAGCTGACACCTGAGTTTCTGGAGCCGACTCTAACCTGAGAACAAAGAGCATATTTTATGGATCATTCTGGAGCCGACACTTATAGTTTTCTGGAGCTGACTCCCAAAAGCGACGTGCCGACACTTACCTTTTTTGGAGCCAACTCCCTAACAACTTTTTCTTTACTATTTTTGAACACCCGACTTGGAGCCGACACTGAAAAGTTGGAGCCGACTCCAACCTGTCAGGAATAGATTTTTTATCTATTAGAACGTACTTCAACGGTAAGATTTCTTTTCACCTAACCTCTAACGGCTATTTTCTTTGTGTGCAGAAGAATCCAAACATCTCCAACAGCTATATTTCCCACCTAAAAACTAGATTGAGTGTTCTATAAAAAGGGGGAAACCATCCGGTAAAAAAATAGAAAAACAAAAAAAAGGGAGAGAAATTTTCAAAGAGAAATCTTCGAATCCACGTCTATCTTCTGAAGGGAGATTCAAGAGAAATCCAAGTGATTCAAGTTCAAAATCGAAGGATTCTCCAAGTGAAGAAAAAGAGAGCAAAAGCCCTGATTTTCCCAACTTCTCAACTGCAATCTTTGTGAAGAATATGAGCTGAGGCCTGATTCAACATTTCATAGGAGAAGAGAAAAAGAAAAAAAAGAAGAAAAGCTCACATCAAATTCGCTTCAAACAGGCTTTTCTAAATCTTTGTTTACTTATACTGCTTATTTGCTCGTTTTAAGAGCATTGCATTGTTGTAAACCTTAAATTAATTTGGTGTTTACTAATTCAATCAGGGGGATTGAATTAGTTGAGGTTGTTTACCTCAGGAACAAGCTAGATTAGCTTGGGTTTGGGTTTTGTGCTGGTGAGCCCGGAAAACCAGTTGGGTTCGTTGTGATCCCAGGGGAAACAACAAGTTTTGAGTTGTGAGCTTGTAAAACAACTCGGCTGTAATCAAGTAGATTATAGTGTGGATCCAAGAGATACTTAGGAGTGGATGTAGGTGTTGGATACACCGAACCACTATAAAATCCTTGTGTTTGCCGTGTTTTGACTCTCTCTCTATCTCTTTATTTGTTCTTAATATTTATCCTGCACTCAATCTTATATATTCCAAAGCACATAGTGTTTAAAAGATTAAATTTTTAAGAACCCAATTCACCCCCCCCTCTTGGGTTGCCATTTGGGCCAACACATTCCTTTTGGGCTTGTGTAGTGCAACCCTAATATTTGTCCTTCGTCTAGCTGCCTCCTGCTAAACTCCTTTGCTTCTCAGCCTCTCATGTCAATCCTCTCTACTTGTGGAGATACCCTAGGAGAGTGCTTCACCTAAATCTTAAATCCTCTTGGTCCACTTGCAAGTGACACTACCGTGTAGAAAGTTATCTGCTTAGTCCTACTTTGTTATACCTTCTACTACTGTGCTGCTATGGCATCTTACCTTTGGAGGACTGAGTTTTTGTCAAAGGTTGCATCCTTGCTGATGACGACCTTCTTCTCCAAAGGATTCCATAGCTGATACCCCTTGATACAATGCTGATAGCCTAGGAACACCATCTTCTTCGACCTAGCATCCAATTTTCTTCTCTTATCAGTCCCAATGTGCATAAATGTCGTGCACCTAAACACCCTCAGATGGTTTAAGCTTGCCTTCCTTTCAGACCACATCTCCTCTAAAATGCCTCCATCCAACTTGGTGTATAGTGACTGATTGACCAAGTAACTGGCTGCATCCGCTGCATCAATCCAAAATATCTTAGGAAGCCCTGCCTAAAGCCTCATATACTTCACCTTTTTCAAAAGTATTCTATTCATCCTCTCGGCCACCCCATTATGTTAAGAACTTTTCTTCACTAAGGAGTGCCTTTCGATGCCTCACTCCTGACAAAAGCTATGAAACTCCTTACTGGTATACTCTCTGCCATTGTCAGACCTCAGAAACTTCCTACTCCTACCCTATTCCTTCTCTACTTCAGCCTTCCAAACTTTAACTCTGGTGAAGACTTATGACTTCTCCCTCATTTAGTAGACTCAAACCTTCCTTGAGAAATCATCAATCAGGGTCAAGAAGTATCTTGCTCCATTTCTAGCTGAAACTGGGGCTGGTCTCCATACATCAGTGTGTACCAATTTCAGAGGTGCTGTACTTCTAGCTGTACTGACTATGAACTGAACTCTCTTATGTTTTCTTATATGACATGGCTTACAATCTCCATATCACCATCACTCATATTTGAAATCAGCCCCCTCTTGCTCAGTTCTTTCAACCCCTATATCCCATGTAGCCTAGGCGGTAATGTCGCATCCTTTACACATCTTGTACATATCCCAAGGATCCTATGTTACAGCTGCTGCCTCAAATCTTTTAGTCACCATGAAGCCGTCCATCATGTAAGGTTATTCTTAAGCCTTCTCCCTCTCATCACCGCCATAGCTCTATTGGAGATGATTAGAACTCTACTTCTTGCATGATTGTTGAATCTATAACCACTCTGCTCCAGATACCTCAGTGACACCGGATTCTTCTTGAGCATTGAAACATGCTTCATACTGGTGAGAGTCCACACTATCCCATCAAACATCCTCACCCTCACTGTGCCAATATCGGCCACCATGTAAGGGTGATCACCTCGGTATATGTTCTGAACCAAGACCAATTTGGTGTGATGTGAACAAGTTGAATTTAGAAGGGTTCATCCTTCTGTGCTATGCCTATGATCATCTGATACTACCAATAGATCATCCTCCACCTTCTGATCAGCAACTATACTGAATGATTTAGATCCTCTCTTTCCTCCCTTCTGACTTTTTCACTTAGGACAATCTCTTTTGAAATGTTCAACCTCAGTTCATTTGTAACACTTGGATTTTCTCTTGCCCTTCCTAGACTTTGACCATTCCTTTTGCTTGCTCATGTCCCTACCTTTTCTAGACCTTTTCCCATAGATAAACACTCATGTGGAACTCCTTCTTTGGCCATCCTCTTCTTCTACTCATTCATACACAACACTGAGACTATATCCTCATAGTGGAGAGTTTCCTTCCCGTAGAGCAGCATCATGACCAATTAATCACAAGATGAGGACAGTGAACACAATAGCAGCAAAGACTTATCTTCCTCCTTCATTTTTATCCCAACATTTAGCAACTCATTATTGATCTAGTCAAACACTTGGATGTGTGCCACCATGTCTCCACCTTCTACCATCCGAAGGCTAAAGAGGTGCTTCTTTAACATTAACTTATTGCATATGTTGTTTTTCATGTAAAAAGTGTGCAACTTTAACCAAAGTCCTTTGGGGATCTATTCCTTCAGTATCAAATAGAGGGCCAAATTAGTCAAGCACCCTCTAATTGCTGAACATGCCCGCTTCTCCAACGACATTCACTGCCGATCTAAGATCTTGTTGCCTAGCTAAGCAACCCAAGAGGGAAGTGAATTGGATTATTTTGAAAAATTTAGCAAGTATATGCAATTTTAAAACTAAATCAAGATCAAAAATTAATATGTCTAGTCAGGTGAAGTGATGTGCAACCAAGCATAGGAAACCAATCATATAAACACAAAAGATTTATAGTGGTTCGGTGCCAATCTTGCACCTACATTCACTCCCTAAGGATCTCTTGAGAATTTTCTCCATTAATGATTTTCATAATGATTACAATCCTAGCTAACCCAACTAGTTTCTCATTTACATGGTATGAGGAGGCCAATCAAACCACCAATTACGGGTTTGGCACACCCAATACAAGTTTCAACCAAGTTAAAACTCAAACAAGTAAGAAATGATACAAGTATCAAGGTATGAAAACTCTTAAGTGAGCAAATAGAACAATACTGGTGCTATACAAATTTTTGAAAGGACTCTTCTTAAATGAGCTTCTTCTTCTTGAATATTGTTGCCTGAGTGCTTGAAGAAGCTTCTTTTATTATTTGGTGAAGCTTTGAATGAGCTATTGATGGCTTTGAATCACTTGAAGCACAACAGCTCTTGGAAAGAAAATAAGGCTAAAATCTCTCTTGAATATTTCCTTTATTTTCACACTTAATGCCTCTTAAAAAAACTCTCTAAATCATATATACATTGGAACTTGTATTTATATCCTTCTGAAGGATTACAACATTTACTAACCATTTTAGACCATTGGGAGTCATTACATTAAAGATTGTGTAGGCTGAAACATGTCAAAACTAGTCGTTGGAGCGCCTGGCACTAGGTTAGTCGGCTATCATGCCGACTAACTAGAGTTAGCTCTCTGTATAGGCCACAGTAGTCAGCTACCATGCTGACTAACTGATTCTGGGCATCTGTAAAACCAATCTATGACATAGACTTTTCTTATTAGCTGACATGGGAGTCAGCTACTTTGTCCTGAGAGTGGTTTTTCTTATGTTAGTTGGCTACCATGTCGGGTAATAGAAGAATTCTTTCTGTAACTTCAATCTAAGACTTGAATTTCACTTGTTAGCTAGCATGGGAGCTCGGTAATTAGTTTCAAGTCACCAAAAATCATTCTAGAAAGATGAAAACCTCTTGTTTTGATGAATTCAAGTATTCTAGCTCTTGTATCTTAATTCTTCTTCATAGAATATTTACTCAAACACTTGAATCTCAATCATTTAAGGCTTGAATCATCTTGATGACTATTGAATACCTGTATTTCACTATAGCTCCACACCAAACTCATTAGCCACTTACTTAATTATTTTATGATCATCAAAATCAATGTGGGGTCAATAGATCCCACCTAAACATTCTTCTAACACCAAATCCTACTTGTGTCACACAAGAAGATCTTCTACCTGAACTTTCCATATATAAAAGCTTTCCTTTTCATCAAACTTCTCAAAATCTACCATGATCCTGTTACCCATGGCTAGATCTAACACCAAAAATATAGCAAAAAATTCTAAAAAATTTGAGAAATACCTTGATGGAGTCTTGCTGAAATTTTTTTCTCAACCCTTTGAAGATCTTCAATCCCTAATTTGCTCTCCTTTCTCCTTGCAAACCCGGGCTCTGATACCAATTATTATGACAAACCAATTGATGCAAAGACCAACTATTGCTAAAAATTCCTAGATCTTGACCAAAAATCAGCACCCAAGAGAGAGAAATGGAAGCCACCTGATCCTATGCTTGAAGAGAGAAAATGGCATCACAAGATGGAATGCCTAAAGAGAGAAAGAGTGCTGCATGCCTAGAGAGAGAAAGGGATGCCCAAGAGAGAGAAAGGAGCATCCCAAGGGATCACACCTTCCTAACTTTTAAAAAAGAGAAAGGGGCATGCGGATGGGACAGAGAATACCCAACTAGAGAGAGAAACTTAGAGGAGAGAGCACTAAAGAGAGAAAGCACTTCTAGAGAGAGAAATGATCCATGTCCTTGGATTCATGCATTTTCACTTGTAAGAGAGAGAGAGAAGATGCCTCCTAGAGATAGCACATGAAGAGGAGAGAGACGCTTTCTGCCCTAAAAAGAGGAAATCATGAGTAGAGAAAAAGCCGCACATGGGGAAGAGAAAGAGGTGGCGCTAGGGTTTCCACATGTCTTTTAGAGAGAGAAATGGTGGAGCTTGGTGAGGGAAGAGAGAGAAAATATTTTTGGGAAGAAAAGAATCTTGTATTCTCTTTCTTATACAAACCCTAAGGACTAGGGTTTAAATACATGGCCAAGGTAGCTTGACCTTGACTTAAAAAAACTCCTACAGCTAACCCAAAGAGATTAAGTTCACCCAAGTCCATGTACACCCATGACTTGACTCAATCTTAAAAACCCTTGAACTCATACCCAGCCCAATACAAGTCAGCCCTCTCAAAGCCCATAGCCCAGCATGAGCCTTGAGATAACCTAAAGCTCAAAATAACTCTAGAGCCTCCATGACGCCTCATGGAGTATGGACCTTAGCCTTTCTCATGATCTCCCAGGCCTTAGGAGCACCCCACCAGGTCCAACACATTTGACATGCCTCAAGACTTGGATGATGATCCTAAGAATCTAAAGTAAGAAAATGAAGTATATCAATAGGGTGATTCCTTCAATCCTGAATTTGTTACAACTAACTCATAACATAATGACATCCAAATTAATTGGCAAATGATAAATATAGAGCCAATGATGGTTGATGTGACTTCAGCATAAAAAAATAGAAAATGAAGATCGTAAGAACATCATAGTAATGGAGACATAATGACTTTGTATGACAATATAAGAGACATGATGAGTTTGTATGATAGTATAATGTGACTCCAATACTTTCTTGATTCGTGCTTTTAAGCTAGCGATACTGTTGACCCCATGTTGATTTTGATAATTATAAAAAAATCAAGTAGGATACTAATATGTTTATTATGGAGACAAATATCAATGCAGGCAAATATAGCATATCAAGAAGATGCTTCAATGAATTACAATGTCATCTCAAATGCTTCAAGTCCCTTGTCGAATTGAAGTTGTCTATGGATTGTCTCTACAATGCTATGGCCGAACCATACCTTAAACTGGTTAGCTGGGCTGATTTTTTCAGCTAAATGTTCTTCCTGTTCTTCTCCCTAACCGAATGGATGCTAAAAATAGCTAACTGGATGGAACATCTAGCTAGCTAAGGTCCCTGTCTTTTCTCCCTGGCCGAATGCATGATAGAAATAGCTAATTGGATGCAACTTTCAGCTAGCTAAGTTGTCTGATTCTCTTCCTGGCCGAATTCATGACTTTGAGAGCTAATTGCTTTTTGGTTCGACCTAGCTAAACTGCATGAAACCTCTCTCTAGCCGTGTGATTCTTGAATTTACCTAACTGGAGTTCATCACCGGTTAACTAAATCGGAAATGGATGCTAATTTTTTTTTTGGCCGAATGCTTTATGGATTTAGTTAACTAGGCATGTAGTCCAGCTAACTAATGGATGCTGATATTTCTTTCTAGATTCGCCTTATGGATTTAGTTAACTGGACTTGTAGTCCAACTAACTAAGTGATGCTGATATTTCTTTATGGTCGATTGCTTCAATGAAATAGTTAACTAGATTTTTAGTCCAGCTAACTAAGATTGGTTGCAAACTTCTTATGGCCGAACTCATGTTGGAAATAGTTAATTGGATTTTTAGTCCAATTAACTAAGGAATTTAGAAATACATCCTATCTGTGCACTTGCTAAAATTAGTTAACTAGACTTTTAGTCCAGCTAACTAAGAAGTGTTGTTCTCTTTTTGATCGAATGTTTTTTCCTATATCAGTTAATTGGATTTCATCCAACTAACTGAGGTTGGCTACTTCAATTTTTCTGCACAATTTTCTTTGTGCCTAAGTTAGCTGATTTATTCCTCTAATCAACTAGAGAAATCTCTCTAGTTCATCTAGACATGCTTCTTCTCAAATTCAAACCAACCAAATTTATTTTTCAGCCAGCTGGACTCTGCCTCTTTAAAAAAATAACAAAAATTCTTTCACCATTTTCGGCGACTGTCAGTGTATTCAATGCTTCAAGAAATCTCTTCAATAGTTATCTTCTCTTCCCATTTCTTTTATTTTTTCATTTCAATCTAATGGATTGCAAATAAAACACTTTAAATAGCTATGTGTAGAAGAAGGAAGAGAGTGAACATTAGAAAGCTTTTATTGCATAACAAAGAAAGGAAGCTCTGTTTTGAATTTGTGAGTGATTTTCTGAAGATCATTGATTGCTTATCTTTGCTGAAAATTTAAAGCTTGCAAGAGACATTGAAGGTTTCAACTACTTCAAAGAAGACTTCATTTATTGCTGAAGTACATTCAAGGAAGAAGCTCATTTGAGAAGTTGCCTTTAAAATTGTAAAGTATTTATTTTTGAATATTTGCTCATTCTAGGAGCGTATTGTTCTTAACATTTTCTGAACCTATTTTGAATCTTGTAAAGGGTTAGATTTAACCCTTGGTTGTTTGGCTTCCTTGTACCGTAAAATAAGAGGACTAGCCTAGAAGGCTAGGGGTTTGTCATCCTTGTGCCATGTAATAAGAGGACTAGCCGGAAAAGGCTAGGGTTGTAATCGTGGTGATACGATTAGTAAAATTTTCAAAGAATTTTTGGGAGTGGATGTAGGAGGAGTTTGGCACCGAACCACTATAAAATCCTTGTGTTTGTGATTGCTTGATATTTTCTGTGATATTCTGTGTTCACTCACTACACCACTGCCAATTAAATTTTGATTTGCTAAAAGCATATTACTATGCAATTAATTTTAAAAACCCAATTCACCCCCTCTTGGTTGCTACCTCTGGGCAACAAGTGGTATCAGAGCAGCGTGCTCTTGATTTCTATAGCTTTGACAAGCTTGGAGCCAAAGATCATTAGCAATCCAAATGGGATCTATTTTGACTAAGGACAGTCAACTAATAGACCACCTTTGTTCAATGGAACAAATTACACTTATTGGAAAGCACAATGAAAATTTTCATTCAAGCACTTGATTATGATTTATGGGAATCATAATCAATGGACCTCACACACCCACTGTTAAAATTGATGGTATTGATATTGCAAAGCCTGAAATGGAATGGGATGAGCAAGATAAGAAATTAGCTCAATTGAATGCTAAAGCTATGAATGTTTTTTATTGTTCTCTTGATGCAAATGAATTTAATCGTATTTTACTTGCATGTCTGCTAAGAAAATTTGATAGACTTGAAGTCACCCATGAGGGTACTAATCAAGTCAAGGAATCCAAAATAAATATGCTTGTTCATAAATATGAATTATTTAAAATGGATTCATGCTGAAAATATCACTGATATGTTTACAAGATTTACCGATATTATTAATGGGCTGAAAAGCCTTGAAAAATCTTATACTAATGTGATCTTGTTAGAAAATTTTGAAATCTTGCCTAGGTCTTGGGAGACCAAAAGTTACTGCAATTCAAGAAGCAAAGAACCTCAACACTCTATCACTTGAAGAATTAGTTGGTTCATTGATGACTCATGAGCTTAAGCAACGACAACACATTGATGAGAATGATCAAAGAAGAAAAGAACAATGGCATTGAAGAGTGCCACTCAAAATGATGAAAGTGAGGAAAAACCAGTGACAGTGAAAAAGATGATGAAATGGCACTAATCTCCAAAAAATTTAAGAAATTTATGAGAAGAAAAAAGTTTGAAGAAAAAAAAAAATCACAAAAGGAGAACACAAAAAAAAAAAAAGAAGAAAGTGAACCTCCAATATGCTACGAGTGCAAAAAGGACATATTAGACCAGAATGTCTCCAACTAAAGAAAGGACCCAAAGAATGAAGAAGAAAGCTATGTTAGCTACTTGGAGCAACAACGAGGCACAAGTTCTGAAGATGAAGAAAAAATGAAGTAGCCAATGTATGCTTTATGGCTGATGATAATGAGGTAAGTCCTAGCTTTCTAGATGACTTTACTTTTGATGAATTGCATGGTGCATTTTATGAATTGTTGATGATTTTGCAAACTTAAGTTCAAAGAATAAAGATTTGAAAAATAAAATTAAAGATCTTACTTTGAGAAAAAAGAATTTCAATAGATAATGAATCTTTGCTAAAGGAAAACAAGATTTGAAAAATGAAGTAGATAGAATAAAGCCCATTGTAGATAAATTTACTTTGAGTTCAAAAAATTAGAAATGATTCTTAATAGTCAAAGAGCAATTTATAATAAAGCTGGTCTTGGATATAATCCTTTAAAAAGAAAATTTTTGAAAAATATTTATGTGCATGCTGATGATTCACTAAAATTACATGCTTTAAATGTGGTAAATTAGGACACAAAGCATATATTTATCACACACAAAGTTAAACAAATATGGGTTCCAAAAGGAACTATTTTAACTAACCCAAAGGACCCAAGAAAGCTTGGGTACCTAAGAGCAAAACTTAAATTTGTGTGCAGGTGTGTCTTGTAACCCGAGCAACTAAAAGAAAATGGTACTTGGATAGCGGGTGCTCAAGACACATGACGGTGATGAATCTCAATTCATCACTTTGGATGGAGGTGTTGTTTTTGGTGATAATGGCCAAGGTAAAATTATTGGCATTGGAAAATAGGTATCACACCTCATACTTTTATTGATAATGTCTGCTTGTGATGGCCTTAAAACATAACTTTCTAAGCATTAGTCAATTATGTGATAAAGGTTTTAAAGTTACATTTGAATCATCTTTATGCATTGTTAAAATCCTACTAATGAGTGCATAAAATTTATTGGTCATAGGCATGGTAACATATACATTGTTGATTTAAATGATTTGAATGATAGAATGTTGATTGCCTAGTTGCTATGAATGCTAAAACTGATAATAGTTGGTTATGGCATCGTAGATTAGCTCATGCAAGCATGGATTTATTATCTAAACTGAATCAAAAAGGATTTAGTAAATGGTTTGCCAAAACTAGTTTTTGAAAAAGATAAAATTTGTGATGCTTGTCAATTTGGAAAACAAACTTGAGTATCTTTTAAATCAAAAAAATTGATTTCAACCACTAGACCTTTTGAACTCTTGCATATGGATTTATTCGGTCCTACAAGAACAACTAGTCTAGGAGGAAAAGATATGATTTTGTTGTGATTGATGATTTATCTCGATTTACATGGGTTTTATTCTTAGCTAGTAAAGATGAAGCTTTTTTCTTATTTCAAAAATATTTAAAAGAATTACAAATGAAAAGAATTCTTCTGTTTTATCGATACGAAGTGATCATGGAAAAGAATTTGAAAATCAATATTTTAAAAATTTTGTAATGAAAATGAATTGAACATAATTTTTTGCACCTAGAACACCTCAACAAAATGAGTAGTAAAAAGAAAGAACAGAACTTTAGAAGAAATGGCTCGTACCATGTTGTGTGAGAGCGAATCTCCAAAGTATTTTTGGGCTGAAGCAATCAACACAGCATGTTATGTTTTAAATCGTGCATTAATTAGACCTATTTTGAAAAAGACTCCTGTATGAACTTTGGAAAGGTAGAAAACCTAACATCGGTTATTTTCATGTTTTTGGATGCCGATGCTTTGTTTTGAATAATGAAAAATCGAACCTTGATAAATTTGATGCTAAATCTGATGAAGGCATTTTTCTTGGTTATTCTTCACATAGTAGAGCTTTTAGAGTTTTAACAAAAAGACTTTAGTAGTTGAAGAATCAATTCATGTTATTTTTGATGAATCTAATGATCTTCCATTAAGGAAGAGAAAGGGTATGAATGATGCAGATGAAATTGAAGATCAACTCAAAGACATCACTTTGAAGGATAAGGAGGATTCAGATACATGAGGTAAATGAAGAAAATGACAAGAATCCACATGAAGCCTCACAAGGTAATGATGATTTAGAAAGAGGATGGAGGTATGTTCATAGTCACCCTAAAGATCAAATTATTGGTGATCCATCTCATGGAATTAGGACAGATCATCATTTAGAGACACTTACAATAACTTAGCTTTTGTTCTAAAATTGAACCTAAATGCTATGATGAAGCTAAAGATGATACTAATTGGATAAATGCATGCATGAGGAACTTAATCAATTTGAAAGAAATAATGTATGGACTCTTATTGATAGACCTCATGATCATCAATTATTGGAACTAAATGGGCTTTTAGAAATAAATTGGATGAACATGGTAATATAATTAGAAATAAAGCAAGACTAGTAGCTAAGGGTTATAATCAAGAAGAATATTGATTTTGATGAAACTTATGCCCCTGTTGCTAGATTAGAAGCTATTGAATGAGACTTATACCCCTGTATCAAATGGATGTTAAAAGCGCTTTCTTAAATGGATATATTGTTGAACAAGTCTTTATGGAACAACCATCCAGTTTTGAAAATCACTTGTTTCCAAACCATGTATTTAAATTAATAAAGCTTTATATGGTTTGAAGCAAGCTTCCGAGGCTTGGTATGAGAGATTAAGCAAATTCTTGATTAGTAATGATTTCATTCGAGAAAACATGGATACAACTCTATTTATTAAAGACAAAAAGATATGCTAATTATTCAAATCTATGTGGATGATATCATTTTTGGTGCTACTAATGACTCTTTATGCAGGACTTTGCAAAGCTTATGCGGGAAGTTCGAGATGAGCATGATGGGAGAACTTTACTACTTTCTCGGACTTCAAATTAAGCAAGACAAAGAGGGATCTTCATAAGCCAATCAAGTACATTAAAGAAATGATCAAAAATTTGGCATGGAGACATCTAAGAGTATCGATACCCTATGAGCTCATCTTGTAAACTTGCTTCTATAATAGTACAAAAAAATCTGTTAATTTAAAACATTATAGAGGCATGATCGGATCATTATTGTATTTAACTACAAGTAGACCTGATATCCTGTTTTGTGTTTGTATGTGTGCTAGATTTCAAGCTAATCCTAAAGAATCACACATGCTTGTTGTTAACAGGATTTTAAATACTTGAGTAGAACTAAAATTTAGGACTTTGGAATGACAAACAATCTAATTGACCTAATAGGGTACATGGACTCAGATTTTATAGGTTGTAAATTAGATAGAAAATAAACTAGTGGAACTTGCCAATTTCTAGGTGTCAACTTAGTCTTCTGGTTTAGCAAAAAGCAAACTTTAATAGCATTGTCTATGGACGATGCCGAATACATTGCAGTTTGAAGTTGCTGTGCTCAAATTTTATGGATTAAGCAACAACTAGAAGATTATGGCATCAAATAAAAGGGCATTCTAATAAAATGTGATAACACTAGTGCAATCAATTTGACTAAAAATCCCATCCAGCATTTTAGAGCCAAACACATAGAAATTAGATATCATTTTATTAGAGATGATTTAAATAATGGTGATGTTATAATTGAATTTTTATGTATTGAAAAGCAATTTACTGATATTTTCACAAAACCTCTTGAAGAAATTAAGTTTTGCAAAATTAGAAGGGAACTTGGTATGATTAATCCTTTGTTTCAGTAAGTTAGCTTGTTTAATTATTGGTTGCTTTGTCATGCTTATTGGATATTTAGAAGCCCTTTGTATCCTTTAGATGATTATGATAATCCTTGTCTCATGAATACTTTCTGAATTTACCTTCCATATTTTTATTTACCTTATGAATATCTTTATGCATGAGAATTTGTGTTTCGGCTAATTATGGAGCTAGCCAGTCAAATTTGTATGCATATCAGTTAACTAGGTAGCCACCTACGCTTATGTCTTTTTCATCTCAGTTGACTAAAAAGTCAACTGATGACCCTCCTTTGGACAACTATATCTACTTCCCTGCTCACTGAAATTCCAAGAGCATTCAATTCTCTTACCATTGATTCTCCAGTTGACTGATTAGTTACTTGCATTGAATTCACTTCATTGAATGAGTTAACCAACCAGCCAACTGATTCAACTTTTCACTTTAATTCTCTCACCAGCCGACACTTATCTCACTTCACCCTCTTTCCTTTATCAGTCAACTGACTAGCTAACTAGGAATTAAACCTCCAGCTACCTGATCAGTCAACTGATTAGGACTCTATATAAACACCTCTTCACTATGCACTCTCCTCATTCTATGCTTTTCACCCTCCAACTGACTCCTTCCTGGTCTTCATCGAGCTCCTCTCACTCGTCATCCTCTCCATTCAACCGGTTCCTCTCATTAGCTCCTCTTTCCTCTCTCAACTCTTCTCCTCTTCAAGAAAAAGGAAAGATGGCTCCTATGAAGAAAAATCTCATGCAAGGGAAGATGATTCCATTGATCTTCATAGGAAAACCTCATCTTCATCTTCTTCGCGGAGTTCCACTTCTTCAACCTTCAACATTGCAACTAGAGCTTTAGCTAATGGGAGGTTAGTGAATTTTAACTTCCTAGATCAAGAAGGCTTTAAACTAGGTAGATTGTTTGCTGCATAAGGTTGGACCAATTTATTGAAAATAAAAAGCCTATATATCCTGACCTTATCCGTGAGTTCTATGAAAACATTACCTTTGGTAATGATATCATCTCTCTAGTGTTAAAAATGTCAAGATAGAGTTTGACAGAAAATTACTAGGATCTGCCTTAAACATTCCTGCTGTTTGTGTTATGAAAAATTTTTCTTATGATAAAGGTTATAGACTTACCGTTGTGCTTGGTTTAGAAGAAAGTGAAGCTGATAATATTGTAAACCTTGATGCAAACAAGTTAAGTGTTAAAAATAGGATAATTCATAGTATTGTTGCAAAAATCTTTTCCCTCATGCTGGATCTTTTAATGTCGTGACCGACCATGATGTTTGCATTATGTGCCATATCATTAATGAAACTCCTTTTGACTTTTTTGATCTTATGATGACCATCATGAAAGAAGCCTTAGGACGAAA
This sequence comes from Calamus simplicifolius, assembly GCA_900491605.1. Classification (NCBI taxonomy): domain Eukaryota; kingdom Viridiplantae; phylum Streptophyta; class Magnoliopsida; order Arecales; family Arecaceae; genus Calamus; species Calamus simplicifolius. The sequence goes on along the minus strand of UESW01002370.1, from coordinate 150,475 downwards.
CAAAGCCGTTATGCCTTACGACATGTTCCTTACCTATGTTTTTGAATTTTTTCATGTTAAACTCAAGGGTGAGATAGTTGTAGAATTACGTCATTCTGATATCTTTAATGCTCACTCCCTTCATCGTATGGATTATACTAAGCATGTTGATATTTGGACTAGAATTAGAACCAGAGCAGGTGAAAATCATGTTCCTCCATCGATAATCCTACCATCTCAAGATCAGTCTCAACAAAATTGTTCTTCACCTGGATTCTTTAACTTTCACCCTTTCATGTGTTCTGCACCTGAGTCACATTAATATGCTACACCTAAGCCGCCTCCTTGCAATAACAATCCTACTCCTCAGTGCCCCACCATTGAAATCTATGGAAAACAAATACAATGGATCATCCAAGAATTATCCTTTGCCTAATCTTGTAGAAGCTCTGAAGATAGTAGATCATATGTCAATGACTATTCCATGATACCCCACATCTTCATTATTTTTGAGACACTTTTCCAGATTATGATGAATCAGAGACAAATTGAGCATGATATGCAAGTTCTTAATGGAAGTGTCTTTCATCATAATGAAACTGTGATGGGTTGGATTCTTGGAGAAATCAACTTGTTGAAAGCCAAGCTTGAGTGTTTTAAGGATAAAGTTGAATGGGTGACATTTCAAATGCGTGCCAATAAAATCCAAACCAAGGATGCTTCCAATGCTATTGATTGTTGGACTTCTTCAATTGCCAAGCTTGCTAGCCTCTTCGAGCAACATCTTGCCTCATTTCAACATGTTCCTTCATATTTCTACCAGATATGTTTCATTCTCATCCTCACCTCCAGATACCTCCACTGCAGTCTCACAAGTACAAGCCTAAAGCTTCTTGCCATTAGAAAGGATCTTCTTCTAAACCTTCCATTATTTCTTCTGATGATGATAAGTAGACTTTATATGCTTTTCTTATATTTTGAAACCTATCTTATTGATGTATATTTGCTATAGTACCTGATGTTTGAATCAAGCCCCTGGCTTAACTAGTTTGTATTAATGTTTAATTATGCACTCATATTATTTCAATGTATTATGTGCTTACTTGATAAATTCCTACCAAATGAATGTTATGATGAATGCTTGTATTGCACATTCTTCAACCACCTCCTTGATTGATGATAAAAAGGGGAGAAGAATAATGTATACATTGAGAAATGAAGAAAAATACTCCATACATTCAAATATATAGGGAGAGAAAATTCTATGTAAAATTTACCTTCAAAATGCAACTTGCTATATATACTTAATGGTTTTGTCGTCATCAAAAAGAGGGAGATTATTGATCCCATATTGATTTTGATGATTACAAAAAAATTAAGTAGGATACTAATATGTTTATTATGGAGGCAAAGATCAATGCAGGCAAATACAACATATCAAGAAGATGCTTCAATAAATTACAATGTCATCTCAAATGCTTCAAGTCCCTTGTCGAATTGAAGTTGTCTGTGGATTGTCTCTACAATGCTATGGCCGAACCATGCCTTAAATTGGTTAGCTGGGCTAATTTTTTTAGCTAACTATTCCCCCTATTCTTCTCCCTAGCTGAATGGATGCTAAAAATAGCTAACTAGATGGAACATCCAGCTAGCTAAGGTCCCTGTCTTTTCTTCCTGGCCGATGCATGATAGAAATAACTAACTGGATGCAACTTCCAGCTAGCTAAGTTGCCTGATTCTCTTTCTGGCCGAATTCATGACTTTGAGAGCTAACTGCTTTTTGGTTCAAGCTAGCTAAACTGCATGAAAGTTCTCTCTCTCTGGCCATGTGATTCTTGAATTTAGCTAACTGGAGTTCATCACTAGTTAACTAAATTGGAAATGGATGCTGATATTTCTTTCTAGCTGAATGCCTTATTGATTTAGTTAACTGGACATGTAGTTCAGCTAACTAATGGATGCTGATATTTCTTTCTGGCCAAATGCCTTATGGATTTAGTTAACTAGACATGTAGTCCAGCTAACTAATAGATGCTGATATTTCTTTCTGGTCGAATGCCTTATGGATTTAGTTAACTGGACATGTAGTCCAGCTAACTAAGGGATGCTGATATTTCTTTATGGTCGATTGCTTCATTGTAATAGTTAATTGGATTTTTAGTTTAGTTAACTAAGATTGGCTACCAACTTTTTATGGCCGAACTCATGTTAGAAATAGTTAACTGGATTTTTAGTTCAGCTAATTAAGGAATTCAAAAATACATCCTAGTCGTGCTCTTGCTAAAATTAGTTAACTGGACTTTTAGTCCAGCTAACTAAGAAGTGTTGTTCTCTTCTTGATCGAGTGTTTTTCCCTGTATCAGTTAATTGGATTTCATCCAGCTAACTAAGGTTGGCTACTTCAGTTTTTCTGCACGATTTGCCTAAGTTAGCTGATTTCTTCCTCTAATCAACTAAGAAAATCTCTCTAGTTCATCTGAATGTGCTTCTTCTCAAATTCAAACCAACTGAATTTATTTTCCAACCAACTGGAGTCTGCCTCTTTGAGAAAAATATTAGAAATTCTTTCTCCATTTTTGGTGACTGTCAGTGCATTCAATGCTTCAACAAATCTCTTCAACGGTTATCTTCTATTTTCGTTTTTCTTTTTATTTTTTCATTTAAGTCTAACGGATAGTTTTATGGATAAAACACTTTAAATAGCTGTGTGTATAAGAAGAAGGAAGAGAGTGAACAGTAGAAAGCTATTATTGCATATATCCATGGTTGTTCAGCAACAAAGAAAGGAAGCCCTGTTTTAAATTCATGAATGCTTTTCTAAAGATCATTGATTGCTCATCTTTGCTGATACTTTAAAGCTTCCAAGAGACATTGAAGTTTTAACTACTTCAAAGAAGATTTCATTTATTGTTGAAGTGCATTTAAAGAAGAAGCTCATTTGAGAAGTTGCCTTCAAAATTGTAAAGTATTTATTTTTGAATATTTGCTCATTCTAGAGTGTATTGTTCTTAACATTTTCTGAACCTATTTTGAATCTTGTAAAGGGTTGGATTTAACCCTTGGTTGTTTGGCTTTCTTGTGCCGTGAAACAAGAGGACTAGCCTAGAAGGCTAGGGTTTTGGCTCCCTTGTGCCGTGTAATAAGAGGACTAGCTGGAGAAGGATAGGAGTTGTAATCGTTGGTGATATGATTGGAGTAACATTTTCAAAGGATTTTTGGGGAGTGGATGTAGGTGTAGGGTTAGCACTGAACCACTATAAAAATTCTTATGTTTGTGATTACTTGAATATTTTCTGTGATATCTCTATGTTCACTTCACTACACCATTGCCAATTAAATTTTGATTTGCTAAATGCACATTACTGCACAATTAATTTTAAGAAACCCAATTCATCCCCCTCTTTGGTTGCTACCTCTGGGCAACATATACTTTTTATTTAGGTATCTCCCTTTACTACTAGGATCTGCTTAGAACAAAATTTGGAGAACACAAGACAATTCATGTTACAATGTTTTACTTTATTTCTTTATTTTTCTCTATCATATTATTTTTTACTTTGTAATATGTAATAAGAAAGATGCAATCAAACAAATTGGGAAAGAGAAGGCTTCCACTTCTAGTTTAGAAAGCATCTATCAGTACCATCAATGATACGATATCAAATACAAGGGCTACCAATCTAGAATCCAATGAGACTCCCTTATCTCAATAGTTCGAGACCATAAAGGAGTCTCATACTACAAATCATTTGCCCTCGTATCATGAATCAACAGAAAATGGTGGAGCTTTTTGCATTTGTCTTTTTTATCCATTACTTATTTGCTTTCTTTCAATTTATTGTTGTATGTATTATTATATCAATTTTCTGTTATTTATATACAATTTAGCTCAGCCCAAAGGACGAAACTGGAGAGATGCTTTAAGTGATATTCTACAATAATCATGTATGGAAAAGAATAGGAATGTATTTATAAGGCATTTGGGTAGAATTGTACATGACTACAATATTTGTCTACTACATGTCCATTCATGGAAGAAAATTGGTGAACAAGAGAAGAACCGCATATAGGTAGCAATTACGATGAGCATTGCATTTAGTAGTTTGATATATGATTTAAATTAAGCTTCTAATTACTTTCTATACTCATTTATTTTATTCAAATTTTTGTTAAGGAATTAAAACAAATGATGTTAAGGAATCGAAACAACATATGTTTTCTTTTAAAGCCATTAGCATTCCAAATGGCATTATGATCTTTATACTTCAGAATAAGATTACATATCAAAACAAAATTAGTTGAAAATAATGAAGCTTTAAATTTAGAAATGATCACATGAAGGTTTATTATGATGAAACCCTTAAGCATATGAAAGAGTTATGGAATATCTAGAGGGCAGACTTGTATAGAAAATTCGTAAAGCCTTACAAAACTTTATAAGAGGCTTTAAGAAATATGCCAAAAGGGGTCGGTTGAGGGGATTGGGAGTGGCTAGTTAAGGAGCATTTCTTAAGTGAAAAGTATCAGGTAACTTTTAAGGATTTCTTAATCATTGATTTTGAAAAATTGATTATGAGAAAATGATTTTTAAAGGTTATTTAACATGTTGATATAAGAGTAAACAAATGAAATGATAAAAATAGAGCTAATATGTTGATGCCTTCCCTGTACTAGGAGCATCCTTGCTAGAAAGGTTATATATGAGCTGGTAAGTAAGAATAAGTTTTGTATTTTTTAGGTCTTCCCATTTAATGACACCTTTAACAAATTTATGTTATTGTAAAGGGAGGCAAAGGACATGGCAGTGATCTTTTATGAGATTCATAAGAAGGGGATAAATTAATTGAATCTAAAACAGTTGAAAAATGTGTATATCTCAATGATCCTAACATGTATTGTATTTATTTTTAGGTCCTTTTATATTATTATCATTAATTTCGTTATGTCTTATAGAATGAAATCCTTGAGGTCAGCGGAGTCTAATCTATCAATATAAAAATACTTAAAAGATGCTTAGACCACAAAATCATGATCATGTCATTTGCTCTGAAGATGGAATAAAGCCAAAAGACTTAAAAGGATCGCATCCTTTTAAAGTAGAGCTTGAAGCTAGACCTCGTGAAACTTAATAAGAAAACCAATCCTTAAGTAGGTGTGTGGATGTAAAGGACGCTGAAATACAAGCTAGCAAGGATATAGTCACACACCAACGATCCAACACAGTACCTCCATCTCCTTCACTTAGAGGCCAACAATCATAATTAGTAATCAAATTTCATCATTTCCTTAATTACCTATTTCTTACTTCTTTTCATTGGGAATATATATTTGTTTATATGAGAGTTGGGATTTCTATATGTTTATGAAATATTTGTTGGTATATTTCTTGATTGTCTTTGTTGAAAAACAATTGCTATTTGGAACGTTGAAAATCTAGGTTCTTGATTTAAGTCATTCTAAGCAAACTACTTAAATGGCAAGCCAAACTCACAATCATGAATTATAATGAAATTTTTCTCCCATGGTGAACATTAAATTATGCTAATCACATGAATCACCACTTGTTTGTTAATGTATTCTCTCTTTAAGGGTGTGGCCTAGCTTTTTAAATTTTATGATATCTATTTAAATGTATTCAAATTAAGATAATAAATTTTGAGGGGAGATTTTACCAAAAAAATTATGAATTTTCCCAATACTGTTTATATTTTTATATGGTTTTTTTCTTTTTATAGATTATTGAAGGTCAAGACATTGAGCAAAAATGATTTTTGACTCTACCATCTTTTTGCTGAGCTTATTAGACTCTTATTTTGGATTTAATAATTACTGATTTATTGTGAATATTAGACTCTTTAATTTAATTATTTGTTAGTCTATATAAAACTTTTATTATTTGTTAGGCTATATAAAACTTTTATTATTTGTTAAATTGTACAAAATTTAGGATTAAAGCTAGGATTGAAAATTTGATTTTGAAATTCAAAAAGAAAAAAAATTAGTGATCAATCATTTAACATTAGTACGGAGGTTGATTTTCAAATTTTGTTTTGTCAGGTATGATTTTAAATATTGGGCATGCTAGGTGTATCTACAAACTAAGGCAATATATCAAATTAATCTTCACTACTAATATAGATAAGAGTTTCCATTACATACTTGTTTATATAAAAGTGCAATATCCGATTATGTACCTACATATCATAGGGTAAATGGGCATGTTACACATGGATTATGATTGTATATGGTATTTTAATATTGTATGCATGATATGTCTATTAAACTATTAAAATTGCAACATGTATGACTAGATTGTTGGGTAAGAATCCCCATTCGATGACTTGATCTTGCATGGTTTGGGTCATTTTAATTTATTATACATGGAATGTGAAAAATATATTATACCTCGATGTTGTAAGCATGGAGGGTGCATTTATTAATTTTACAATAATAAGAATCTATTTAACTAGATTATTGGGTAAGAGGAGGTCGGACTAATCATGTTAATATGGATTGTTAGGCATGAGTTAAAGCATGATATTAAAGATTGCTAGACGTAAGTCAGAATATGATGTTATACATTACCTGTTGCAGGATGGAATATGATACTGTAGCTAGTTTGCTATAACAATCTAGGATATGACATTATTAATCATTTTATCACAAACAAAATGTAATACTATTAATCACCATCGAAAATGAGAAAGTATGATGCTATGATTACTCCATTATAGTTGAAAAATGACCATTATTGATTGCTTTGTCATAGATAGGAACGTGATAATATTCTTTCGTCATGGATAGAAAACTGACATGGCTAGTCTAAAGTTGAAAAAATTTCTTTGTTTTATTTATATACACCTATCGATGCTGAACTTGGCTCTACTAGCTTAATCAAAATAATCTGTTATTCAAAATCATTGTTAATTAGAATAGTTGGTTTGGTGATGTGTGTTGGTGTATCAAATTAGTTGAGTAATAATTGATATAAAGATAATTTGAATAATGGTTATTTGATGGCGTGTTTAAATAAAAATACATTTTTTGTTATTTATAATTATTTATGTAGTCATATTTATTATTGAATATTTATGATTATTTATGCATGTGTTTATGTAGAGAGTTTATTATACAGCTATTAGCTCGTGCCATATTTTACTTTTTTTCAAAGTTACAAGACATTTAGTATTCACTTATGGTGATTTTTTTGGTGATAAATCACTTGTAATCCAACATTATCTCGTTTGGTAAGAGATCTTTTAATAATCAAGGATCATCGGTAATCATAGGTTAGTATCTTTAGTATGCCATGAGGAATAAAAGATTACCATACATACAATACCAATAATACTTTTAAAAACAATTTATATGATAATAATATAAAATTATATTATAATAATACTTTATTATATAATATATATATTATATTAATATTATCCTATATTTTTTTCCTTGTCATGAGTTACATTGCTCGTTTGATGGGTTTCTATCGTTATGTAAAATTTTGATAGGAATGTTGATAACCTTTTCTTCACCGATGATAGCATTTCTATAGCCGCTAGGAATTAGTCCAATCATCAAGACAAAAGAGTCCCATATATATAGGCCTCTAATTTATTGTGAAAGCATCAACCAAAGAATCCATAGAGAGTCTCATGGAGGATTAAACCATGGCATAACCAGACTTCAACTACAATATAAACAATGTCACACGTAGTGTGAAAGCAAGAACAATGATAGCGTATCAAGACGATAACTCAACAGATGATAATGGATCAAGGCAAAAGATGTCAATAGTTTGATGATTAGTAGCCAATCATTTGATGATGAAGTGTGGACTCCCTTGACACATGCTCGCTTATTTGATGACTAGTAGCCAGTCGTACGAATTCTCATTTTAGATTCAAATAAATCAAACGAATTGCTGTTAATTTTTTCCCCACCATCTATTCTGTTCTACAAGGTCAAGGTGGGCCTCAATTAGACCTGGTTTTAGTTTTCATAAATGCAATGTTTTCCATATAATCCAGGCTCAAATATTCCGGACAGATAGTGGTGATGGTGGTCACCAAACCCGCCAAAACTTTGCATGGACATTTTCCATGTATCCAGTTCACGACCACGCTGCTATGCCTCTCTGGCCTGAAACCACAGACCTACTCCAAGAAGAATAGAGTGATATACAAGATACCAACCACTGAGCTGCGTTTCTATTTCTTCTCCATATTCATACCTAACTTGATTTATCGCACTGTGCTAGTTGTTGACATAGAAGGATATGGCATTCTCCAAGACACGCTACTCTACATGGAACTTTGACGAGAGGGATTTCGTGCGATTCAATTGTAGGGCCATTGATAGGGATCAACTGTATCAAATTGGAATCAATTTGATAACATGGTTTGAGCTGCTTAGCTTTTCCAGCTGGCAACAGCCCTAGCCATCCATTTTTGGATGCAAGACTTCTTCATTTCTAAGGTTAGTGATCACCTTCCACTTAGAACTTCTTATTTCATGTAAGAGCCCACCTTTCTCATTGGTACCACAAGTCTGCTTATTAAAGGTGGGCCATGTCACGTAGAATTTTGTTCATATCACGAAAAATTAATAATAATAATAATTTGAATCTTGATAAAGTTTTGAAACTATACTTGATTTGCTTGTCAATTTTTACTTGGATTATACCATGGGATAGCTAATTGGTGTGGTTTTAGAAAAGTTTTAGAAATGACAATCGAAATAGCTTATTCTACTAAATTTTTATTTCTTTGATTTCTTTTCCTTTTATGTATGATACTTGTTTATTTTATAACTCACTATTTAGTAATCCTTCATTTTTTTCTCTAATAAATTAGACGGTTAAAAGAGAATCAACTCCCTTTAGCTTCACTCATATCGTATTATATATACAACTCAACTCAACTCATCTAAGCCTTTTTTTCAACTATATGGAATTGGCTACATGAATGTATATATATGTATAGGTAGATTTAGTTACATTCGAATGCACCTAAATATAGATCACGTTACTTTCTTCATTCTTAGATTCAAGCACTTTATAAATCCAAAAAATAAAAAATAAAAAGTTTAGTTGGGCCAAGATCCTCTCTACCATTGTGTATGAAAAAATCTTTGTACACCGCGGATGCACTGTGCAAAATGAACGCATCGCATATATGCACTAAGAATATTTTCGTTCTTTTGCACCGCATGCATGACCATACGCCGTGCACAAAGAGTTTTCCTTTTGTGTTCATAGCATATGGCATGAACAAATTTATCTAGCCGTTGTGAATTGCTGCTCCAACTTTGTTTGTACACCGAGCTCGGGTCTCATAGTCATGGTATCTCTTTTTTCTTATTTCTTTGGTTTGATCCACTAATCTTGCCATTTCATTCCATCTCCATTTCATTACCGAAACCCCGTCCATATATTACTTGGCCAGCCTAGTTTTTTGTTTTCAGTCGACTCGAAATTTGTTGCCTCATATGAAAAGGCTAAATCTAAGCCAGCATTTTAAAAGTGGGTTCAATTAAGTCACCGGGTCAAGTTTTGTTGCCATCTCTATTCGCTTCGAAACGAAATATTGCTTCAACTTCACTTACTCCCCAAGATACGAACAAATTACCAGCACATTTTCGTGACTTCGTCCTCCTTATTTCCGCGGGAAAGGGAGGAGGGAGGGTTTTTATTTTTTTATTTTTAAAAAGACTTCTTCCTTCTTGCCAGCCCACACGACAGATGCTATCGCGACCACATGAGGTCAAGCAAACAGCTATGGTTGAAATTTTAAACTACTGCTTAATTATTTCAATTAACAAACCTTCTCGCTCCATAAACACCTACCAAACTCCACCCTTCTCGCTCTATAAATACATACACTCTCCAACAACACAGCCCATCACAAACACCTGCCAAACTCTCTAAAGTGTGAGGCACTGAATCCACTCAGGTTTCTTGATTTCAATTACACCATCCATGGCCTCCAAGACATCAGTTTTAGCTCTCTTCCTCATCTTTAACTTGCTCTTCTTCACCTTTGCCAGTGCCTGTAGATCCTGCCCCCCGAAACTTTCTAGCCCGAGCCCAACCCCACCCAGCCCGACCCCTCGCACCCCCATCCCCACTCCACCCAATCCCAGCGCCAGCCCTAGCCCCTGCGCCAGCCCCACACCGAGCCCCACTGCATCGAGCCCAACCCCATCCACCCCCATCCCATCGACCCCCACTCCACCCAGCCCAACCCCATCCACCCCCACCACACCCAGCCCCATCTCACCCACCCCAATCCCAAGCTCTGGCAAGTGCCCAATAGACGCCCTTAAGCTTGGTGTGTGTGCCGACGCCCTCGGTGGCCTCCTCAACGTCACGATCGGCACACCACCAAAGGAGCCATGCTGCTCTCTACTGTCAGGCCTCGTCGATCTTGAGGTCGCCGTTTGCCTCTGCACCGCCATCAAAGCTAACATCCTTGGCATAAACCTCAACCTTCCGATCAACCTTAGCCTTCTTGTTAACTACTGTGGCAACGAGGTGCCTCCTGGCTTCCAATGCGCTTAGGCCTCCTATTTTCCTTCTAATATTGTTTTCTCTTGTTTCACGTCTGTGTGGTTGTGTTGTTATCTAATTCTTGCGTTAGCTGCGATTGCTCGTGTGTAATAAGATTGATGGAGGCTTTTGTACGCGCTCAAGTTCAACTTTTATGTAATCAACTGTGAGTTGTATCTTTCATGCATGTGACGTGGATTTGAGTAGTGCATTGATTGCTTTCCAATACTTGTGTTATTATATAATAAAGCGTACGTCAAAATGGAGGTCCTTGCTAATTTTTAACGGTGGGTATAATGCTGGCAGGATGGATAACGTTCCATTATGCATGATAATTATAATTATATGATAGGACGTTCATGTCCACGTACGATTTATATCATTCATCCTGATTCTATAATACAACATATTTACACTACGGTGAATAATTGCTTGAATAGCTTATAATATGCTTTAACATCGACACCTTTAATTAAATATACCCAAAGAGCATTAAAGCACTCTCATGATAGCTTTTGTCGATCTTATGGGACTATACAATATAATTCAACTGGCTTCTATACCCTTTTTATTTTTTTTTTATTTTGGTACATGGGAAGTCTTCAACCCTAGCATCATGTTCAATAATGGAAGAAGTTTCGATGAAAATTGCTCCTTCTGGTAATTAGACTTGAAGGTCGACGCTACTTTGTTTGCAAGATAGTTTTGTTGTCTGATATCCTTCTATAAATGTACACCATAAGAAGTAGAATCTATAGGAAAAAATATAGAGGATCTAATGAATTTCGTAGACGAGGGAATGCAAGCAATTTGATCTCCCTTTAATCCAAGAAATGGTGGTTGTTGAATCCCCATTGCAACAAGTATGATCATCCATTCAAACTTGATGTACTTTCATGAATTAATGGTGATGTCTATATACTTATGTTGTCTGTATGCTTCTGCACTCTCATGGTAAAGTGTTTAAAGTATACGGTTTTTGTCTAAATATAGATTGGACTCTGCTGTAGTTTTTAGAGAGTTAAGCTTGTTTGGGTTGCATTTTGTACATCTGCAAGACAAATGTTTAAGACTGTTTACAGCACCAATATTTTGTACTCTTCAAAACTGACTAGATCCTGGAAAAAACTGATTAATCGAACCTATTATTTCAGAAAGAGATTTGGGATCAGATTCAGAAAATCACCTTTATTATTCTCTCCAGTTTGGAAAGGCATAAATCAAGATCTCAAAGGCTTTCTGAATTGTACTTCTTTCATACTGTGAAATTGTGAGATGGTTCAGTTATTAAATTTTTGGAAGATCCTTTGATTAGATGCACTTTCTTTCAATTCCCTTTTCTCATATTTATTTAGTTGCAATATCAAATCAAATGCCCAAGTTTCTTCCTTTTAGAGCCGAAGGTGGGAGAGACCGTCTTTCAAATTGTTTAAGCCTTTGTTACGAGTTCAACACTCTCAGCTTAAGAAATTAGAGGAAATTCTGGATTCAATGAGAGCTTTAAGAGACAGCAGACTCTCCAATTTGGAAGCCTTCTAATATGGATCCTACTTTGTGAATTCATTCTGTTGCCGTGAAAATCCGCTCTCCACTCGGGTGTGCTCTGGCTCCGGGTCCAAACCGATCTCGATGCCTGGGGTGGAATCTGCAAGACAGTCCATGCGCATAGAGGATTTTCTTGGGGTTATCCTCCGTGGGGGCCCTCCGACGCCCAAGTCAGTGGAGATTCACAGCAACCAGATGTGAGGAGAAGACTCTCACAGAAGAGTTCCCTCAAATGGGTTTTTCTTTCGGGAGCTCCGAGCTCTGTGGGAGCTTCAATGGAGTTTTTCAGTATGAGAACCAGTGAATGGATGCGTACCTAAGAGGTTTGAGGGATGTGATGTTTATAGGCGATCACCTGATTCCCTGGGCACATTGTGGGGATCCGAAAACTGTTGTGATTCGAAACAAATTCGAATCAAGTTTGTTACAGGACCAGTAGGATCCGTATCTTGTTAGTTAGAGGATCGACGGCCAGGAGAGCTGGTTGATGCTTTGAGATTCAACGATCATGTAGGTTCTAGGCCACTCTAATGGCCCTTAAGCCGCTTCTGGCATGATTCTCTGTTTGGAATCTTATTCAGCTATTGTGAATCTGAACTCTCCCTCGTCGGATTCGCAAGGTATTCGAGTGCCTCGGTCTGGCCGAGGCGAGGAGCAACTTGGTTTTTTGAGGTATAGAATGACTCGGTCTGTAGAAGGCTCGGGTTACCGAGGTATGGACGGTTCGGATTGCCGAGGTATGGACAGCTCGGGTTGCCGGTATGGATGGATCGGGTTGCCGATATGAGAATGGCTCGACTTTTCTAAAGGCGATTCGGCTTCGTCGCTTGGTGGTTGTGACAGCTGGCCGGCAGGGTGTTGGGATTGGACTTGACCCAATTGTCGATGTGTGCGGGTATTAATGTAATAATTTTGCCCTCATCACATGCCTCCCACTCCGTAGTCGAAGTGTAAATTCGATGTAGGGAGTAGAGTTCTGGAATAACCTCATTCAGGGGATCTGAAGGGGCAGGCAATGATAATCTCGTAAATGACAAGCCGTTGTTTTGCCATCATTTTTTGCCGTAGCTCGAGAAGGAAACGCCTTATTTCCAGCAGGCCACGATAGTGGAAGTTCCATATGGCGGGACTCCTTTATTTCTGGTGCCCATATCGGGAGTTTTGGCATCTTGGGCTTTCCTTTGAAGCGTTTATTTATAGAGGGCTAGGGCGGTGCTCCTTCTGCAATGCCTCTTCGTCCCTGCCATAGAAATTTTTTGTTCCTTTCCAAACCCTTGCTAGCTTGTTCATGGTTTGCCTCTCAATCTGTTAACATGAAGGGCCCGAGCGATGTCGCCTCAGAGATAACCCTCAAGGATTTGGACAGAATCCGCCACCACTACAGGGTCCCTCAAGACATCTCCCTACGTCTCCAAAGCCCGAACATAGGGTTCTGATGGAGCTAAGCCATGGGGTTTTCTTTTACGAGGAGAGTCTAAGGGCAGATCTCTGGTTCCCTCTTCACCCGCTGGTGCAGAAGGTAATGAGGTTCTACAACATATGCCCAACAATGGTGGCTCCAAATAGTTGGCACAATCTCATCGGGTTCATCTCGATGTGCAGTCGCGTCGGGTGATAGTGACCCTTCCTATATTCGAGTCTGCTACAACCTGGTTTTTGGAAGGAGCTCGAGTGGCCGTATATTGGTCCCCGGAAGTCATTTAAAATGATTTAGATAATCCCTCATCGATAAAGGAATGGAAGTCCCAATTTTTCATTACCGATGGAAACATTGGTTCGGATTTCCTGAGAGTATGGGCGAGCTACATGAAAGATTCGAAAGCGCGCCCAGAGCTGACCGAGCAGAAGAAGAGAGATTTAGTAACCCTTCGCGGTGGTCAGATGTTTTGCCAGTGCCCTATTATCAGAGGATGCCCTTTTTGCCACCGGGCTTAGTTCTATTGACCCTCAAGGTGAGCTTATTTTTCTCCTTTTGTTATGATGGCCGGTGTGCTTGGGCAACTCTATTACTATTCAATTGAATGTTTATTGTGTTTTCAGCGAAAGATTGGCATTTATGGGCCAAATGAGGAAGGAATTGGGCAAGCGCCACAGGGGCTCCGGCTTTGGGGATAAGCATAGGTCGAAAAGAGATCAGTCCTTTCCGGTCTTACCCGAAGGAGCCAAGGAAAGATAGTGTTGGTCGGCACTCTTCCACCCCTAAGGGGGGAAGCAGGAGCGTCGGTCATGGTTGTGAGTCCTCCTGCTGGAGGGGGACACATTAGTGGAGATGGAGAGTATCGTTGGGGGAAACTCGGAGAGAGCCATCGAAGTTTTCACCCTTCAAATAGTGGTCGTGTCAGATGATGCCGATGAGATGTTGCTGGTCCGTTCGGCAATCTTCTTGCCAGAGGCTAATCAGCCTCAGTCGCTAGTGGTGGGGAGTCCTTTGGCATTGCGCTTGGAAGAGGCCTCTGCTCAGGTGGTGGGGTCAGGAGAGGCAGGCGCGGCTGCCGATGCTCAAGTGGAGATGCCTGTTGAAGGGTCGGCGGAGGTCGGGGGACCTCCTACTGAGGGTTTCTATCTTATTGTACTAGGGGGTGTCGTGGGAGAGACCGAGGTATGGGTGGAGTCTGTCGGGGATGAAGCAACATTTGGAGAGGAAAAGGAAGAAGAAGAAGAACCACTGAGCGAAGGGGACACTCGGACCGAGGTTCCTTCAACCGGGGCCAAAGCATTCGAGGCCCTACAGGCTAAAGCTCTAATGGAGGAAGCCAAGCGGATGGCGGTTCCTCAGGTCAAAGTCCCTTAGGCCGATTTTTTGGCTGTGAGTTCTCTTATTCATAGCCCAGAGGTGGATGACATGTTCGCGCCTTGATGCGGTCTATACCGTGCATGGGGGGGAGTTCCTCAACGAATGAGCCTGTAGTCGAGGATATTATTGAGGTAGCTTTCGGTCGGTTCGGGCACCGAAGGATGTTTACCTTCTTCCCGAAATTAGTAGCGCCGCTCTTATGAAGATCGCTACAAACTACGCCTCCCGAGTGAGTCATTGTACTAAGGTTGTAATTCTTAGTCGGCTGGTTCGGTCGTAGTTTCTTACTTGTGTTTTTTCTACAGAATGCTTTAATTACGAGGGCGCTGAATTGGCGCTTAAATTTGGCCATGGGGGCCTGTGCTCAGGCTAGGAGGTAGGCAGTCAACCTTCGGACAAGGATGGATTCGACCAGCTGGCTCTCCAGGGCCTTGGCATCCATTCAGGTGGACCTTGAGAAGATGAACGAGTCCTACCGAGCTACCACCGAGAGGGCCTCTTGGTTTGAGTCTCAGGTCAAAGAGCTCCAGGGCTTTCGTGAATAGTCGGATAAGGCCTGCTTGGAGTTATCCCAAATCAAGTCTAAGCATGTCGACGAAGTTAATGCCATGCGGCTGCATTTTGACAAGAGGTGGGACCAGCTGAAGAATAGCCATGCCAAGAAGAAGAATAATTGGAGCAAGAGGCTCGAAAAGGAGGAGTGCAGGTGCCAGCGGCAACAAGATTAGCTTGCCAGCTTGAATAAGAAACTCGTCGATAGGGAAGATCGGCTGAAATGGCAGCATGATCAGATTGCCAAGCTCACCACTGATCTCAACCAATCTTGACAGGAAATTGAGGACAAATAATCCCAAATTAGTGACCTCAAGGAGGGTCTCCAACAGAATAAAGTGGCCAAATTGAAGGCCCTAGAAAAGGTTCATGAGCTGAGCAATAAAATGGCTCGACAGGAGGAAGAGGTATAGTGTCTTCTCACTTGTTTTTGGTGCCTTTTTGTTTATGGCCTCAAACGATCTTATGTTTGCAGATTGACAAAATCGAGCTCAAGGCGCAAGAGCAATTTAAGGCCTTGAGGGCAGAGTTGGCCTCGAGTCGCCAAATGAACTTCGAGCTTGGGAGTCAATTGACCGAAGCTAATAGGTGAATTTCTTCGGCCATGGACGAGTATAAGAGTTCCACCCAATTTTCCGAGGAGCACAAAGTGGCTTATGCTGATGCATTCCGGTTCAACGAAGAGGAAACTCGACAAAGATCTCTCGAGTGTATCCCGAGTTAGATTTATCTTTTTTGGAGGCCAAGCTTTACGATACCTGTACCCCAGGAGCCAAAGAAGCGAAATACGAGGACATCTCAGATGTCGACCTTCAAGGATGCCCTCAGCTTGCAGCCGAGGAACCCGAGGTTTCTCTTCCAACAATATTCAAAGTGGGTGAAGTGAGTCAAATCCCTCTGGATGTTACCGAGGAAGTCCCTGGGACCGACTTGAACCCTGATTCTTAAGGGTTGCTCATGTATTTTTTGCTTTTTCAACTTGTAATTCGATCGAAACTCAATGAATGAATCTTTAATCTTCTTTTGCTTTATTTTATTGCTTTGGTCATTGCTAGAAACTCTTTCTGATGGCAAACGAATCGCAAGTGAATCGTGCTTTAAGGTCAGATTGCTCCCAGGAGTTCCGACTCGAATATTTCGCTTTATTGAAGCCAGATTAGCTAATTTTGCCGATGTGTGAAATCATTTGGTTTGCCGTGGAATATTGTTTCGGCTCTTCCTGAAGCAAGTTGAATAATTTGAAATGCATAAGGGAATTTGATTCGTTGAGCATAGGATAGTTCGGCTTGAAATGGCCGAAACCTACGGAAGCACCTCGGTTGGGGCCGAGGTTAGATAGTTCGGTTTGTCCGAAGCAAAAAGTTAGTTCGCTTTTTGTCGGGGCATATGAAATGGCTTTGCGATTTGCCAAAGGACACCTCGTTTTTTACCTAGGGCATTTATTCCATTGGCCTTTTCCAACATGAGTCCTTTTAGTGTATGCGCTAAGTATTCGTTCGTCATTTGATGGCATCATTTTTCAAAGGGGGATTTCCTAGGCCTGCCCATATCTCAAGGACCTGCAGTCGGTTTCTGTATTTAAGGCTCTTGATTCGAGATCAGAGGAAAATCTTTCCCCTCGCGTCACAGTTTCGAAGGCGCGTTCGGCATGCTTCGGAATGCGCCCTTTTCTCTTGACCTACCACGTGGCAGCACGGTCAGGGCATTTCAAATTCCGAGGCTCCCTTCTTTGATGGTTTCTCCCAGTTTGTTTGTCTATAAAATGGGGAGAGAGAACCGTGTTCAGCCATCTCCCAAGACCTTCTCTTTCGTGAGTTGTAGGGGCTCTCATGGCGCCTATTCCAATGAGGTTGAGAGCGGGGAGATCGAGCTTCCCTTTTGAAAGCTAGTTCATCCCAGATAGCTGGGGTGATGGAGAAGCTGCTAAAGAGCAAGTAGTCATCAAGGGAGGAATCTCGAAGGTCATATGTAGAGTGCATGAGAAGGTACACAGAGGTCATATGGGGAGCGCATGTATGTGCTTCCTGTATGGCCTTTGTCACTTGTCATGGGGACCACAGGAAATGCAAAGCATTCGTATTTTCTATGGCTGACATGGAACTCACCTCCTTCCTCAATTTGGATCTCTCAGTTCATCCATCTGAGAGGTCTTTTCTTGAGCGAGGAGGGAGGAGAGTGGTATTGGTCTGCTGGTCCCCTATCCATGTCACTGGGCAGCGGCTAATAGCCCAGCATCCTGCTTGGGGGAGGAGGCATCCTCGGCATTAGCATCCATAGGTCTTTGGCCTGGTTAGGATCCCTCAACGCGTCCGTCCTAGGGATCGGTGGATGGCCTACTTTGCTCTTTGGCATTAACCAGTGACTCAATGGAGCCGATTGGATTTTCTGATTTCTTTGGTCGGATGCAGAAATATTGTTATCGGCCGAGCTGCTTAGCCGAGCTTTTTATTTTATTTGTCTTTATTTCCTATGCTATGACGTACTTGTAATGCCTCTCAGGAGGTTATAACTTTTCATCAATAAAGAGTTTTTAACCTTTCTTCTTCGAATACTTATTTCTTCTCTTGATGTAGCTATGTTGAGAGTTGTTCTACTTGTGTTATGCTTGCTGGATTGCAGCATAGTTTATAAGTCCAACGGTGCTTTTGCTACTTTGTTTTGTTAGGTATGATATTTAGTCCTATGTGGAGGAAGTGTTCACCTCTGTTTAGGTCAGAGGGAGGCCTGGGCGGCCCTATGAACTTATGATGCATACATGATCCTACTCGAGGGGATAAATAGGTTTTCTCTTTGAAGGGAGATAACTCGTATAATATTGCTGGTAAGTGGAGGAAGGTTACTTACCTCTGCCGAAGTATGATAGGATGCCTTACTCGCACTAAGTGTCTGAGATCACCTGACTAGGCTGAAGCTTTAGATGATATCCAGAAACATATCTCTCAGTTTGGCCGAGGCTTCGGAGATTATCCAGAAATATATCACTCGGTTTGGCCGAGGCTTTGGAGATTATTCAGAAATATATCACTCGGTTTGGTCGAGGCTTTGGAGATTATTCAAAAATATATCACTCGGTTTGGCCGAGGCTTTGGAGATTATTCAGAAATATATCACTCGGTTTGGCCGAGGCTACGGAGATTATCCAGAAATATATCACTCAGTTTGGCTGAGCTTCAGAGATGTATTACTCGGTTTGGCCGAGGCTTCGAAGATTATTCAGAAATATATCACTCGGTTTGGCCGAGGCTTCAAGATTATATTTTACTTGGTGCGGTCAAGGTACGGAGATATCACTCGGCTCGGTCGAGGCTTCAAGATTATATTTTACTTGGTGCGGCCAAGGTACGGAGATCACTCGGCCCGATCGAGGATTTAAGATTATATTTTACTTATCGCGGCCAAGGTACGGAGACATCACTCGGCTCGGCCGAGGCTTCAAGATTATATTTTACTTGGCATGGTCAAGGTATGGAGATATCACTAGCTCGGCCGAGGCTTCAAGATTATATTTACTTGGTGAGACCAAGGTACAAAGATCGCTCGGCCCGGCCAAGGATTTAAGATTATATTTTACTTGGCGCGGCCAAGGTACGGAGACATCACTCGGCTCGGCCGAGGCTTCAAGATTATATTTTACTTGGCATGGCCATGGTACGAAGATCGCTCGGCTCGGTTGAGGATTTAAGATTATATTTACTTTGCACGACCAAGGTACAGAGACATCACTCGGCTCGGCTGAGGCTTCAAGATTATATTTTATTTGGCACGGCCAAGATGCGGAGATCGCTTGGCTCAACCGAGGATTTAAGATTATATTTTACTTGGCACAGACAAGTTATAGAGATACCACTCGGCTCGGCCGAGGCTTCAAGATTATATTTTACTTGGAGCGGCCAATGTACATAGATCGCTCGGCCCGGTCGAGGATTTAAGATTATATTTTACTTGGCGCAGTCAAGGTACGGAGACATCACTCGGCTTGACCGAGGCTTCAAGATTATATTTTACTTGGCACGGCCAAGGTATAGAGATCGCTCGGCCCGGTCGAGGATTTAAGATTATATTTTACTTGGCGCGGCCAAGTTACGGAGATACCACACGGCTCGGCCGAGGCTTCAATGTGTAGTAAAACCTGCTTCTCATTGCAGCTTTCAAGGAGAATCATAATATGAAGATTTCATGAATCTTTGAAAGTTAAATTTAATTTAATGAATTGAGTAAGTCTAGTAGGAGCGTACTTTTACTGGTGATATGCATGAAGATTATCCGAGTTCCATGTTCGAGGAATAGATTTTTCATCCAAATCTTGGAGTTTGTAGGTGCCAGGTCTGATTACTTCCGTCACCTGGTAGGGACCTTCCCAATTCGAGGATAATTTCCCTTGCTCCAGTGGCTTCGAGATGGATGCCTTTCGAAGCACCATATCGCTAGGGAGGAAAAACTTTCCTCAGACTCTGGTGGAGTGATAGCGGGCTACTCTTTGCTGGTAGGTGGCCATCTGAATTCGGGCTTTCTCCCTGACTTCTACTAAATCAAGATTAGTTCAGAGCTGCTCATCATTGGATTCTTCTGAATAGCCTTCCATGCGAGGGGAGGGAAGTCTGACCTCTACAGGGATGATAGCTTCTATGCCAAAAGCCATCTTAAATGGGGTTTGTCCTGTGGGCATCCTTTCAGTGGTTCGGTATGCCCATAACACATGGTGAAGTTCTTGGCCCATCTACCTCGCGCTCGGTTGAGCCAGCTTTAATTTCTTGCAGGAGAGTTCGGTTGGTTACCTCAGCCTCTCCATTGGCTTGAGGATGTCGACCGATGTCAGGAGATAGAGAATGCCATAATCCTCGCAGAATTCCCGGAACTTTGGATTGTCGAATTGCTTCCCGTTGTCAGTGATGATAGTGTGGGGAAGGCCGAAGCGGTAGATGATGGATCTTCATACGAAGTCTTTAGCATGAGCTTTGGTTATCTGGCAACTGCTTCGGCTTCAACCCACTTGGTGAAATAATCAATTGCAACAAACAAGAACTTCCTCTACCCCGTGGCAAGGGGAAAAGTGTTAGTGTATGCCCTAGAGCCAATCGGATTGGATGCTACATACATTCTATGAATACAAATCAAATAAAATGACTTCTTTATCTATTCATATATATTTTATAATATATTTGATATATTATGTCTATGAGATAAAGTCCAAAAGAATGTGAACCATGCATATGAAATTTGTAATAGAGATTACAAATTGTGAGATCCAATTACACGTTATGGCTCGATTCTTTAAACTTTCCTAGTCGATGTGTAGATGGGACTGGACACCATCGAACACCATGAGACTAGGATACATTGCATATCCTCACCCTTGGGGTGAGCAGCTATTTCATAAGCTGAAGTATGAAGATACTTGGATAGTGTGTGGATGCTCGTTATTGTAATGATGCATTGGATGACCCGTATAGAGATTCCATATGGATATTCTATATAATATCGATGGTTGATCTCTAATGACTGTGGTGTGAGTGATCCTTTGACTTGAGATCTTCATTGCATCTCATGTGTGAATGTCATGCTTTGACGCATCCAAATCGCTCTAGCCACGGGTGGCAAATATGGTGTCGGTTGGGTATGACATGAAGCACATGAAGATGGTGTTTGATCAAGACAGGATTCGTCTTCCTTGATAGAAAGGGTTATATCCCACGACCACTTGATGGATTAAATTGATTGATAAATCCTTGCAAGGTTGAGTTGGAATTCGAAATGGTTTCAAAGTTCTAATTCATATAGCCAATTTTTCTTGAGATCAAGTAAACAAAGATCAATTACAGGGTTGACACATTCCATACCACTGATTGATCTGGATATGTGATGAAAGGATTTGATCATACGGTAACAGTTCATGGACATGTGTTGATGGTCACGTCAACAAAACCTTTAGCAGTTGGTGGTCATGATGCTTTGCTAGAGGCCTCTCATATCTATAATCATGTTGTTGAATTAGACAAAGAGTTGTCCAATCATTCCTAGGGTCTATGATTAGGACATGATTATTGCCAACATGTTAAAGGGCCTAATGGGTCACACGCATTAAGGAGAATATTGGATGAATTAAAATGAGAATTAAATTAGATTTAATTCAGATAAGATGATCAATTAAATAATTGGGTGAGACCCAATTTAAAGAAGATATAATTATAATGGATATGATCCATTATAATAGAAGGAATGTTAAGGAGAAATTATTTGTACATATGATGAACAAATAATTGGATACCGATATGTGACTTGATCCATGTGATAATGGCTCTGATTATTAAGTATGATGTCCAATCTCAGCCATGTGAAGATGGAATCATGCCCATAGGATGAGGCATGATGAATCTCTACAGTTCGATGATGAACACGTACAAATTAGGGCATGTAGTTATAGGATAACCAACTCCTAATTTCAAAGGCTGAGATTGTGACACTTGGATTAATCTTACCATGAAGATGGAGTTTCTTACCATGAAGATGGGAGGAGTTTCTTACCATAAAGATGGGAGTTTCTTACCATGAAGATGGGAGGAGTTTCTTACCATGAAGATGGAAGTTTCTTACCATAATGATGGGAGTTTCTTATGATGAAAAGAGGCATCTTCCTCTTTAGAACATCTCATTTTCAACCTATAATATAGTTCTTCCTACCAAGAAAGTAGAGCATGAGAAGAAAAGATTAGACTTTCTCATTTTCAACCTATAAATATAGTTCCTTCCTACCAAGAAAGTAGAGCATGAGAAGAAAAGATTAGACTTTTCTTCAAAGATATCTTCTGTAAGGGGTTTCAAGAGGCGCTAGCACCCCTTCTCTCTCCCATGGTGTCATCTTCATACCTTGGAGGTCTTCACCCCTTTTTCTCTGCATGGATCACGTTAGAGGCTGGACACGTGGACGGCTAGTGGCAAGTCTACATCGATAAAGGACTCAGGTATAAATAAAATTAGATTTTATTTGAGATATAATGAATTTGTTCCTAAGGATCCTGGGCATCTGGAAATTTTATATTATATCTTCACAATATTTATATGAATTTGATTCTTATCTTGTATACATAATTCCCATCATGGTATCAGAGCCCTCTTAGGCTACAGATTCATTAATCTGATAGGATACTTGAGTCAATATGATTGATAATATGATTATTTATTATGCTTAAAATCATGAAGAGTTTTTTATGTTGATAATAAATCTAAAATATAATAAAATATTTATTATTTGATGATAACAATATATTTAGATTTATGCATATTCATTATCATGTTCAAATAGAGTACTTTGATATATAGAGGAAAAGGTTTATTATATGATAAAAAAAATTAATCATATATGTGTCATGTTAAAATTTAATTATTATTTATGCATGATAGATACTATATGCTGAAATCCTAAAATTATATTTAGGATTTAATTTTAGCATGATGATTGATATGATTAAGATCTGATATTCTTATGATAATGAACATTGAAAACTTTAGGGTTTGTTAGAGACATTAGGATTTACATGGGATGTGAAATCGACATGTCACGATGTAATTAAATGATAAGAAAATTTAAAATTTGAATTAAGAACTCTTATCATAACACCCTAGCTAGATCACTATCTATGGTTATCATAAAATTTAATAGATGATAAAGATTTAGGAAACTTAGACTTAACCATGTCATTGTTTGATCCTATGATCCCATAATTGATCTAATCAATTGGGCTTAACTACATTGGTGTCTAGAAAGGTTTGATCATGGTTTTTAATTCCTCTGTTCGCTGCTTGGAAAACCCATTCAATGGGATCGAAGGGTATGCTAAATAGGACCCCATTGATCAGCTGATCTGGCCATTATTTGGGAAAGCTCTTAATTGATTAAATCAATTAAGGTTGATCAGGTTGGTAGCAATTGATTTGGTCTCATGATTAGGTTCCTAAATTATATAGTGATCAGGATCCTAATTTGATTAGGAGTCCCAATCATAGATTGGATCTTATGAAATTAAGGTTAATTAAGATTAATCTAAAATATACATATAGGATATGTAACCTAGCATAGTACAAATGTTGTAGATGTAGATGGGACCTATATGCGCTAAATCCCTCCACGAATATTAAGTCATAAGCCTTCCATTGTTCACATGATACAAAATCATTAGGTCATGAGATTTGCCGTGCCAAAGCCGAGGTCGAGTGTACCTATGAGGAGTTGATTGTGGAACAATGGGTTGACTTAACTAGATTAGCTGGCATAATTGGCCAAAGTCAGGGTCAGTCTAATCTAGAGGCAAACTTTAGGGTGATCACATATGGATGTAATTGGCAAAGCAATGTCCCCTAAATGATCTAGGAGTCACATTAGATGTGATTGATAATAATCTACCAAATTTGGCTTACCAAGATTTGTTGTGCCAAAGCCAAGGTCAAGGTAATTCAAATGAGGATCCTAGCCCACTAAAAAATTGAATGTCAATTTCTTGAGATTAATAGAGAGGCTATTAACCTTGATAAAATAGTGGAGAAACCAACTTAATTAAAAATCTAGAATTACCATATTAAGTTGGTGATTAGTATTCATAGTAATTGACTCGTTCTAATTTTATGTAGGTTATCAGAGAAACCATGAGTGTAAACATCAACCTAAGAAATATTTTAGAATCCAACAAATTGACTGGACTCAACTTCCTGATTGGCTAAGGAATGTAAGGATCGTTCTTCGATCTGAGAAAATTCTTTTTGTCCTAGATGAGTCGCACCGGAGGTCCCACCAGCGGATGCTCCGACTGAGGTTCATGTGGCATACAACCGGTATAAAGATGCTGAAGACATGGCCACATGTTTGATGTTGGCCTTAATGTCACCTGATCTTCAGAAACATCATGAGCATATGAATGCTCAGGAGATTTTGATGCACTTGCAAGAGTTGTTTGGTGCACAGTCTCGATATGAGAGGTTTCAAACTTCTAAAGAGCTGTTTCAGTGCAAAATGACTGAGGATTCATCAGTGGGTGCCCACGTACTGAAAATGATCAATTTGATTGAAAAGTTGGCATGATTGGGTTTTGTGATGGATCATGAACTAAGTGTTGACTTGGTTCTACAGTCATTACCTCCCAGCTATTCGCAGTTTGTTCTTAATTTCAACATGAACAAGCTAGAGACATCTCTACCTGAGCTCGCAAATATGCTGACGAATGCCGAGCCAACATTAAGAAAGAAAAGGGCAGGTTATGGTCATGGAGTCTTCTGGCGCTCGTAAGAAGCGGCCAAAGAAGAATAAGGTCCAAAAGGCCAAGGCGACTAAACCAAATAAGGGCATCAAGAAAAACAAAGTAGCCAAGGGGAAATGTCACTTCTGTGGGAAGGAAGGGCACTGGAAGCGAAACTGCAAAGCTTATCTGGCTAGCCTAAAAGAAAAGAAACATACAGATGCTTCTACATTAGGTATATTTATGATTGAGATGTTTTCTTCTGTTACTTCTTATTCCACTTGGGTATTGGATACCGGTTGTGGATCTCATATTTGTATTAATATGCAGATGATAAGAAGCAGTAGAAAGCTGAAAAAGATGAAGTGATCCTGCGCATGGGAAATGGAGCAAAGGTTGCTGCTTTAGCTATAGGATCTTGTTCTTTGTCTTTGCCCACTGGGCTTGTAATGGAGCTTAATAATTGTTACTATTTCCAAACATAACAAAGAACATTATTTCCATTTCATGTCTTGTAAATGATGGATATACATTTGAAATTGGAAATAAAGGAATTTCAATTTTTAAAATGAAATGTTCTTTGGTTCTGCTGAAATGTTCAATGGGATTTATGTTTTGAATTTACAATACCCTATTCTCAATATAAAAACTAAAAAATTAAAATCAAATAATTCTAAGAACTCATTCCTATGGCACTGTCGTTTAGGCCATGTAAATGAAACATGTTTAACCAAGTTACATAAGGATGGCTACTTGGGCTCATTCGATTGGGAATCGTTTGAGGAATGTGAGTCATGCTTACATGGCAAAATGACTAAGTCATCCTTTACTAAAAAGGGTGAGCGAGCAACTGAATGTTTAGGACTAGTACATTCGGATGTATGTGGTCCTATCAATATTCAGGAAATAGGAGGTTTTTCTTACTTCATCACATTTATAGATGACCATAGCAGGTATGGTTATGTATATCTGATGAAGCACAAATCTGAAGCCTTTGAAAAGTTCAAAGAATTCAGATCCGAGGTAGAAAAACAAAGTGGCAAAAGTATTAAGATACTTCGATCAGATCGAGGTGGGAATACTTAAGCCATGAGTTCTTAGAATATTTGAAGGAGAATGGATTCTTTCTCAGTGGACTCCTCTGGTACGCCACAGCATAATGGTGTATCAGAAAGGAGAAATCGCACATTATTAGATATGGTGCGATCAATGATGAGCCTTGCAAATCTTCAAAAATGTTTTGGGGTTATGCCCTATACACAGCCGAATACACTCTAAACCGAGTTCCATCTAAGTCGGTCAGTTCCACTCCCTATGAGATATGGTGTGGAAAGAAACCAACCCTTAGTCATCTAAGGATTTGGGGTTGCTACGCTTATGTAAAGCGTAATGAGTCAGACAAGCTGGGAGCTAGATCCGACAAGTGTAATTTATGGGATATCCTAAAGAAACAAAAGGATACTACTTCTACCATCCACTCGAGCAAAAGGTTTTTGTCTCAAGGCATGCCATATTTCTAGAGAATGAGATTTTTCTAGAAATGGTAGTGGAGAAATATTGAGATTAGTGAAACTCAAGAACCACAAATTGACACAGACCGATTAGATGACATGGAGCAAATGTCAAATGCAGTGGGAGTTGAGCAGGAGACTCAACTCACATTCAGGCAACATTTACGTGAACCTCTATCAGAAATGGAGCCACAGGAAGCTCCAAGTACACATCAGCTACGTAGGTCTAGTAGAACACATCATATTCCTGAGAGATATGGATTTCTTATAGAAGATGATGAGCCTACTAACTACGATGAAGCAATTTGTGACATTGACTCCAAGAGATGGCTTGAAGCCATGAAGTCTGAAATGGACTCCATGTACGACAACCAAGTATGGACTTTGGTTGATCCACCTGAAGGGATAAAACCCATTGGGTGCAAATGGGTCTTCAAGAAGAAGACAGACATGGATGGTAATGTGATTACCTATAAGGCAAGGCTAGTTGCAAAAGGTTACAAGCAAAGGCAAGGTGTTGACTTTGATGAAACCTTTTCTCCGTAGCCATGCTTAAGTCCATAAGGATTTTGCTTGCGATTGCAGCCTATTACGATTATGAGATATGGCAAATGGATGTCAAGACCGCCTTCCTAAATGGTGATTTAGTGGAGGATGTGTATATGACACAACCTGAGGGTTTTGAGTCCATTGATTCTAAAAAGGTATGCAAGCTGCAAAGGTCCATTTATGGACTTAAGCAAGCCTCTAGAAGTTGGAACATCCGTTTTGATGAAACAATCAAAAGTTTGATTTTATCAAAAATGAGGATGATCCATGTGTGTACAAGAAGGTTAGTGGGAGTGTTATTTTTTCCAGATATTATATGTAGATGACATATTATTGATAGGAAACAATGTATCCTTGCTGCAAGAAGTGAAGGAATGGTTGTCCAGCAAATTCTCCATGAAAGATTTGGGAGAAGCAGCCTACATACTGGGTATTAAGATCTATAGAGATAGATTTAGAAGGTTGCTTGGATTGTCCCAATCAACGTACATAGATAAAGTGCTTTAGCATGGAGGAATCCAAGAAGGGATTCCTGCCGGTATCACATGGAATACATCTCTCCAAGACATGAGTCCTAAGACCCAAATGGAGAAGAGCACATGAATAGGATTCCATATGCCTCAGCAATCGGATCCATCATGTATGCGATGCTATGTACGAGACCTGATGTTTCTTATGCATTGAGTATCACTAGTAGATACCAGGCAAACCCTGGAGAGAAACATTGGATGGCCGTCAAGAATATCCTTAAGTACTTACGAAGGACTAAGGATATGTTCTTGGTTTATGGAGGACCCAAACTCATAGTTCAGGGTTATACGGATTCTAGTTTTAAGTCTGATAAAGATGATTATAAATCTCAATCAGGCTATGTCTTTACACTCAATGGCGGTGCAGTCAGCTGAAAAAGTTCCAAGCAGGAGACGACTGCCGACTCTACGACCAAAGCTGAGTACATCGCAGCATCAGATGCAGCCAAAGAAGCGGTTTGGATCAAAAAGTTCATCACTGAACTTGGTGTGGTTCCAAGCATTGCTGATCCAGTACACTTGTATTGTGACAACAATGGAGCTATTGCGCAAGCTAAGGAGCCAAGGTCTCATCAGAGGTCCAAACATGTACTCAGGAGATACCATGTAATTAGAGAGATTATTGGTAGAAATGATGTAAAAATAGAACGAGTCCCACTGAGGATAATGTAGCCGATCCGTTCACTAAAGTCCTGCCACAGAAGCATGATGGTCATGCTAAGTCACTTGGTATTGGATACATGGGTGATTGGCTCTAGTGCAAGTGGGAGATTGTTAGTGTATGCCCTAGATCCAATTGGATTGGATGCTACATATATTCTATGAATACAAATCAAATAAAATGGTTTCTTTATCTATCCAGGTATCTTTTATAATATATTTGATATATTATGTCTGTGAGATAAAGTCCAAAAGAATGTGAACCGTGCATATGAAATTTGTAATAGAGATTACAAATTGTGAGATCCAAATTGCACGTTATGGTTCGATTCTTTAAACTTCCCTAGTCGATGTATAGATGGACTGGACACCATCGAACACCGTGAGACTACACACATTGCATATCCTCACCCTTGGGGTGAGCAGCTGATTTCACAAGCTGAAGTATGAAGATACTTGGATAGGTGTGTGGATGCTCGTTATTGTAATGATAAATTGGATGACCCGTACAGAGATCCCATATGGATATTCTATATAGTGTCGATGGTTGATTCTAATGACGGTGGTGTGAGTGATCCTTTGACTTGAGATCTTCATTGCATCTCATGTGTGAAATGTCATGCTTTGACGGCATCCAAACGTCGCTCTAGCCACGGGTGGCAAATATGGTGTCGGTTGGGTATGACATGAAGCACATGAAGATGGTGTTTGATCAAGACAGGATTCGTCTCCTTGATAGAAAGGGTTATATCCCACGGCCACTTGATGGATTAAATTGATTGATAAATCCTTGCAAGGTTGAGTTGGAATTCGAAATGGTTTCAAAGTTCTAATTCATATAGTCAATTTTTTTTGAGATCAAGTAAACAAAGATCAATTACAGGGTTGACACATTCTACCACTGATTGATCTGGGATATGTGACGAAAGGATTTGATCATACGGTAACCGTTCATGGACAGGTGTTGATGGTCACGTCAACAAAACCTTTAGCAGTTGGGTGGTCATGATGCTTTGCTAGAGGCCTCTCATGATCTATAATCATGTTGTTGAATTAGACAAAGAGTTGTCCAATCATTCCTAGGGTCTATGATTAGGACATGATTATTGCCAACATGTTAAAGGGCCTAAAGGGTCACACGCATTAAGGAAATATTGGATGAATTAAAATGAAAATTAAATTAGATTTAATTCAGATAAGATGATCAATTAAATAATTGGGTGAGACCCAATTTAAAGAAGATATAATTATAATGGATATGATCCATTATAATAGAAGGAATGTTAAGGAGAAATTATTTGTACATATGATGAAAAAATAATTGGATACCGATATGTGACTTGATCCATGTGATGGATGGCTCTGATTATTTAGGTATGGATGTCCAATCTCAGCATGTGAAGATGGAATCATGCCTATAGGATGAGGCATGATGAATCTCTACGGTTCGATGATGAACACGTACAAATTAGGGCATGTAGTTATGGGATAACCAACTCCTAATTTCAAAGGCTGAGATTGTGATACTTGGATTAATCTTTCCATGAAGATGGGAGTTTCTTACCATGAAGATGGGAGGAGTTTCTTACCATGAAGATGGAAGTTTCTTACCATGAAGATGGAAGGAGTTTCTTACCATGAAGATGTGAGTTTCTTACCATTATGATGAGTTTCTTACATGAAAGGTCTCTTCCTCTTTAAAATATCTTATTTTCAACCTATAAATATAGTTCCTTCCTACCAAGAAAGTAGAGTATAAGAAGAAAAGATTAAACTTTTCTTTAAAGATATCTTCTATAAGGGGATTCAAGAGGCGCTAGCACCCCTCTCTCTTTCGTGGTGTCATCTTCATACCTTGGAGGTCTTCATTCCTTTTTCTCTGCGTGGATCACCGTTAGAGGCCGGACACGTGGATGGCTAGTGGCAGGGATTAACCGGATTCATCCTCATCTACATCGATAAAGGACTCAGGTATGAATAAAATTAGAGTTTATTTAGATATAATGAATTTGTTCCTAAGGATCCTGGGCATCTTAGAATTTTATATTATATCTTCGTAATATTTATATGAATTTGATTCATATCTTGTATACATAATTCCCATCAGAAAGGGCTAAGGATATCCATTCCCCACTTGGCGAAAGGCCAGGGGGACAAAATGGAGGTCAGTGTGCAGAGGGGAGCCTCTGGATGTTTGAGTGCCTCTGGCACGAATCATAGGCTCGGACGAGGTCATCGGCATCTTTCTGCATCGTCGGCAAATAATACCCTTGACGCAACACTTTGTGGCATAGGGCCCGACCGCCGAGATGATTGCCATAGATGCCTTCATAAACCTTCCGAAGAGCGTAATCAACTTCTGATGGTCAGAGGCATTTGAGCAATGGCATGAAGAAGGATCATTTATACAGCCGATCATCAATCAGAACATAATGAGATGACTGCATTTTTAGCTTCCTTGCTTCCTTTCTATTAGGGGTAGCAGTCCTTCTTTAAGGTACTTGTGTAGAGGATCAATCCAAGATGGTTTGGTGTCAACCTGCATCATCTGATCAGCATCGGCGATGCTGGGTTTCTCCAGGACTTCCAAGTGGAATCTTCGTTCGAGATCCATTGACTCCATAGTCGCTAGGCGGGACAGAAGGTCGGCGCGTGCATTTTCAGCCCTTGGAATCTGAATAATTTTAAATTCATCAAAATAGGAGGATAAATCGTGCACCTTTTGGAGATATCGAATCATATTCAACTCTCAAGCCTCGAATTCTCCTTGCACCTGACTAGCCACCAACTGAGAGTTGGCGTATGCAATTAGTTTTTTGACCTTAAGCTCGTGGGTGATTCGGAGTCCGGCGAGCAGGGCTTCATACTTTTCTTCATTGTTTGAAGCCAGGAAGGAGAAGCGGCTGACATATTCGAAAGTTGCACCCTCTGGACTGGTGAGAACCAGGCCGGTGCCAAAATCGCCCATGCTGGAGGATCCATTGGTGTGAAGCAACCATGGAGCACTAGGCTTTGGTTGTCTGGGGGCATCCGAAGCAGAGCCATCTTCAGGTATGGTGCATTCAAGGAGAAAATCTGCTAAAACCTGGGCTTTAATGGCTGGACAAGGTTGATATTGAATGTCGTGCTCACTCAGTTCAATAGCCCATTTGGTCATTCTTCCCGATGCCTCTGGACGATGGACAATTGCTTTGATGGGTTGGTCGGTCAGGATGGTGATGGTGTATGCTTGGAAATATGGCCGCAACTTTCGTACCGATGTTACTAGAGCCAGGACCATCTTCTCGACTCGAGTGTACCTCATTTATGCATCTTTGAGTATTTTGCCGACATAATAAATAGGTTTTTTGGACTTTGTTCTCCTCTCTGACTAGCACCAAGCCCACAGCGTTTTCACAGACAGCTAGATATAGGTTCAGCATTTCCCCTGGTTTCGGGCTGTTGAGGAGAGGCAGTGAGCCGAGGTATTTCTTGAGGTCTTCAAAGGACTTATGACAATCTGGGGTCCATTGGAAGTTTTTGGCCGATCGAAGTGCTTTGAAGAAGGGAAGGCATTTCTTGGCCGACCGAGCAATGAAGCTGATGAGGCTGCTATTCTTCCAGTGAAGCATTGCACGTCCTTGACTGACCCTGGCGGGGCCATTTGCCATAGGACTTGGATCTTCTGGGGATTTTCCTCAATGCCTCGCTGAGAGACCATGAAGCCAAGGAAATTTTTAGAGTTAACCCGAAAGCACATTTAGTAGGGTTGATCCTCATTTGATACTTTCAAAGCATGGCGAAGCTCTCCATGAGGTCCTCGACGTGCTAAGATGCCTCCTTGCTCTTTACCAGCATATCATCAACATACACCTCCATGTTCCAACCGATTTGCTCCATGAAGACTTTATTGACCAGCCTTTGGTTGGTGGCACCTGCATTTTTCAAACCAAAGGGCATAACCTGATAGCAATAGATACCTCGATCGGTGATGAAGGTAGTTTTCTCTTCGTCTTTGGGTGCCATTTAGATCTGATTGTAGCCCGAATAGGCATCCATAAATGTAAGCATTTGATGGTCTGAGGTCGAATCCACGAGCTGGTCGATCCGCGGAGGAGGGAAGCTATCTTTTGGATAGGCCTTGTTGAGGTCGGTGAAGTCAATGCAGATCCTCCATTTGCCATTTGATTTTGTCACCATGACTACATACGTTAGCCAATTGGGATAATTAACTTCCCAAATGAATTTGGCTTTGATGAGCTTGTCTACTTCTTCTTCGACAGCCTTTTGGTGCTCAGGGGCGAAGCTCCTTTTCTTCTGTTTGATTGGCCGAAACGTCTCGTCCATGTTGAGGCGGTGGACCAGGATGTCTGGGCTAATTCTGGCATATCAAACGTGGACCAGGCGAATACATCAGCATTCTTTCGAAGGAATTCAATCAATTCTTGGTGAAGCTTTTCTTCCAGCTATGACCCAACCTTTATAGTTCGGTCAGGCTGAGCTTCGTCAAGTGGTACTTCCTCCAATTCTTTAGCTGGCTCTCCTCATTGCTCAGCAAAGTCTTCCCGAGCATATAGCCCATTCACCTCGGGCTTCCTAGACTGAAGGTCGGCGACAAGCAATGTCGAGCTATGATTTGACTTCCTCTGACAACCCCCACTCCTCATTCGGTGGGAAACTTCATGGCGAGATGGAAAATAGAAATGATGGCTTTAAGAGATATCTGCCCCAGCCTGCCGAGGATGGCGTTATAAGGGGATCGAAGCTTGGTCACAAGGAAATCCATGAGTATGGTAGCCACGTGGGGCCAAGTGCCAACTCGAACTGTCAGAGCAATAACTCCTTCGAAGATTATGGAGTCGCCTGTGAAGCCCACTGGGGTGGGCTCCAAGGGTCAGAGGCTTTCTACCTAGAATTTTAATCTCATAAAGGCATCAAAATACAGAACATTAACAGAGCTTACACTATCAATCAAGATGCGGTGTACATCATAATTGTTCATATTTAAAGATACAACCAGAGCATCATCATGGGGATACTGTACCGAAGGTCTTCATCAGAGAAAGTGAGTTCATCAACTCGAACTTTCTTTGGTGGATTTTTGTCCTTGCTTGGCCAAGAAGATGGGGAGCCGGCCACCGCTATCACATTGACATTGCCGATAACCAGGGGATTTGGCGGAGGAAGCTAGTGAGGCTCGGGTTGACGATTCTTCTCATTGTTCAGCTCAGGGGGCCCTTTGAATCGTTCCAGTCTGCCCCATTGGATTAATCACTCGATTTCATTCTAGAGCTACCAACATTCCTCGGTGTCGTGTCCATAATCCCGATGGAAGCAGCATACTTGGTCGGGTCCCTCTGAGTCGCATTGCCTCGGAGAGAAGGAGGCCAAGGAATTTTTCGCTTGATCTCCATCAGGATTTGTGTTCTTGGCATGGTGAGGGGAGTGTAGAGGTCAAACCTTCGAGCTGGACTCCGAGTTCGGTCTCGAGGTGGTGGCGGAGGAGCTCTATGGTGGTGAGGCAGGCTTGCACGGTAGTGGGCCCATTGCTTGTCCGAGCCCTTCGCCTCTTTCTTCTTCAATCCTGGCGTATTTATTCGCCAGGGACATCATGTCTGAAAGGTTCTTCGGGTAATTAACTTCCATAGCTAAGTAGAAGTCTCCCTCCTTCGACGCTCCTCTAGCCAGGGTGGACATGGCCACCTCATAGTTGAGATGGTTGACTTCTAGGAGGGCCGTATTAAAACAACCAAGATAATTCTTCAGGGATTCCTCCTCTCTCTGCTTGACCTCAGAGAGGGAATCGGATCTCTATTGCTGACGATGGCTGTTGACAAACTGGCTAATGAGCAAATAGCTCAGTTCATCGAAAGAATCAATGGAACCTGGCTTCAGGCTGTTGAACCAGGTTCGGGCTGATCCCCTTAGAGTGGAGGGGAATGCTTGGCACAGGATCGCGTCCGATGCTCCGTGAAATATCATGATGGATCTAAAGCTGCTTAGGTGGTCGTCGGGATCGGTGGATCCCTGGTATGGCACGATGGTAGGTTTCTTAACATGAGGGGGAATTACTTCCCTCATGATCCTCTCGGAGAAGGGAATGCCCTGCTCCGCTTTCGGTTGGGATGTAGGAGCTTGTCTAGCGGTGTCTAGTTCTTGACGCCATTCTCGACGCATCTCCTGCATCTGTTGCCTGATCCCTTCATCTAGAGTGGTAGGAGGGATCGGGCGATGGGAAGATGGTAGCGGTGTTGAGTCCTAGGAAGACACCGGGGAAGGGGAACGAACCCGCCTAGATCTGAGCTGGCTCTTCCCTTCGGCCTGCTGCGGCGCTGGCTTTGCTTTCGCAGGCTGGTGATGATAATCCGCTGCTTCCGATGGATTGGAAGAAGAGATCGCTGGCGGGTAGGGGCAGCGGCCTCTTCATGAAGCTGAGGAGTAGGGATGGCAGGGCTAGGAATCGCCTGGAGCCCCTAGACCAGTTGGGTCAATGCCTAGACCTGCTGAACTAGAGTGGCGAACTGGTCCAGCATTACCGTCGTTGCCGATGGTGAAGGAGTTTCAGCTGGCAGTGGTGGTGGAGGTACCGCACCGCTAATTGGATCAGGCATTTGGGAGGTGGCCTGGTCTTGAGCCTTAGATGTAGCTCTCTTTTGATTGGCCATTAGAAGACGCTTCTCCTGGGTTACAAGTTTATGGGACTTGAGGGCCCTTCCTCTAGCGCCAATCTGTTGCCGCGAAAATTTGCTCTCTGACTTGGTTGCGCTTTGGCTCCGGGTCCAAACGCCGATCTCAATGCCCAGAGTGGAACCTGCAAGACAGTCTGAGCGCGCAGAGGATTTCCTTGGGGTTGACCTTCGTGGGGGACCCTTTGATGCTCAAGTCAGTGGAGATTCACAGTAAGCAGATGTGAGGAGAAGACTCTCACAGAAGAGTTCCCTCAAATGAATTTTTTTTTGGGAGATCCGAGCTCTGTGGGAGCTTCAATGGAGTTTTTCGGTATGAGAGTCAGTGAATGGATGCGGACCTAAGAGGTTTGAGGGCTGTGATGTTTATAGGCGATCACCTGATTCCCTGGGCATGTTGTGGGGGTCCAAAAACTATTGTGATTCGAAACAGATTTGAATCAAGTTTGTTACAAGACCAGTAGGATCCGTATCTTGTCAGTTAGAGGATCGATGACCAGGAGAGCTGGTTGACGCTTTGAGATTCAACGATCATGTAGGTTCTAGGCCACTCTAATGGCCCTTAAGCCGTTTCTAGCATAATTCTCTATTTCAAATCTTATTCAGTTATTATGAATCTGAACTCCCCCTTGTCGGATTTCGCAGAGGTATTCGAGTGCCTCGGTCCGACCGAGGTATGGAGTAACTTGGTTTTCTGAGGTACAGAATGACTCGGTCTGTAGAAGGCTTAGGTTGCCGAGGTATGGACGGCTCGGGTTTACCGAGGTATGAGAATGGCTCAACTTTGCTAAAGGTGATTCAGCTTCGTCGCTTGGTGGTTGTGACAGCTGGCCGGCAGGGTGTTGAGATTAGACTTGACCCAATTATCGATGGGTATTAATGTAATGACACATTCTATAAATTTTTAAATCAAAGTGGGTTATGGTTCCCCTACAAAGTCATTAGAAAAGTACTGAAAGATGAAAATCTTCTCATGATTGTCCATGGAGAACAATATGGTGCTTGGTAAATAGTTTTACTCTTTTATAAGACAAAGGAACTCGTGTCGGAGTTGGTGCTTTAATTCTTGATAGTTTGATACCTCGCTCCTCTTGGCCGTTGCATAGAAAGGGAATGTAATGAAAGAATGAAAGGAACACATCATTCAGATTTGACACCACTACGTTATGTTCCAAAATCTTTCTTCATGAAAAGAATGATTTTATCTTGGGCTTGAATCTGTCCTAAAATAAGACCAGCGATCATGGATCAAGGCTGCAAACTAAGATAAGCCGGGCCAATTATTTCAAAAACTTGGTCATCTGATTAGAACAAGCTTGAGTTGACTTCAGCTACCCGTGCTGAGGCTTACCTCGTAGCCACTTACTTATCCATGGTAATTTTTCAGTCGAGGCTAAAGCTTGTATCGTTTCTTTTCCCTGCAAGTTAGTATATATTGTTCTCCACCAAAGTTTGATTTACAAATAAGCCGACCAGATGGTTAAGCCTGGCAGCTTGTGAGACTCATCCAAGTTTTTTCTGAGTGTGAGACTCAACCAAGTTTTTTCTGAGTCAACTTCTTTTAATTAGTTTCTCTTCCAATTGAAATAATTCTACCAACATGCGACCTATATATAATTCTCTCCTTGAGAAGATGAGGCTATCTAAACAATTAGATGATCCAAGATACCTAAATGTGAATTCATATTATCTGCTTTTTCACGTCACTTATCCTCAACTATAAACAATAACAACAATAAAATTTTAACCTCTAATTACTCGAGATTGAATTTTTCTTTTTCTTTTTTTATTATTTTGCACGGTTTTCCTCCTTTTCAGCTGTATAATAGTTGGCACAAGAACAATTTAGCATGCATTATTAGCCTCTGCATGCAGTCGTCATGTATATGATAATTTTTTTCAATGTTCAGTTACCGATCCGAGGGCACCAAGCTTTAGTCCAGATATAATATGTTTACTGCTCTTATCCCTTGGACAGCTTAAGTTTTATGTGGTGCCTCTATTCATATTTCAATTAGCGGCGTTCCAAGTGTTCCGAGCGACCATTTTCATGTAAATTGATTCCTTTTATTTTCTAGTCGTCACAAAGAAAAGAAATGAGAGAGGGGGAAAAATAACCAGAACTAGTTGGTGTGTCCAAGCCTCTGCTTCCCCTTGCTCTTCTTCGACACCTTCTCCTCCCCTTGTTCGGAGCTACCATCGATATCATTTGGCATCGGAAGATCCGACAGCAATTCGAGTCCCCTCTTCCTCCAAGCCGCCGCCACCACCACCGCTGCAATCTGCATCAGGGGACTCCCCACCTGCTTCTTGAACCGATACTGCCCCGTCCCCGAGAGAGACACCACCAGCCCCACCCCGATGGCCGCCGCAAACAGCCCGTAACCCCAGTGCTGACCGAGGTTGTCCTGAATGTATTGAAGAAGAAGCAACCAGTTGAAGAACTCCACCATTTGGTGTTTCGATCTCACGATAGGTCTCGTCGACAGGTCTCGATCGACCGGCACGGCTATTGTAGTAACCGTATAATCCGCAACATTTCAATAGTACCATGGACCATGGCCCAATATTTACCATCTCTACAATATATAAAATGGAAGCAAAAAAGAAAGTTTTTTCTTGCTTTCATCTGGCGCCTCAGACAACCTTAAAATTAATTAGAGAGCATTCGCTTTCGTCAGACTCTTTGGATTCTTTCCAAGATCCGGAGAAGGTTAAAGAGCTTTTTCTTTTCCTTATGCCATGGCTAAGGGAATGGATGATTGTGGCTGGAATAGTCACGTGTCAAACCTCAGCTCCGGATACTTTGTAAACCTTATGGTTGCGTTTAGCTACTCAAGGCTCATCGATAAAAGCTCGTTCATGTTTGGCTCGTCATGTAAATGAGCCAAGTTTGAGCTTCAATTTAAAGCTCATTTAATAAACAAGTCGAGCTTGAGCACGGAAGCAAATTCAATTAGGAGCTCGCAAGATAGCTCAATTAGGAGCTCGCGAACTAGCTCGATTAGAAGCTCATGATCAAGATATCCTTTCATCTTCTCTATCTTTTCATTTTCTTTGGGTTTAAGATTAGCTTTTTTTTTTTATTCTCGAGCCGAGCTTTAAATAAGCTTAATTTGAGTCGAGCTTGAAACGAGCTCAATTCAAGCTTGAGCTTGAAACGAGCTTTTCCTGAGTCAAGCTTGTCGAGCTTTCTAATCATACTAAATGAACGAGCTCGAGCTGAACTCGAGTCGAGCCCGAACTTTTTGTAATCGAGCTCGAGCCGAGGTTGAACAGGATTTTTCAAATTTAAACGAGCTTGAGCTCAAGTATTTGTTAATGAGCTAAGCTTGAGCACTGGAAAGCTTGGCTCGGCCTGACTCGATTATATCCTTACATTTAGTGCGTGGCCAGATAATCCTATATTGAAATAGCGACGCAAATTTAGCGACGCATCATTGCGTCGCTAAATTGCGACCACTTTGCGATGCCTCCGTGACAATAAAATATTACGACGCAATTAGTACGCATTAGCGACTTAATAAACCAGAAAATAAAAAAAAATAATTTTTTTATTTAGCGACGCAAATAATGCGTTGCAATATTTTTAAATTAATTTTTTATAAAATATAATATGGGAAAAAATATTGCGACGCAACTCAGTGCGTCGTAATGTTTTTAAAATAATTAATATGTTAAATAGCGACACATTAGCGACGCAATAAATCAAGAAATTAAAAAAAATTATTTTTTATTTAGCGATGCACCAATTGCATTGCAAATAATTTAAATAAAATTAATTTTTATAAAATATAAATATGGGAAAAATATTGTGATGCAACTCAGTGCGTCACAATGTTTTTAAAAAATTAAATATGTTAAATAGCGACGCATTAGCGACACAATAAACCAGAAAATTAAAAAAATTATTTTTAACTTAGTGACGCACTAACTGCGTCTCAATTATTTTAAATAAAATTAATTTTTATAAAGTATAAATATGAGAAAAAATAATTGCGACACAACTCAGTGCGTCGCAATGTTTTTAAAAAAATTAATTATATTAAATAGCGATGCATTAGCGACGCAATAAACCAAAAAAATTAAAAAATTATTTTTAATTTAGCGATGCAATAATTGTGTCGCAATTATTTTAAATAAAATAAATTTTTATAAAATATAATTATGAGAAAAAAATATTACGACGCAACTCAGTGCGTCGCAATATTTTTTTTAAAAATAATTATGTTAAATAGCGATGCATTAGCAACGCAATAAAGCAGAAAATTAAAAAAATTATGTTTTAATTTAGCGACGCACTTGTTGCATCGCAATTATTTTAAATAAAATTAATTTTTATATAATATAATTATTATATTAAAAAATTACGATGCAACCCTTTGCATCGCAATGTTTTTAAAAAATTAATTATGTTAAATAGCGATCGGTCCGAGATCGGTCGTGGCCGATCGGGATCAGGGCTTAGATTGATCGCAACAGTCGGATCGTCGCCGATTGGATCGATCACCACAGTCCGAGATCGGTCGTGGCCGATCGGGATCAGGGCTTGGATCAATGGTAACCATCGGATCATCGCCGATCAGTCCGATCGCCACGGTTTGAGATCGGTCATGGACGATCGGAATCATGGCTTAGATTGATCGCAACCGTCGGATCGTCGCCGATTGGATCGATCGCCACAATCCGAGATCGGTCGTGGCCAATCTGGATCACGGCTTAGATCGATCGCAACCGTTGGATCGTCGGCGATAGGACCGATCACCATGGTCAAAGATCGGTCGTGGCCGATCGAGATCAGGGCTTGGATCGATCGCAACCATCAGATCGTCAGCGATCGGACAGATCGCCACAGTCCGAGATCGGTCGTGGCCGATCGTGATCACGGCTTGGATCGATCGCAACCATCGGACCGATCGCCACGGACTGATTGCAACGGTCCGAGATTGTTCGTGGCCGATCGGGATCACAGCTTGGATCGATCGCAACCGTCAGATCATCACCTATCGGATCGATCACGACGGTCCGAGATCGTTCATCGCCGATCGGATCGATCGCAATGGTCCGAGATCGGTCATGGCCGATCGGGATCACGGCTTGGATCGATCGCAACCGTCGGATCATCAGTGATCTCGAACCGATTGCAACAGTCTGGGATCGGTCATGGCCGATTGGGATCACGGCTTGGATTGATCGCAACTGTCAGATCATCGCCGATCGGTCCAATCACAATGGTCCGAGATCAGTCATGGATGATTGGGATCACCGCTTGGATCGATCGCAAACATCAGATCGTTGCTGATTGGACCGATCGCCACGGTTCGAGATTGGCCGTGGCCGATCGGGATCACGGTTTGGATCGATTGCAACCGTCGGATCGTCGGCGATCAGACCGATCGCCACGGTTCGAGATCGGTCATGGCCGATCGGGATCAGGGCTTGGATCGATCGCAACCGTCGGATCGTTGCCGATCGGACCGATCACCACGGTTCGAGATCGGTCGTGGCTGATCAGGATCACGGCTTGGATCGATCGCAACCGTCGGATCGTCGGTGATCGAACCGATCACCACGGTCCAAAATCGGTCATGGCCGATCGGGATCAGGA
This sequence comes from Calamus simplicifolius, assembly GCA_900491605.1. NCBI lineage: Eukaryota > Viridiplantae > Streptophyta > Magnoliopsida > Arecales > Arecaceae > Calamus > Calamus simplicifolius. The sequence goes on along the minus strand of UESW01002370.1, from coordinate 110,309 downwards.
CTTGGATCGATCGCAACCATCGGATCTTCGGCAATCTCAGACCGATTGCAACGGTCTAGGATCGGTGATGGCCGATCGGGATCACTGCTTGGATCGATCGCAACCGTTGGATCATCGTCGATCGGACCGATCGTCATGGTACGAGATCGGTCGTGGCTGATTAGGATCACGGCTTGGATCAATCACAACCGTCGGATCATTGCCGATCGGACCGATCACCATGGTCCAAGATCGGTTGTTGCCGATCGGGATCAGGGCTTGGATCGATCGTAACCGTCGGATCATCGGCGATCAAACCGATCGCCTTGGTCCGAGATCAGTCGTGGCCGATCGGTTCAGGGCTTGGATCGATCGTAACCATCGGATCGTCGCCGATCGGACCGATCGCCATGGTCCGAGATCGGTCGTGGCCGATCGGGATCACGGCTTGGATCAATCGCAACCGTCGGATCGTCGGCGATCTCAGACCAATTGCAACGGTCTGAGATAGTTCATCGCCGACCGGGATCACGGCTTGGATCAATCACAACCGTCGGATCATCGGCGATCTCGGACTGATTGCAACGGTCCGAGATAGTTCATCGCCGACCGGGATCACAGCTTGGATCGATCGCAACCGTCAGATCATCGCCGATCGGATAGATCACGACGGTTCGAGATTGTTCATCATCGACTGGGATCGATCGGATCAGGGCTTGGATCGATCGTAACCGTCAGATCGTCGGCGATCAGACCGATCGCCATGATCTGAGATCGGTCGTGGCTGATCGGGATCAGGGCTTGGATCGATCGCAACCGTCGGATCGTCGCCGATCGGACCGATCACCATGGTCCGAGATCGGTCGTGGCCAATCGGTATCACGGCTTGGATCGATCGCAACCATCGGATCGTCGGCGATCGGACCGATCGCCACGGTCCGAGATCGGTGTAAGATTTGTGGGCAATCGAGGTACAAAAATGGCGAAGGGGGAGCTAGTACAAGTAGGAGGAAAAGTGTTCCTTACAAGAGGATGCATTACTTTCCTCTGACTCCACGCCTGCAGAGATTATACAGATCTGAGGCTACAACTGCTGATATGAGATGGCATGCCGAACATGAATCTAAAGAGTATGAAATGCGGCATCCATCAGATTCAAAAGCTTGGAAGCATTTCAATGAAAATCATCCTGATTTCGCTGAAGATATAAGGAATGTGAGATTAGGTATTTGTACCGATGTCTTCCAACCATTCGGTCAAGCAGGGCAACAATATTCATGTTAGCCTGTGATACTGACTGTATATAACCTTCCTCCATGGAAGTGCATGAAAGAGACTACAATGTTTTTGACAGTTTTGGTTCCAGGACCATCAAATCCAAAGAAAAAGATTGATGTCTTCCTGCAACCGTTGGTGGCCGAATTGAAAATGTTGTGGGAAACAGGAGTCGTAGCCTACGACATTTCTATGAAACATAATTTCATCATGAGAGTTGCTTTGATGTGGACAATAAGTGACTTCCCGGCATATGCAATGTTGTCTGGTTGGAGCACTGCTGGACGTCTGGCATGCCCTCATTGCATGTATGATTCGGATGCATTTACATTGCAGAAGAGTGGTAAGCAGTCATGGTTTGAAAATCATAGGAAGTTCTTTCCCCCAAATCATCCTTACAGGCGTAACTTGATCGCCTTCCGGAAGAACAAAGCAGTCACAAAATTCACCGAACCGGTTAGGTCCGGCACGGATATATTTGATACTATAAAGCATTTGGGGTTGAGGTATGCTTGGGAACCAAATGCAGATAGAATAAATGGCCGTATATGTAAAGAACATAACTGGAAGAAGTGGAGTATATTTTGGATTTGTCTTATTGGAGCACAAATCTCATCCGGCACAACTTGGATGTTATGCATATCGAGAAAATTTTTTTTGATAACATATTTAACACGGTGCTAAACATCCCGGGAAAAACAAAAGACACTGCAAAGTCAAGAGAAGAACTTAATCAGTATTGCAGAAGAGGTGATTTGAGGAGGAGTACCGACGGGACCTATCCTAAAGCCTGTTACACTCTTGACAGAAATTCATGAGAAGTTTTATGTAACTGGCTTAGAGGGTTAAAATTTCCAGATGGTTATGCCTCAAATATCGGTAGGTGTGTGGACATGCATAAGCTCAAGTTGTTCGGCATGAAGAGTCACGACTGTCATATTTTCATGCAACGGTTATTGCCTATAGCTTTTTGTGAGTTGTTTCCGCAACATGTCTGGAAGGCATTGATAGAGCTCAGCTTGTTCTTCAAGGAGTTGTCTGCCACAGTCATTACTTCTGCATCCATGGCAAGGCTTGAGGAGGAAATTCCAATTATTTTATGCAAGCCGGAGCGAATATTTCCTCCCAGTTTTTTTGACTCAATGGAGCATTTACCGGTTCACTTGCCATACGAAGCGAGCATAGCTGGTCCTGTGCAGTATCGCTGGATGTATCCTTTCGAGAGGTAAATATATACATCATTAAGACATATTGACATTTGAAATATTATTTCATTGCGAGAAAATTGGTTAATTTTTTGTCTCAACTTTACATATAGGTACCTTAAGAAGTTAAAAAATAATGTGCGTAATAAGGCAAGGGTTGAAGGTTCTATATGCAATGCACACTTGGTCGAAGAAGTTTCAGCTTTTGCCTCGCATTACTTTGAGGGTCACGTCCACACGAGGAGCCAAAATCTTGGTCGTAACGATGACGTATGTGTGGACGAAGGAGAACCTAATGACGATAGAATATCAATTTTTAAAGGTATCGACCGTTCATTTGGGGGCAGAAGTCAAGAAATCTTAGCGATATGGAGTATAATGCAGCACATTATTATATCCTAATGAACTGTAGAGAAGTCGATCCATATATTGAGTAAGTGTATACTTTAATGCTTAATTGGAACTTCTAATTTAAATTACAATATACCACAATATTTAATTGCTAACATCAGTTTTAATCCTTATCATCCCATAAGGATGTATTGTGATAGACAACGATAGATGAATTCCAACATCAGTTAAGTTGCAATTGGACAGAAGTTAGAAACGGAGTTCGCTTACTGGTTTTAGGAATTTGTGAGTAGCATCACTCAATCAATTTCAATAATGGCTTTAATTTTTTGAATTGGTTATGAATAGCTTATTAATTTATAGGTAAACGGTTCCATGGTCCCCAACCGACAATATTTTCATTAAATGTCTATCGCAATGGCCATTGAAGACCGTAACAACCTCTACTGGCTATTTTGTTAATGGGTACAAATTTCAGATTGAACGATTAGCAGCTTCAAAAGGCACGTAGAATTTGGGTGTGTGTGTTAAAGGAGAAAGTGTTGGAGCAAATATGTAGGATTATTATGGAAAGTTAGTAGAGGTGGTTGAAGTTGAATATCCCGGTTGGCCTATGAAACGAACTGTATTGTTTCGTTGCGATTGGTTCGATCCGACAGTTCCTATGGGCAAAAGGGTTCATAACGACTACAATTTGGTTGAAGTGAACCATCGACGAAGATTGCAGAAATATGACCCATTCATCCTTGCATCCCAAGCTCAGCAAGTATTTTACTGCGGATATCCAAGTTTGCGCAACGACAAGCGAGATTGGTGGGCTGTTTCTAAAATCGTCCCACGTTCAACAATCTTATTAGAGGAGAGTTCATCAAGTCAATCAGCCGAGTGCCCTGCATTTCAAGAGGATGAGATGGAAATGCATGCAATTGAGGACGACACAAGGGCTCCTGAAATATCACTTAGAGATCCAAATGGTGATGTCCAAGAAATTGCGGATGCAAATGTTCGGTTTCCTTCCGATGATAATGAAACTGAATCGCAGTCCGATACGGCATCGGATGTTGAACCAACATTTCACGAAACAAATGACACCGATTAAACATAGAGGTTTTTTTAAATTCAACTTTATTTTATAAGTGGTAAATTTTTACATAGTCAATCATTAATCGTAATTTAATTGCATGAATCTTTAGTATTTCAGTATGACGGGTAGAGGTAGATCTACCGACGACATACAGAGTGAGCAGGGACGTAGCCCTACTGCATCAGATCACATGAGCTTTGGAGATGGAGAGTCAGATCTCCACACATCGCATAGCCTTCGATCTCTCCAGCAGTTGGCGGTGATCCTGCATTGGTATTACCATCCAGCCGATCGGCACATACCTCCGAGAGTTCTTCCACCATCGGCCGCACCGTACTTCGACTTGATGCTCATGGGCTGTAAGTATATACTAATTAAAAATATATGTTTATGTTTTTAAGTCAATTACTTATAAACATGCATTTTTTAATAGATTTATTGAGCAGCATCATGTATCCAGCCACATCAGCGCCGTATTTCAGAGGCGTGCAGATCCCAGTGGCTACGATTGGCGCCACGTATCTCCAGCCACGAGGGAGTTTTATTTTTTTGATTTTCAGGTAAACTTATTAAATATAATTTATCACTGATATAAAATTTCTTAATCTTAATAAATTCTGAAACTAACTATTTATTTTAATGCAGAAAAAGTTTACGTAGGACCCTGCCAGCCATGATGCCATTAGGGCAGCATGGGAGGCTCTTACGGGACGCCGATACTCCGACATGCTTCATCGTTGGAGGTCATCGGGTCAGCATCCTGTGCATGTGCCAGAGGGTATTTGGCACGAGTGACAGCAGCCTGGCAGTCCGATGGCTGGCGCAGGAGGTCCGCATCAGCCAGCACGAACCGCAGATCCGAGAAGGGCGGTCCTGGCACGGGTCTCTCCCACCATACTTCGAGCTCCATTTCGATTCAGGAGCATAGATGCTGTATGGTAAGAAATAAATAATTTAATTACTAATTTAATTACAAATATTTGTATTAATATCAATTTTTTTATTGTTATAGTCTGAGCAGGAGGACGGAGATCCTGGTGAGTTTCATCTATTCAGGGCGACACACACCAGGAGGGATGGTTCCTGGGTCGACACGCAATCACGGAAGGTTGCGGTAAGAAATTAGCTTTATGTAGTATCTGTTTAATTTCTAAAATTTTATTTCAAAAAATTTATTAACTCATTTATTATTGATTTTATAATTCAGAGACACGAGTCGAGGAGCTTCGCTCCCAGGCATCGCAGGTCGACTCCACTGATGGGGATACGCCCGTCGAACTCTCAGTAGAGGAGAGTCGGCGTATATTTTTGGAGGCTATTGGAGCCCAGCCGCGAGACCGCAGGGTCTATGGTCTGGGCACTAGGGCTTCTTCATATTTTCCCCATCATGCCTCCAGCTCGCAATTTTCTGGTGATATTCCTGCCGAGCATTTAGATGACATTCGGAGATCTATTGCTGAGGAGGTTCGGCAGGACGTTCGTCAGGAGGTTCGGCAGGAGGTCGAGCACGAGTTCGAGCAGCGTATGTGAGGCCAGGATCAGGAGCTTGCAGACGTGCGAGATCAGATGCGTCATTTGCAGGATATGGTTAGCCGCTTGTCGCAGGGTCTCCAGCCTCCACGTGATCGCTCAGATTCTTGATGTATTTTTTATCTTTTTATATGTTGTAATGAAAACTTCAAAATTTTAATATATTAATTATTTTTGGAAATTGAATGATTATTTTTGGATCAATATGAGTGAAGAATGTTTCTATCAATATTTAAATGTAACGAAATTATATTAACTGTTTTAATTTTTAATATTTTATTTTTTTTATAAATTTTAATTAGCGACGCATTAGCAACTGAAATTGTATCGCTAATATTTTCAAAATATTAGTATTAAATATTGCGACGCAATGACCTGGCATCGCAATAATTAAAAAAAAAATTTAATAGCGACGCATTAGCGACTCAAATTGTGTCGCTATTATATCTAAAATATTATTATTAAATATTGCGACGCAACTAAATGCATCGCAATATTGTGACACAATTGAATGCGTCGTAATATTTAATAATAATTTTAAATATTAAAAATTAGTTTTAAATTTAGCGACGCATTTGGATGCGTCGCAATATTGCGACGCATTGTTGCGTCGCAGAGAGTCGCAATATTATGACGCAATTGCGACAAATGGAGATTACGACGGACATCTGAGCGACGCTATCATTGTGTCGTTATTGCGTCGCAATAGCATGTTTAGCGACGCAATTACGATGCATTTGGGCGTCGCAATATTTTTTTTCCCCTTGTAGTGGTAATATAAATTATCTACAAGATAATTACTACTTGATAAATTATCAGTAATGTTGATTACTGTGTTTGGTATACATAGGTAATTATACTACAATAATATTGATTATTACGTTTGGTATGATAAATAAATTATCAGTCATATAACATCAAATTCCCAAAATATTTCTAAATTAAATTTATTAAAAAATTATATATTATATATATTTGATTTAAAAAAATTATATTTATAAATAATAATATTAAGAAAGTTGTAGAAGAAGCTTACGAAAAGGATTCGGATTTAGATAATCTTTAACAGAAGTACTCAAAGTATGACAACATCTGTTATGCTGGGCTGGGCTTTGATACGGGCCGAAAATAATAAAGTATACAAGAATAGATCTTTTTGGCCGCTTATCAGGTTCTTTGCAATATTAGCCCATGTTCTTTCTACCATCATATAAATAAATTGAACTATTTTCTATTTTTAAAGCTCATCTTGTGCCGCGATCTCGTATTCAAAAATGGCAAATAGCTACCCCAATGCCTCCTACATGATCCACGCCATCTTTTAATTTGTCGTTCTAATGTAAAACTCCTGATCCATATATTATATTAATCGGAAGCTTTATAATGTCCTCACATCAAATTCCAAGTCTTTATCAGTTGCTGACCTTCTGAATCCTACAATTCAAGCATAGCAAGAACTAAAGAAGCTAATAAGCTCTTCTTGCCCTTTACCTTCTACCATCAAGGTTTATGGAAGTCATCTAGTAGATTAATTCTTATCCTCAGGATGCTGATGGCCTTTGTAACGATTCAGGCTCTGGGTCCGTTTCGTTACAAAAAAGCAAGACGGATAAGGTCCATACCAACTTGGGCCACCACAATCATCAGGCAGGGATCTAGAGATGGCCCCCATAAGTCAAAAGGTGGCTCCCATCCCCCATGGATATAGTACTTTGCCCTGTGTGGCACTTAGTCAAGAGGTGGCTCTCATTCCCCATGGATGTAGCACTTTATCCTGTATGGCACTTAGATCCTGCACTTTCGACTGGTGCATGGCTCTGATACCATATTGTAACGACCCAGGCTCCGAGCCCATTTCGTTATAAGAAAGCAAGATGGACAAGGTCCACACCAACTTGGACCATCACAGCCCAAAAGGGATCCAATTGCTGCCTTGTCCTTCTTGCTTTACTACATATAAATCATTCAATCAACTCCCAATTTTTGGATGTAAAACTATTGAAAGGAGCATCGCAGCCTTGAATGACCACTCTCTTTCCATAGATGAAGGGTCGTAAGGTCTTCTTAGTCTGTCCAAGATTAATGTCTACCAAGCGATACCCTGTTATACTTATAAAAAAAAGGATAAATATATATTATAAAATACTGACTTCAGTCAGCCTTGCAATGACATTTCAACCTTCTTGTTATGATGTAGGTATAGAAATATATCTATTTCCACTCATCACTTTGTGGCCAGCCAGGTAGTTTTCCTTTGAGAACAAGGAATCCCATTTGTTTGATAAGACTGTCTTGGGCCTGGTGTGGTGCTATCAAGATCCAGGGGGACTAATTTATATTAGACTGAGTTTGAGTCCAAGGGTTGAGATTAAATCAAGTCACGTGTATACACGAGCTTGGGGATTAGTTTAATCTCATTGGGTTAGTCCATGGGAGTTTTTGTTGAGTCTGGGCCTAGCTCACTTCGTGGATGTATTTAGATCCTAGTCGCTAGGGTTTGGATAGAATAGAGAATAGATTCTTTTCTCCTATAAATCATTTTTCATCGTGGCAGCCCTATCTCTTTATCTTCTTTCCTTCCGTCAGTTTGGTATTCCAGGAGCACGGTGGAAGGGGGGATAAATCTCATGTTTCCATGAAAGACATCTCCATGACTTCGTCAAGCATCGGTGGATTTCCAGCGTGATGATGGAATCTAGATCCAGGGAGTCAACTCCTAGAGGAAAGCACTCACGGATATGTGTTGATGTGGAGTCTTCATTAACGTGGAGTCTTCGTTCCAGAAACTCCAGGGAGCTCACGGCTTCGGTGAGCGGTGACGGTGAAAGAAGGAGCATGGAAGCCTTTCCGTGAGAATACATGGTGAGAATCACGTGAAGGGAGCATTTGCGTGGAGGGAAAAGTCTTCCTGCACCGGGGACGGTGCAGGAAGCATGCACCAGCGCGCAGCATTGGCCGCATGCCCGTGCAGACGCGCGTGTCATGGCCCATTGGGCTGTGGCGCGCTTCACACATGCGCCTGCACGGGCGCGCGGCCAATGCCGCGCGCCGGTGCGTGACTTGGTGCACCGAGGGCGGTGCACTAAGTCGTTTCCTTGCGTGGAGATATCCAGTGGCTGGGATTGCGTGGCTTGGTGACGGAGCGGGCACAGGAGAAGAGGGTGCTCTTTCCTGGATTCCAGCGACCTCATCCACATGAGTTTTCTTCTTGGGATTCTAAGTGCAAGGAGAAAGGTTCCACATGAGATTTCTCCCATCATTGACTTCAAGAACCTCTGAGCCAAGAAAACGTCCAGCGGATTACAATAAATGTTAAAACAAAAGAGGGCTACAGTTTGATCATGGTAGAAGCCTAGAAAATTTTTTTAAGAGGAAATTCCATTGTTGTTCATAGAAAACTAAACCCCAATAATTAGTATTAGAGCCAGGTTCAGGAACAAGAATAAATTGTTTGGAGATCTTAAAGGATTGAAACAGTTTCAACAAAGTCCATCAAGGTATTTCTTAATTTTCTAAAAATTATTTTTGTGCTATATTTGTTTTAGTTAAGATATCGCCATGAGTAGTAGCATAAAAATAGATTTTAAAAAGTTTAATGGGAAGAAAAGTTTCTTCATGTGAAAAGTTCGGGTAGAGGACCTTCTTGTGTAGCAGGGTTTAGATCTGGCTTTGGAGGAAAGGCCATATGGGATGACAGATAAGCAGTGGATGTCGTTGAAGAAAAAGGCATATTCAATGATTAGGGGATGTCTGAAAAATTTAGTCCTTTATTCAGTGCTGAAGGAGAAGACTCCGAAGGGACTCTAATCGAAGTTGCAAGCCCTCTACATGGGAAAGAACATGTGCAAAAAGTTGATGTTGAAGAAGCGCCTCTACAGCCTTCGGATGTTAGAAGGTGGAGATGTGCTGGGCCATATCTAGGTGTTCGATCAGATGAGCAATGAATTTCTAAATATCGGGATCAAGATGGAGGAGGAAGATAAGGCACTTTTGCTATTGTATTCGCTTCCCACATCACATGACTCATTGGTCACGACGCTGCTCTACGGAAAGTAGACATTGTTCTATGAAGATATTGTCTCGGTACTTCAGACGAATGAGCAGAGGTAGAGGATGACCAAGGAAGTTGTTCCTCAGGAGGGTCTATCAGTTGGGGAAAGGTCAGGCAGAGGCAGGGATAGGAGCAGGCCTAAGGGATAGTTACAGTCTAGGAAGGCTAAGTGCTACAAGTGTGGTGAGGTAGGACATTTTAAAAGGGATTGTCCTAAGTAAAAAAAGGGAGAAAAGGGAGGATCTGAATCTGTGAGTACAGTTACAGGACAGGAGGTGGAGGATGATGTCTTGGTGGTATCAGATGGTCACAGTCATAGTACAGAGATGTGGACCTTGGATTCAGCCTATTCTCATCATGACACTCCTAGCCGATCGTGGTTTAGTACTTACACAGAGGTTGATGAGGGGTGTGTGACTCTTGGAGATGATCATCCTTGCAAGGTGGCAGGGATTGGCACAGTGAGGGTGAGGATGTTTGATGGTATGGTACGCACTCTTATCAGCGTGAAGCATGTCCCAAAACTCAAGAAGAATCTAGTATCACTAGGGTACTTGGAGCAGACAAGATAAAGCTTTAGCAGTTATGCCAGAAGTGGAGTTCTGAACATCTCCAATGGAGCTATGGTGGTGATGAGAGGAAGAAGGCTAGAGAACAACTTATATAGGTTGGAGGGCTCTGTGGTGACAGAAAAATCTGAGGTAGCAGCTATGGAACAGGATCCTCGGTATGTGTACAGGATGTGGCATTACCGCGTAGACCACATGGAAGACAGGGGGATGAAAGAACTGAGAAAGAGAGGACTACTTTTGGACCTGAGTGGTAGAATCATGGAGATCTGTGAGCCATGTCAGATGGGAAAGCAAAGGAGTGTGCAGTTCTTGGTCAGTACAGCTAGGAGTGCAGAACCCCTGGGTTAGTACACATGAATGTCTGGGGACCAGCCCCGGTTTTTGCAAGGAATGGGGTTAGATACTTTTTTACCTTGATAGATGATTTCTCAGGAAAGCAGTGGATCTACTTCATGAAGGAGAAATCAAAGGTCTTCACCAAGTTCAGAATCTAGAAGGCTGAGGTGGAGAAGGAGCAAGGTAGGAGTGTGAAGTATCTGAGGTTAGATAGTGGTGAAAAATACCAGCAGGGAGTTCCAGAGATTTTGTGAGGAGTGGGGCATCAAAAGGCACTTCTCGATAATGGGAACTTCTCAACAGGAAGGAGTGGCTGAGAGAATGAACAGAACACTGTTGGAAAAAGCAAGGTGCTTGAGGCTGCAAGCAGGGCTTCCAAAGATGTTCTAGGTTGACGCAGTAGGTGCAGCTAGCTACTTGGTCAATCAGTCACCACACACAAGGTTGGATGAAGGTATTTTAGAGGAGATATGGTCTAGATGGAAGACAAACCTTAACCATCTGAGGGTGTTTGAATGCACGGTATATGTGCATGTTGGTGCTGGAAAGCAGAGTAAGTTAGACTCCAGGTCTAAGAAGATGGTGTTCCTGGGCTACCTGCATGGAATCAGGGGCTATCGGCTGTGGGACCCCTTGGAGAAAAAGGTTATCATCAGCAGGGATGTGACCTTCGATGAGAGCTCGATCCTTCGGAGCAAAGATGGTACAGATGCATAGCAGGGACTACAGGAGGTGGAACATGGTAACACTAGTCAGATGACCTCCTACACTGTCGTGCCATTTGCTAGTGGACCAGGAGGATTTGAGATTCAGGTATAGAGGACTGATAGAGAGGTCAAAAGCTAGGAAGTTCAGCAGGATGCAGCTGAGTAGAGGACTCAGGAGGATGCAGCTAGATAGAGGACTGATACTGGGATCGCACTGCACAGGCCTAGGAGAAACATGCGACCACCAGTTCGATACAGCTTCGAGGATTCGGTGTCATATGCCCTGATGACATCGAATGGAGACCCTTACACCTATGAGGAGGCTATGGAGAGCCAGAACAGCCAGGATAGAGATAGGTGGGTCCACGCTATGGCAGAGAAGATATAGTCTCTCTATAGGATTGGCACGTGACATATGGTCCAGGTGCCACAAGGAAAGAAACCCATTGATTGCAAATGGGTTTATCAGCGCACGAAAGGAGGTATCAGTTACAAGGTAGGACTAGCGGCCAGATGATACTTTCGGAAGGAGGGCTTCGACTATAGAAAGCTGGTGGAAGAAGGTGGAGTGGAGCTGGTGAAGGTACATACCAAGGAGAACCCAGCAATGCATTGACCGAGGCTCTTTTACGGGACAGCTTTCATAGGGATTGCAGCTGATGGACATGATGGACGTGCTGAGGCCTTGAAACAACCAAGGTGAAGATTATTGGGCCTGGTGTGGTGCTATCAAGGTCCAGAGGGACTAACTTGTATTGGGTTGGGTTTGAGTCCAAGGGTTGAGATTAAATCAAGTCATGGGTGTACACGGGCTTGGAGATTAGTTTAATCTCATTGGGTTAGTCCATGGGAGTTTTTGTTGAGTCTAGACCTGGCCTACTTTGTGAATGTATTTAAATCCTAGTCGCTAGGGTTTGGATGAAATAGGGAACAGATTTTTTCTCCTAGAAATCCTTTCTCATCGCAGGGCGGTAGCCCTATCTCTTCATCTTCTCCCCTCCTGTCATTCTGGTATTCTAGGAGTACGATGGTAGGGAAGATAAATCTCAGGTTTTCTTGGAAGACATCTCCATGGCTTCGTCAGGCATCGGTTGATTTTCAGCGTGGTGACGGGGTCTAGATCTAGGGAGTTAACTCATGGAGGAAAGCACTCACGGATGTGTGTTGATGTGAAGTCTTCATTGACGTGGATTCTTTGTTCCGAGAATTATAGGGAGCTCACGGCTTCCGTGAGCAGCGACGGTGAAAGGAGGAGCATGAAAGCCTTTCCGTGAGAATACACGGTGAGAATCACGTGAAGGGAGCATTTGCATGGAGAGATCCAGCGGCTGGGATTGCGTGGCTTGGTGATGGAGCGGGCACGGGAGAAGAGGGCATTTTTTCCTGGATTCCAGCGACCTCATCCACGTGAGTTTTCTTCTTGGGATTCCAAGTGCAAGGAGAAAGGTTCCACGTGAGATTTCTCCCATCGTTGACTTCAAGAACCTCTTAGCCAAGAAAATGTCCAGCCAAAGAAAAGGATTAAAAGGATTAAAATATCACTCAGGCGATAGCTCAGCGGTTGGGATTCCTTCATACAGCGGATGCTGGAGGGGCTAAGGTTTCTTCTAGTCTCTCCCTGTTCTAACTGTTGGCACCTGGGTGGGGTCAAGTTGACCTACTCATCTTCGGACGGGGAACAGCTGCGCAAATCTAGCGCCGTGTATTGAACATATCCTTATGGGGAACGGAGCCGCATGGGACCTAGCTACGGGTCGGCAAAGCCCTCCTTCCCCTTTCTTGTACCAAAAAAAATAATAATAAAAGGATTAAAATAAATGTTAAAATAAAAGAGGGCTGTAGTTTAATCATTGGTAGAAGACTAAAAAAATTTTTTAAAAAAAATTTCATTGTTGTTCATCGAGGACTAAACTCCAACAGACTGCAGTCATTAATTACTGAGATAATTGGATCCTGTGACAGGGCTTATGTTATGGCACCATGTTGGCCCAGATGGTACCCCAAGAGGGGAGGGTGAATTGAGTTCTTTAAAATTTTAACACTTTAAAACTAAGTGCTTTGATATGAAAGTGCTTGAGTGCAATGTATAGATAAATGCAAAGCACAAATAAATGAGATAGAGAGAGACAAAGCATGGCAAAAACAAAGATTTTCTAGTGGTTCGATGTAACCAACACCTACGTCCACTCCAAGCAGCACTTGGGTCCACACTATAATCCACTTGATTACAGTTGAGTTTTTTTGCAAGCTCACAACTCAAACTTGTTGTTTTTTTGGGGTCACAACGAACCCAGCTGGTTTTTCCGGGCTCACTAGCACAAAACCCAACCACAAGCTATCCTTAGCCTGTTCTGAGGTATAATACCTCCTCTAATTCAATCCCCCGATTGAATTAGCAAACAACAATGAACAATATAGTTTTGAATACAAAACAGCTCCTCAAATGAGCAAATATGCAATGCAAGTAAATGGGAATAGAGAAGCCTAATTTCTGAAGCAATGTAGGGCTTGAGCTTTTCTTCTTTTCTTCTCTTTTCCTTCTCTTCTGAATTGAATGAGATTAGAACACTTGAAGAGATTTTGATGAAGAAACGGTTGAAGATTTAGGGCTTTTCTCCTTCTTCAAAACTAAGGAAATCCTTGAAATAGCTCTTTTGGCTCTTTTGGATTCCTCTTCTAACTCTAAATAGTGGATAGGCTTTGGCTCAGAAAATTTCTTGAAGAGGGATTTTTGATTTCTCCTTTTTTTTCTTTTCGTTTCACTGTTTTTCCGTTCTTATTTTTTCAAACGATTCAATCCTATTTTATAGGCGTTTCAATCCATGAGTTGGTGAAAAATAGCTATTGGAGTTGTCCTTGGATGTACCTTACCAAAAAAAATATATCCGTTAGGGATTAGGTAAGAAAAATATATCCGTTGAAAACTTGAAAATTCTATTTCTGACGTGGAGGTGTCGGCTCCAATTCTTCAGGTGTCAGCTCCAAATCGGGATCCTAAAAATAGTAATAAACGGTCCGTCAAGGTGTGGCTCCAAGATTTTGAAGTGTCGGCTCGGCGAGATCTGGAGTCGGCTAACTTTCTGAAGGTGTCGGCTCCACCAGTATCCAAAAACATCACTTTCTGTAACTGGTCTAGAGTCAGCTCCACACTCTGCATGTCGACTCCAATTTATCATGTGTCGGCTCCAGAAATTTAGGTGTCGGCTCCGAAGCGTGCCAAAAATCAACACTGTTTGATACTCTCTGGAGTCAGCTCCGAGGATTTAGGGTGTTGGCTCCAAGTTCTGAACTTACAAAAATTCATTCAAATTCAACTTGAAACTAATTTTCTAAGTAACATATTGATGAATAACCAATCTTAATTCCTGAAACACTTATCAAATTTATCAGAAACATAAGGAATATACTCATGGCTTTTATTAATCATCAAAATCAATAATTGGGTCAACAATCTCCCCTTTTTGATGATGAAAAAAACATTGAGTATATGCATGATTAATTAGTGAAAGTTTCAAAACAAAGAATAGTTCTCATAGTTAAGCTCCCCTGAATGAGGTAGCTCCCCCTATGATACTCAAATTAACATCTTTTCTTTTTATCATTAAAATTTATGCAATTAAGTTCATTCAATGCTTGATACCAATTGATTAATAAAATTCATTCAATTAAGTTCATTCAATGCTTGATACAATTGATTAATGAAATTCATTCAATGTATATATATAATTATCTTCTCTCCCTTTTATGCATATACAACTATCATTTACTTCTCCCCTTTTTTGTAATCAACAAAAAGGTTAAGAAGATGCAAATAATATAGATTAAAATCAATGCATTAAACATTAAGTGAATCAAAATTCAATTCAAGTCACTCAATATCAAGTTTCAAAGATAGTAAATATTCATTAAAAGTATCAAAACATTACATTATAATTGAGCTATAACAAAATGTTACTTCAATTACATTAAAACATCAAAACATATTCAACTAAACATCAACTTCTAATAACCAAATCTAAGAAGTCTTTGCAATTCTTCTAAAATCTTTCCATTCCTTCCTTTTGAACATTCAAGAAGTCTTTTAGTCTGTCATCAATGAAAGCAGATGCAGTAACAATTTTGTCTTGAAGCTCCGCATTGCATTTTGAATAAATATCTGAGTCTCCTCCTATATCTTTGATCTTTTCAAAAATAAGCTTTAAGTATGACTTCAAAGCCTCTAAAGAAGTTTCAAAAGATGAACCAAATCTTGTAACCTTGTCTTCTATAGAGTAGAGGATCTCCTTTATATTCAAAAATTTAGCTTCAATTCAGCATTTATCCTATCTTCATGACTAGCCAAAAGATTTTTAAGCTGCTCTAACTGAATATCAGAAAAACCAGAAGAACTGTAAGAAGAGGGTGCAAAATCAGGTACAACTGGTGCAGGAGCTGGAGTTGCCGGGGTGCCTCCGGGGGTACTGAACAACTTGGTGCAGGTGAGTGATGCCTATCTAGGGTCCTACCTCGGAAGGTCCATGGACCACAGAGTCAACTCCAGTGGCTCTCAACTCATCCTGTCCTTTCCTTAACCAAATACCATTTACTTTCTTAAAACCCATCCGGTGCAAAGTAGCAGAACTGTAATAGTCAGTATGCCGAAGTCTCTTCAGGGCTCATTTTCCAGAATGCTAACTCCTTGGCTTCGAAATACTCTAGTCAAAACCATGCCATAAGGAAGTGTACCTTTCTTCCTGCTGCAGCCTCTGCCATGTATCAATAATCATTCCTGGTAGATTAAGAGGCTGCCCCATGATACACTGTCCATAACACAATGTCTCGCTCTGAGACATACTCAAAAGGTCCAGTTTTAGGAAATAAGATCCGGCTAAATGTTGTGAAGCAATCTAAGCTCTAGGGGTAGCTAATTAGCCTACTTCCTCAAAATCAGTTATCTCTCTGCCAAGTAATCTAGAAAGTGCTACACCTCTCTCACTGTGTGCACTCGCTATCAAACCAATAGCAGGATTTCCAATAAATTCCCTAAAATTTTGGCTGTCAAATAAATTCTAGTACCTCTGGCTGAGCTAACAAGCCCACCATCTCCTCTAGACAAATTATTGTAAAATTCCTTTACTAGACTGGATAGGTTGGGATATCCAATGAGCAAATACGTTCCCAACCCATTTCCTTTAATTGTCTTCCTAATGAAAAACCCTCTTCAAAAAAAATTGAAATCTACTTTCCTACCATTGTAATGATCTTTCCTGCTAATAAATCTAATTTTAGGGGATGAAGTAGAGGGATTCACACTTTGGGTTGAGGAAGAGAGGTTGAGGATGAACTGGGCAACGGTTGGCGAGCCGGATGCCTCACAATCCTTCTCCTGATTGTAATGGGCTCCAAAGATGATCCACGATGCTTTGGTGCCATTGGAAGCAAGGGGATGGTAGATTTGAAGGATTCAGGTTTGAGTGAAGTGGGGAAGGATTTGGAGATGATTTGAGGATTAGAAAATGAAATGTGTCGACTCTGCCCTAAAATAGTCAATTGGGTCCACCAGGTGTCGACTCCAACTCGGTAAAACAGTCAGCGCTCGAAATGGAGTCGGCTCTGCAAAGCTAGGTGTCGGCTCCAGAAACACAGACAGAGCAACACAAATAGGTGTCGACTCACCAACTTGGTGTCGACTCCAAGACAGTTTCAGTGAAAAATTGAAAGTTTCAAATGATCCAAAACTTGTCAAAAAGGTTATTAAAATTTGAATAGATCAAAGGATTCATGTTTCTAGATAAGTTTTCCTTAAATCATGAAAAATTTTTAAGAAATGATTGAAATCTAGATAATTGATCCTTGGAGGTTTAAAATCATTCCAAAGGATCACAAATTCCTAATTCACCTCTAAGATAACAAAATCTTTCTTCACTAAGGGGTTTTGTAAATATGTCAGCTAATTGTTCTCAGTACAACATAATCAAGACAAATTTCATTATTAGCTACATGTTCTCTTATAAAATGATATCTAATTTCAATGTGTTTAGTTCTTGAATGTTGATTGGATTTTTAGTTAAATTAATTGCACTAGTATTATCACATCTAATAGGAGTTTTATCAAGTGTTATGCCATAATCTTCAAGTTGTCGCTTAATCCAAAGGATTTGAGCACAGCAACTTCCAGCTGCAACATATTCTGCTTCAGCAGTAGATAATGCAACCGAATTTTGCTTTTTGCTAAACCAAGAGATTAAGTTACTTCCTAAAAATTGACATGCACCACTTGTACTTTTTCTATCTATCCAGCATAGTCAGAATCAGAATATGCAATCAAATTTAGTGTTGAGTCTCTAGAATACCATAATCCTACATTTTTAGTTCCACTTAGATATCTTAGTATTCTTTTTACAGCAATTAAGTGAGATTCTTTAGGTTCAGATTGAAATCTAGCACATAAGCAAACAACAAACATGATATCTGGTCTACTTGCTGTTAAGTAAAGTAGAGATCCGATCATACCTCTATAGTGCTTTTGATCAACTTTCTTACCATCTTCATCTTTATCCAATTTGCATGAAGGACTCATTGGTGTTCCGAAGGTTTGATTGATTCCATTCCAAACTTTTTGAGAATTTCCTTTGTGTACTTTTTTGGTTGATGAAAATCCCTCTCTTCTCTTGTTTGATTTGAGTCCTAGGAAGAAGTTGAGTTCTCCCATCATGCTCATCTCGAATTCACCCTGCATTAACTTAGCAAATTCTTGACACAAAAGATTGTTAGTAGCACCGAATACAATATCATCTATATATATTTGTACTACTAATAAATCTTTATCTTTTCTTTTCAAAAATAGGTTTTATCAACATTTCCTCTAGAAAAATCATTTTCAATTAGAAATTTGCTTAATCTATCATACCAAGCTCTAGGTGCTTGTTTTAAACCATATAGTGCTTTGTGTAATTTAAAAACATGATTTGGAAATTCATGATCTTCAAAACCAGGTGGTTGTTCTACAAAACTTCTCATTTATAAATCCATTTAAAAATGCACTTTTAACATCCATTTGAAATAAATTGATGTTCATATGACATGCAAATGCAAGTAATAATCTAATTGCTTCTAATCTAGCTACAGGTGCAAAAGTTTCATCAAAATCAATTCCTTCTTCTTGATTATATCCTTTTGCAACTAATCTAGCTTTATTTCTAATTACTATGCCATTTTCATCTAATTTATTTCTAAATACCCATTTAGATCCTATAACTGAATGACCTTTAGGTCTATCAACTAAGGACCATACATTATTCCTAGTAAATTGATTTAATTCTTCTTGCATAGCTAACATCCAATTATATCTTTTTCAGCTTCTTCAATAGTTTTAGGTTCAATTTGAGATACAAATGCAAGATGATTATTGATATTTCTCATAGATGATCTAGTTCTTACTCCTTGAGATGGATCACCTATAATCAATTCCTTTGGATGACCATAGGCATATCTCCAATCTCTAGGAAGATCTACCTCATCATGATTAGTATCAATAACATCAACTCTAGGTGAATCATCATCTTTAGCTTCTTGTTCATGATCTGAAGATACATCTATATTTAATTTTTCAATATTCTCTCTAGCAAATTTGTATCTTCCTCATCATCAATCTTTTATGAACTTGATGCTAAAGACTCATCAAAAACTACATGAATAGATTCTTCTACAATTAAGTTTTTCTTGTTAAATACTCTATAGGCTTTACTAGTTGTTGAATATCCTAAAAATATGCCTTCATCAGATTTTGCATCAAATTTTCCTAAGTTGTCTTACCATTATTATGAATGAAACATTTACAACCAAATGCATGAAAATAACTAATGTTTGGTTTTCTATTATTCCATAGTTCATAAGGAGTTTTCTTAAGGATTGGTCTAATTAAAGCTCTATTAAGGATGTAACATGCTGTGTTTATAGCTTCCGCCCAAAGTATTTTGGGAGTTGCTTTCACATAGCATGGTACGGGCCATGTCTTCTAAGTTCTATTCTTTCTTTCTACACTCCATTTTGTTGTTGTTCTAGGTGCAGAAAAATTATGATGATGCCATTTCAGTGCAAAAATTTTCAAATAAATGATTTTTAAATTTGTTCCATGATCACTTCTAAGAGACACTATGGTGTTGTTTTTCTCATTAGTGACTTTCTTGAAGAATTTCAGAATATAGGGAAAGTCTCATCCTTATGAGCTAAAAATAATACCCAAGTGAATCTAGAATAATCATCTACTATCACAAGACCATATTTCTTTCCTCCTAGACTAGTGGTTCTAGTAGGTCCAAAAAGATCCATGTGAAGTAGCTCTAGTGGCCTAGAAGTGAAAATAATATTTTAGATTTGAAAGAGTTTCTAGTTTGTTTTCCAAATTGACATGCATCACAAATTCTGTTATTTTCAAAATCTAAGTTTGGAAGTCCTTTAACTAAATCCATTCTAATTAATTTTGAAATTAAGTGTGTGCTTGCATGACCTAATCTACGATGCCACAACCATCCAATCTCATTAACCTTAGCATTATCAGCAATTAAGCAATGATTACTAGTAGATAAATTGTCTAAATCATTAAGTATACATTGCATTTCTATTTCAACAAATATAATGCTATTGTTAGTGGGATTAGAAAGTGCAAATAGAAGCTTCAAATGAAACTTTGAAACCTTTATCACATAATTGGCTAATGCTAATTAAATTATGCTTTAAACCATCAACATATAAAACATTCTTAATAAAAGTGGATGGAGTTATTTGAATTTTACCAAGGCCCATAATTTGACCTTTGCCATTGTCACCAAATGTAACAACTCTCCTCTTTTATCTTCAAGGGTGATGAATTGCTCCTTGTCACCCGTCATGTGCCTTGAGCAGCCACTATCAAGATACCACTTTCGTTTTGATCTTTTGGCCGCAAGACACTCCTGCAAGATAATCAAACTTTTTTTAGGTACCCAAGTTTTCTTGGGTCCTTCATGGTTAGTAGCAATAAAGATTGTTCCTTTCGGAACCCATATTTTTTCCTATAATCATTGAGTTCTTGTTAGTTTTCTTAATATTACATTCATATGATTTATGTCCTTTTAAACCACATTTGAAACAAGTAATATTAGGAGATTGACCAACTCGTACAAAAATTTTTTAAAGATTTTTATTTCCTAAGAGTATTATATCCTAATCCTGCCTTGTCAAAATAGCTTTTTGACTATCCAAAATCATGTTTAATTTTGAAGAACTTAAAGTAAATCTATCAACTATATCCTTATATTTTTCAATTTCTTTCTTTAACTTAATATTTTCATTTGAAATTGATTCCTTTTCCTTTAAAAAATCTTCTTTTTCAGATTTCAGATCTTTAATTTTAAGAGCTAATTCATTTTTCTCTTTAAGAAGGTTTACATTTTCAGTTTTTAAAGATTTGTTCCTTTTTCAAAACTTTGAAATCAGCAACTAATTCATTAAATGCATCAAATAATTCTTCAAATGTAAAGTCATGAGTTTCAAACTTACCTCATCATCTTCTTTTGCCATGAAGCAAATGTTTGCAACTTCCTTTTATTCTTCCTCGGAAGAGGATTCTTCACTATCACTCCATGTTGCAACATATGCCTTCTTCTTCTTATACCCCTTTTCAATTGAGGACATTCATATCGGAAATGTCCCGGCTTCTTACATTCATAGCAAGTCAAGGGTTCTTTTCTTTTTCTTTCTCCTTCTCTTTTTCCCTTTCACCTTCCATCTTAATTCTAGATTTCTTTTTGTGGAAGGGTCTCCTTCTTTGCATGAATTTCTTAAACTTTCTAGCAAGGAGAGCTGTCTCATCATCATCATCTTCATCCTCACTGCTGCTTTCCTCAATTTCTGCAGCCTTAAGAGCAATAGTTCTCTTTTTCTTGACGTCTTCCTCTATATGCTGCTTCATTGTTAATTCATGGGTCATCAATGATCCAAGTAGCTCCTCCAAAGGTAAGGCATTGAGGTCCTTGGCTTCTTGGATTGCAGTCACCTTAGCTTCCCATGACCTTGGAAGAGACCTAAGAATTTTACGAACCAATTCAGAGTTAGTATAGGTCTTGCCAAGACTCTTTAAACAATTCAGTATCAGTAAATCTAGTATACATGCAGGTTATAGATTCAGTTTGTTCCATGCTAAACAATTCATATTTATGAACAAGAATATTAATTTTAGATTCTTTAACTTGATTTGTACCCTCATGGGTAACCTCTAACCTATCCCATATTTTTTTTGCGAAATTACATGTAGAAATACGATTAAATTTGTTTGCATCTAAGGAACAATACAAAATTCATGGCTTTAGCATTAAGCTGAGCCATTTTTCTATCATTATCATTCCAATCCCTTTTGGGCTTAGGAACAATGGAACCATCAACTATGTGTGTGGGTGTGCTAGGTCCATTAATTATGATACTCCACAATTCATAATCTAAAGCTTGAATGAATATCATCATTCTTGCTTTCCTCCAATGAAGGCTTGAATGAATAGAGAATGAACAAGGGTGGCCTATTAGTGGATTGACCTTTTAAAAAGGATGATCCAACTTGAGCTGCCATTTGGATCTTTGACTCTTGATTGTGTAATCAAGCCGAAATGAGTACTAGCTCTGATACCAATTGTTGGCCCAGATGGCAACCCAAGAGGGGGGGTGAATTGGGTTCTTTAAAATTTTAACACTTTAAAACTAAGTTTTGATATGAAAGTGCTTGAGTGCAATGTATAGATAAATGCTAAGTACAAATAAATGAGATAGAGAGAGAGAGATAAAGCACGACAAACACAAAGATTTTATAGTGGTTCGGTGTATCCAACACCTACGTCCACTCCCAAGTAGCACTTAGTTCCACACTATAATCCACTTGATTACAGTCGAGTTGTTTTGCAAGCTCACAACTCAAACTTATTATTTTCCGGGTCACAACGAACCCAGCTGGTTTTTTCGGCTCACCAGCACAAAACCCAACCAAAGCTATCCTTAGCCTGTCCCGAGGTATACTACCTCCTCTAATTCAATCCCTGATTGAATTAGCAAACAACAATGAACAATATATTTTGAATACAAAATAGCTCCTCAAATGAGCAAATATGCAATGTAAGTAAATGGGAATAGAGAAGCCTGATTTTGAAGCAATGTAGGGCTTGAGCTTTCTTCTTTTCTTCTCTTCTCCTTCTCTTCTGAATTGAATGAGATTAGAGCACTTGAAGAGATTTTGGTGAAGAAACGGTTGAAGATTTAGGGCTTTTCTCCTTCTTCTTCAAAACTAAGGAAATCCTTGAAATAGCTCTTTTGGCTCTTTTGATTCCTCTTCTAACTCTCAATAGTGGATAAACTTTGGCTCAGAAAATTTCTTGAAGAGGGATTTTTTATTTCTCCTTTTTTCTTTCGTTTCACTGTTTTTCCGTTCTTATTTTTTCAAACGATTTAATCCTATTTTATAGGCATTTCAATCCATGAGTTGGTGAAAAATAGCCGTTGAAGTTGTCCTTGGATGTACCTTACCAAAAGAAAATATATCCGTTAGGGATTAGGTAAGAAAAATATATCCGTTGAAAACGTGAAAATTTCATTTCTGAAGTGGAGGTGTCAGCTCCAGGTCTTCAAGTGTCGGCTCCAAATTGGGATCCTAAAAATAGTAATAAACGGTCTGTCAAGGTGTCGGCTCCAAGATTTTGAAGTGTCAGCTCGGCAAGATCTGGAGTCGCTTCAACTTTTTGAGGTGTCGGCTCTACCAGTGTCCGAAAACATCATTCTCTGTAACTAGTCTAGAGTCGGCTCCACACTCTGCAGGTGTCGACTCCAATTTATCATGTATCGGCTTCAAAAATTTAGGTGTCGGCTCTGAAGCGTGCCAAAAATCAACACTGTTCTGATACTCTCTGGAGTCAACTCCGAGGATTTAGGGCATCGGCTCCAAGCTCTGAACTTACATAAATTCCATTCAAATTCAATTTGAAACTGATTTTCTAAGTAACATATTGATGAATAACCAATCTTAATTCCTGAAATACTTATCAAATTTATCAAAAACATAAGGAATATTCATGGCTTTTGTTAATCATCAAATCAATAATTGGGTCAACACACCAAGGAAAAGACTTGTGCACTGCTTCTGATGCACATGTCATATACTGAACGTAGCTATTGACCTCATGTTCATGTGCACGCATATATCTGACCCATTAATGGTGTGCTTCGCATGCGCACGTGCATGAACATGTAATCAATGATACACGACTTTGTACATCGAAGATGATTGACAATGACTTTTTGATAGCACCAAATTACCACGACAGTCGATAGTGAGGAAGAAAGGATGAAAAAAAAATTTGTGGGTTCTTTTTACGCACAACTCACCTTATATCTGCTTAAAAAAAGTTATAATAAATTAATGATCTACATAAATTATACTTATCTATCTATACTTATAGTATAAAATATTAAATAATCTAAAAAATATATACATAAAATAAGTATGATAAAAAATAAAAATATTAAAATAAAAATATGATAATATAAAAAATAAAAAGAAATAAAATTATTTATTAAAAAATAAAAATAATTCTAATTGATAATAAATTAAAAAAATAATTTAAATAACTTATATATTTATATATAAAGATGTATTTATGAAAAGATGATTTGAAATAAATAAAAATAAAAGATAAAATAAATTAAAAATTATATGAAAGAAATTAATAAAAATACTTAATATTTTATTTTTTTGAAAAAATATAATTTAAAAGAGAGTTGAATAAAATAAAATTTATATAATAAATTTTAATTAATTTGGATTCAAAGCTTTGTGGTACTTGTAAACAAGTCGATCATGTGAGAGTACCTTTATTAAATGGTGAAAGATGAATGAGACCGTCAAGATCATGAGATGAATTGAACATAGGGAGGAAAAGGGGGAGATAAGAGACCTCGAGGTGCTGAGCTGTATGTAGCCTGAGCTGGTATCTTTTATGCCACTCGAATCCTTCGTGCTCATAGTCTCCTTATTGAGGAAGATTTTTTTACTGTTATCCGATGGCTCCGGCAGAACTGCGGCGACTATGTTACAATTAACCCATTGCTACATGACATCCGAACTACTCTTTAGGAACCTCACAGGTTTACATCCGTCATGTCTATCGGGAAGCCAACTTTGCGGCTGACTAAATTGCGGCCTCAATGGCTTATCATTCTAGGTTTGAATTTGGGAGCAGAATAACTCCTGTCCTTTTGTACTTAAACATATTTTATTTTCTGATCTATCTGAACTGACTCGCACTAGATCAATGTGATCATCCGCTTGTATCAAAAAAAAAAAAAAAACCTCGAGCTGCACGTCGATCATGGCTTTCTACTGAAATTTGGAGACAAGTGGACTAGCTCTCATTAAATGGCTTGCCATTCTTTGCCCTCCAGTCTCCCGCTGCACTTCCTCGATTTTTTTTTTCAATCTTCCTCAATAACCTGCCACCCCCATGTCTCCTATTGTAGTTTATTCCTCAATTTTCTTTTCCAATCTGGACCTCCTTGGGTCTCTGGAAAGTCTATCCAGGCTTCCCTTGTAAAAATAATTTAACAAAGAGGTCTTATAGTTGGCTAAGAAAATATAACTTAGCTGAGTTGTAAGCCATTCGGGTTGGTATTTTCTGTGCTATTCGCTGCCTAGGTGCCCGAAGTCTTATTATTGAGGCAGACGCTATGACTGTGATCCATTAGCTCCGTCAGTACTATAGCGATCAGTTGCCCACCAACCCCTTAATGTACGACATTCGTTCTCTTCTTCAGGATGTTTTCTGGGTTTAGATTCGGCACATATACAGGAAAGCCAATTCAGCGGCGGACTAGATCGCCGTAAGGATGGCCCATCACTCAGGCTTTTGGAGCTGAAAAGTGGGAGATCCTTGTTCTCTTGTTTTAACCCAAATTTTATGCTCTGATATATTGGGTTTGACTCATCCTATAATGGTATGATCACCGTTTGTAACAAAAAAAAAAAAGTTCATGAGGTCAACAATTCAGATGATTTATAAAGCAGGCATACAAAATATTTTATTATAAATAAATAAAAGAACTGGACCGTGGACCGATCCACTTGTTCATGGTTTAAAACGATAAATCAACACCTATCCCGGAATTAAATTAGTACCTGGCCGATGCTCATGAATGATGATACCCGTTTTTTCCTCTGTTCTCGTAGCGATCGCCAGCAGCTTGAAGCCTCTCACTCTCTTTACTGCATATCGAAAGCCTTCTTATACTGGACTCAATATCTGCTATCGTTTTGTTACGAATTAATAAAAACTTACATCAGTGTTCTCCCCAGAGAAGGCGGACATGGATGGCTTGTGAATGAGTCATGAATGTGTGAAACATTCTGAAATTGTTTAAAAACGATAACTTCATCCTCGATCAATTTTTTACAAAGCATGTCGTGTTGATATATTAGAGGAGCAGCTTAGTTTGACAAAGATCAATAACCAATATGTGAGGCTTTTCACATGAAGATCACAATACTTCTTAATTCTCAAATTTGATGGAATCAGTTAACCAAAAATTAAGTTATATCACTTGCTGTTTTTATTGCTTAGGTTAGATAATACACTGATTTGAGATAGGTATGTTAATTAATATAGGCATGTCACTTTCAATTCTCATTATATTCATCTAGGGATCATATGGGAGGGCCATTGTAACAACCCGGGCCTTGGGCCCGTAGCGCCCATGGATCCGTTCCATTACAAGAAAGCAAGACAGATAAGGCCCACACAAACTTAGGCCACCACAGCCCAAAAAGGATCCAATTGGTGCTTTGTCCTTCTTACTTTACTACATATAAACTACTCAACCAACTCCTGATTTTTCGATATGAAACTATTGGGAGGGGCATCACAATCTACCCTCCTTACAGAGGTGATGTCCTCGTCGCCAGAGCAACCGCAAGGCAGGCAAGGATCTAGAGGTGGCCCCCATAGGTCAAGAGATGGCTCCCATCCCCCATGGATGTAGCACTTTGCCCTGTGTGGCACTTAGATCCTGCACTTTTGGCTGGTGCATGGCTCTGATACCATATTATAACGATCTGAGCCCCGAGCCCGTAGCATCCACGGACCCGTTCCGTTACAAGAAAGTAAGACGGACAAGGCCCACACCAACTTGGACCACCACAGCCCAAAAAGGATCCAATTGGATTTTTTTCTTCTTGCTTTACTACATATAAACCACTCAACCAATTCCAATTTCCTGATGTGGGACTATTGGAAGGGGCATCACAGCCATCCCTATAATTAAAAATGGTCCTCCATATTTGCCATCAATCAGTCAATAGAAGGCACCGGCCATCATCAACGGCCACGTATACATAAATGATGGAGCAAGTAGCACACCGTTAGTTCATCCACCTCACACCACTTAGGTAGTGTTTGAAATAAGGGATAAGAGGGGATATCCCCTCTTATTCCCAAAAGCCATAACTATAAGGGATAGCTGGGAATAAAGTTAACCAAAGGGATAATTCATGGTTAACCATGGGATATCCCTCAATTTATTCCCTAGAAAATGCAGGAATAGCTGGTTATCTCTTCAAATAAGAGTAAAAAAAAGTTATCCTATGGATTTACATTTTTGCATTTAATATGATCAATGGGATAGCCAAGGGATATCCCTAGGGATAGCCAGGGGACAAACTCTATCCCGTACACTTATCCATGGATAATATTTTTTTCTATCAAACACTACCTTAGTGAAATATGGGTCCACTGGACCTTAGCCCTCATGGCACTCAATAATAAGTGGGTGACAACTCGGGCGTCCATGTGATTCAGAGGGTTCATAGCCTTATCTTCAATTGTAAATTTATTATAGTTAGTTATAACTCAATGCCTTATCTTCAATTGCAAATTCATTGCAGTTAATTATAACTCAATGCATCCTTCTTTCATTGTCTTCTTATCTTATTTGACACCTCTCTTCTTCTTCTCATCCAATGTTTTTTTGTCTGTCCTCAACTATATTATTAATAGAGGCAAAATGACCACTATAACTATATTTCTAACTATATATATTTTACTATATTTCAAGTAAAGGACAAATTTATTAAAAAAATTTTATAACACCTTTTTTATTTTTGTTTGTTTGTATCAAAGTTGGTTTGATTTTGCAAATATTTTTAATAATTTTTAATATATTTGCAATATATTCAAATGAAAATTTGATCTGTTTAGGCTTTTAATTTTGATTTTAAATTCTCTATGAACTAAATGGATACAAAAAGAGCAGCTGAAAACAATCCATCAATAGTTTTAAAAATATTTTTTTATAGTTTTAATGTTATATAAATTTTTTAATAGATATATAAGTTTTTTTAAAAAAATTATAGTTTAATATTATATTTTATTATTTTTATATTATTAAATTAAAAATTAATTATGATATCATTTAGTTTGATCAAATTGATTTATTGAGTCCAACCGATAGACCCACGATCCAAATATGTTGTTCGATCTAATTTTTAAAACATATTAATCCTAGCCATTGTACTAAACACTCTCATATTATATCAATAGAAATAAAGCCTAAAACAAAAAGGGTTAGGAATGGTAGTCTAACCCTCAGTAATTAATTTGGGAGAATGTAACCCCCAGGACTTAATTACCTAGATCGTGAGATTTAATTGTGAGATCGCCTTGAACTCATGTGTTTGCGCGTGTCGGCTGGGTTTCCAATTACCACGTAACGATTGGATTTCCCTGAAGCTGAAGCATCTGCATCGGCTTTAAAAGAAGGCTTTAAAAGAAGACGCAGGGCACTTCCTTCCTCTCAACTTTGTCGCGTCTGCAACAAGTGAGCTTCCTTCCCATTCTAGAGAGAGAAGGGAGGGAGTGAGAGAGAGAGAGGAATCAAATGAGAGAGAGAGAATGAGGCGGATGTTGTACTTCGGACTTTCAGGTTGTTTAAGGTGTTGCCTCAAAGAGATGTGGTAACTTGGAGTTGTATGGTAGCTTGTTTTGCCCAAAATGGGAGACCTATTGAAGCTTTGAATGTTTACAGAAAGATGAATGATGTGGGATTGGAACCCAATTCAGTTACCTTGATCAATGCTCTTCAGGCATATACTCTTGCTTTAGATCTGGAAGAAGGCACAAGGGTGCATGAAATTGTGATTTAGAAAGGATTGGAATCAGAGTTGGCTGTTTCTACTGCACTGATTGATATGTACATGAAGTATTCTATAAGGCGATGGATATCTTCAATCAAAAGGTAAAAAAGGATGTGGTCTCCTAGGCTGCCATCATAGGTGGTTATGCTCATATTGGTTTGGCCAATGAGTCCTTGAGAGTGTTCAAAGATATGTTTTTGGATGGATCTGTTCCTGATGCAATCACAATGATGAAGGTTCTCGGGATGTGTTCTTAGTTGGGATTTCAGCATCAAACTGTCTGCCTCCATGGTTAGGTCACCAATGGTTTTGGGAACAAAGTGTTTTTGAGTGCTACTCTTGTAGACTTGTATTCGAAATGCGATGACTTGGATAGTGCTGTTAGAGTGTTTGAGGCATGGATGAGAAAGATGTGGTGCTATGGAGTTCAATGATTGTAGGTTATGACATCCATGACCTTGGTAGTAGAGCCATTGCTACATTTGAACATATAATTGAATCATCAGTCAGACCGAATAGTGTTGTATTTGTATGTATCTTGTTTGCTTGCAGCCATGCTGGATTGGTTAAGGAGGGGAGAAGGATTTTTGATAGCATGTACGATGTTTATGGGGTATTTTCTGATTCAGAGCATTATGTTATCATAGTTGATCTTCTTGGGCATGCTGGGGAATTGCATGATGCCATGATGCTTATCGAACGTATACCAAAACCTATAGGTACCCAGATGTTCAAATAGCTAGTTTATTGTTTAGGATTAGTGTACCGAGTGAAGTAAGCCAATTATTATAATTTCATAAATTATTTAATTTATAAATATTTGAATTTATAGTTGCATGCATATATATTTATTAAATAAGAAAAATAGAGTTTTATTTATATTGACTATTTTGAATAGTACCATGAATTTACAAATGAGTATTTGCTATGACTATTGTAGCTGGTAATATTTTGCAAGAAATGGCTTATCTGTGTATATGCAAAAAGAAAGAGAATTACTTTGACCTTGCAAAATATGTTGGTACTATTAAGATAATTATATACAATTGCTAATAATGTACAAACCACTGTATATGTGATGTGAGAAACTTATGCTTATATTGATGCATGATGTGTGACATGCAATTATGATAATGACATTAAAATATGTATCACCGCGGTTCTCATGTGATGTGAAATGATGTAAAATGCTAAGTGATACGTGACCCACCTCCACAGGAAAAGATATATGGAGGACACACATCTTTAGAGAGTGTTCTGATTGATTATGATACGGGATCCACCTTCACAGGGAAAGATATGTGAAGGATACACATCTGCAGGATGTGTTCTGTTTGATTATGATATGGCATAACGCTAGTACCAGGATCCTTCCTCTTAGGGGACATTTAAGAGTGTTACATCAGTTGGGTGTTGTAGGCCATGGGACACATAAGAAAATAATGATTATATAAACAGTGAGCTTGTTTACATTGCATATTCTGGTATTTATTGTATAATTAAGCGTTGATGATATGCATGTTCTGATTACATGATAAATGTATTTGAAATTGGAAGCTTTTCATGAAAATGTGATTTGAAAATATCTTAAAATGCTATAATGATATATGACTATTTTTACATTATAATAGGCTTACTTATTGAGTGTGAGCTCATGTAAATCTCATAATGTTTTTTAGAGCCACAGGATTGAAGAAGGAATTATGGGGTTGATGGAGCTTCTATTAAAATAAATTAGAACCATTATATTGATGTAACCCCAGTAGTGTTTGTATGTAGGGCTTGTAACCTAAATCTTATAGTTATGGTTTGTATTAATGTTATGGACTTGAATTATATATTATTATTGCCTTTATTGATTTAAGAGTTATGATTCGGGACACCTTGCATGCCTGGCATGCGGCGGGTTGTCACCCTAACTTAATTTTTTGGGTCTAGGGTATGACAGCTTTTATGGTATCAGAACCTAGGTTATGACCTTAGGGACACATACATGATAACACTCTAGGCAAAATACTAGGATGACATTGAGACAATTATAACTTTAAAGAAATTTTAGGTAATATGCATTGAAAGCCTAAAATTTAAAGTTTATCAAGATATTAATTGAATTACGAATTTAATAGGAATTAAGAATGAACCATCGCATTAGAAGCCAATGATATAATGGGGCTCCCAGGCTGTTGACCTTGACTAGTGGGGAGGCCAAGGGGCTTCTAGAGGTTTGAGTTCCATCAAACTTGTTGGAAATGGCTCATAGCAGGTTCAGATCTTTAAATAATATGGGTAGATGAAATTTTAATTTGATATACAATAAAAGATAGATGAATATATGGAATATAATATAGTAGTTAAAAATTACAATTGATGACTAATATGACTAAACTAACATCATCACATCCATATTGCAATTGAGTTAGATATTTGGATTTGGAGTTATTAAATCTGAATTTGAATATGAATGTATATAATGAATTTTATTTATAGAACTTACATTGTTGATATTGTAAGTTAAGATTATGAGCTAATATGCCGGTTATAGAGATGATTAATATTGATGATATTTTGGTAATGAAGTAGTTAACTACATGTTTTTGATCAATTACAATTAAGTACTAAAATAAATAAATAAATAATTTGAGTTTTGATGGATAAGTATATATAGTGAATTTTACTAAAAGAACTTTTATTATGGATATTGCTTGTTCAAAACTGATTGTTAATTTGCTAGATATGGAGATGGTTGATACTGATGTTAATGAAGTGGTTGACTGCATATTATATCATGATGGACCATTTAGGAAGAATATAAAATTTTAAATTTGAAGATAATTACTGTTTAAGTTTTTAATCTTTAGAACCAATTTTGGCTATAAATGATCAAATATTTTGATAGTAGAAAGTGAAAGATCTTAGCAGTAAGAAGAATAAGATAAATTTTACTGATAAAAAATTTTATGAGGATGTTTATATGTTAATAGATTTCTAAATCAAGATATCTATTCATTAACTTATTGTACCTTTCTTCATAGTTTCTAAGTAGATATCTTTCTTCAGGATGGATAAATTATTAATGTCATAAGTGGCATAATTATGGTTAAGGAAATATGAGGGAGATGATTTTATTTTTAATTATTATCAATTATGGATTATGGTTAAGGATACATCTAATATCACTTTCAAATCATAGAGAGATTACTATAATTTGTCAATTATGTCTTTTGGATGGTAAGCGCATTTTCAATCTTTATTGACCTTATAAGTCATATATCCATCTGAGCTAGTGAGGTTACTTTGAGATATTCAAAGGGTTTAAATTAGTTGGCCATGATATGGCATGAGACATTACATAATCTATATAAACCAACATAATTTTAGGTGACTTTGATAGTCATTGGTAATAAAATAATTGATTCAAGGATTTGAATCATTTAAATTGTAATATTTATTAAGAAAATACTGACCTATTCAAGAGAAATTGATTGGTTGTGGTGGTATTACTGATAAATTAATTATACCGATGATTAATGATGGCACTATTATTCAAGGAAATTAAATTAATTTATTATGATAATTATGAAAGATGTCCTAAATGATTGGCAGAATGTTCATCATGTTAGCTTGAAGTATTCAAGAGTGAAACTAAGTATGTTATGTTGATTGAAATAAGCGTCGTAATGATTAATGGCACATTCAACTATTCAAGAGTTGAGAGAGCATTGGAAGAAAACTATCTTATATCTAATTCACAAGAATTTAGAGCTGTCTTATCAAGGAATTAAGAGTAACTAATATGTTATTAACCTTAAGAATAGATGGCATAATACATGTGATGGACTCTATGATATTTATGATGATTGCGTTGTGAGAAGTTAAGGTATATATATATATAAAAGGATGACAGGAAATAAGTACTTCTTAAGGAATTCAATTTTATTTCGTAGAAAGATCAAATTAATTGTTGAAGTTGGATACATCATTTGGGTACTTGGGAATGAAATAAAAGTTTACTAGTGAGTATCTATAATGGCATAAAAATTAGTGGATATTTAATTTCGAGGATAAAATTTTAGTGAGATAAAAATGTTAATATTTATTTTTGGTTTAACAGTAAACTGGGTAAATTGAGTTTATACACATTTGTCTCACTCTTCTAATTTGAGGATGTCTTCATAAAGCTTGGTGGATTAAGCTAAATTTCAATCCAGCCTTCCACCCTCAAATAGATGGACAAACTGCAGGAACCAATTAGATTTTTAGACGATATTCTATGAGCCTGTGTGATGGATTTAGAAAGTGCTTGGTATAGCTTCTTACCCTTAGTGAAATTGCTTATTTTAATAGTTACCAAGCCAATATTCAAATGGATTCATTTCAGTTGCCTATGATATAAGGTGTAGAGTCCCTTTTATTGAGATGAAGTCAGAGAGAGAAAATTTTGGATATTGAGCTGGTTTAACAACTATGAAAAGTATCGTTAATTAAAGCAGCTTCATGTAGCTCAGAGATAATAGAAAAGTTATGTTTATGTCAAACAGAAAGATTTGGAATTTCATGATTGAAGATCATTTGGAATTTTTATTAACTAATGATGTGATGAGATTTATGTTTAGAGGTGAATTGGGTCTACAATACATTAGGCCATTTGAGATTCTGATCAAATAAAGGAGGTGGCTTATAGCTTAGCACTGTCTTCATTACTCTTTGGGGTGTTCAATGTGTTTCATATCTTAATGATTGAGGAGGAATATTCTAAGCTCCCATTATGAACCAATTTAGCTTAAGAAAGAATTGACCTATGAAGATCATCTTGTGCGCATCATGGACCACAAGGATCAAGTTCTAAGATGGCATAGCATTCCTTATATCAAGGTTCAGTGGAGTAATCATTCTAAGATGGAGGCTATTTGGTAGCTTGAGAAGGAAATGAAAAAGAAATATCCATAATTATTTGTATTCTAATATAGATAAATGATGTATCGATGACTGTTGACCTTTGAAAAAATTAAGTTGATTATGGGATAGAAAATTTGAATTCTATATTTATTGGAAGTGTATAAATTTCAAGGCCAAAATTTTATAAGGGGGGAGAATGTAACCCCTATAATTAATTAACGAGAATGTAACCCCTAGGACTTAATTACCTAGATCGCGAGATTTAATTGTGAGATCCCTGGAACGGGTGACGCATGGAACTGGCCACGTGTCGGCTGGGTTTCCAATTACCATGTAATGATTGAATTTCTGAGTCCCTGGATCTTGCGAAGCGTCTGCGTCAGCTTTAAAAGAAGACGCGGGCACTTCCTTCCCCTTATCTTTGTTGCGTCTGCAACAGGTGAGCTTCCTAACCTTTCCAGAGAGAGAGGAAGGAAGGGAGTGAGAGAGAGAGAGAGGGGGGAGGAATCAAATGAGAGAGAGAGAGAGAGAATGAGGGGGATATTGTACTTCGGACTTCCAAGTTGTTTGAGGTGTTGCCTCGAAGAGATGTGCTAACTTAGAGTTGTATGGTGGCTTGTTATGCCCAAAATGGGAGACCTATTGAAGCTTTAAATGTTTATAGGAAGATGAATGATGTGGGATTGGAACCCAATTCAGTTACCTTGATCAGTTCTCTTCAGGCATGTACTCTTGCTTTAGATCTGGAAGAAGGTACAAGGGTGCATGAAATTGTAATTCAGAAAGGATTGGAATCAGAGTTGGTTGTTTCCACTGCACTGATTGATATGTACATGAAGTGTTATATAAGGCGATGGATATCTTCAATCAAATGACAAAGAAGGATGTGGTCCCCTGGGCTGCCATCATAGGTGGTTATGCTCATATTGGTTTGGCCAATGAGTCCTTGAAAGTGTTCAAAGATATGCTTTTGGATGGATCTGTTCCTAATGCAGTCACAATGATGAAGGTTCTCGAGATGTGTTCTCAGTTGGGATTTCAGCATCAAACTGTCTGCCTCCATGGTTACCTGGTCACCAATGGTTTTGAGAACAAAGTGTTTTTGAGTGCTACTCTTGTAGACTTGTATTCGAAATGCGGTGACTTGGATAGTGCTGTCAGAGTGTCTGAGGCATGGATGAGAAAGATGTGGTGCTATGAAGTTCAATGATTGGAGGTTATGACATCCATGACCTTGGTAGTAGAGCCATTGCTACATTTGAACATATAATTGAATCATCAGTCAGACCGAATAGTGTTGTATTTGTATGTATCTTGTTTGCTTGCAGCCATGCTGGATTGGTTGAGGAGGGGAGAAGGATTTTTGATAGCATGTACGATGTTTATGGGGTATTTCCTGATTCAGAGCATTATGTTATCATAGTTGATCTTCTTGGGCGTGCTGGGGAATTGCATGATGCCATGATGCTTATCGAACGTATACCAAAACCTATAGGTACCCAGATGTTCAAATAGCTAGTTTATTGTTTGGGATTAGTGTACCGAGGTAAGTAAGCCAATTATTATAATTTCATAAATTATTTAATTTATAAATCATTGGATTTATAGTTGCATGCATATATTTATGAAATAAGGAAAATGAAGTTTTATTTATATTGACTATTTTGAATAGTACCATGAATTTACAAATGAGTGTTTGCTATGACTATTGTAGCTGGTAATATTTTGCAAGAAATGGCTTATATGTGTATATGCAAAAAGAAAGAGAATTACTTTGACCTTGCAAAATATGTTGATACTATTGAGATAATCATATGCAATTGCTAATAATGTACAAACCACTATATGTGATGTGAGAAACTTATGCTTATATTCATGCATGATGTGTGATATGCAATTATGATAATGACATTAAAATATGTGTCGCCGCGGTTCTCATGCGATGTGAAATGATGTGAAATGCCAAGTGATACGTGATCCACCTTCACAGGGAAGATATGTGGAGGACACACATCTTTAGGGTGTGTTCTGATTGATTATGATACGGGACCCACCTCGATAGGGGATGATATGTGGAGGACACACATCTGCAGGATGTGTTCTTTTTGATTATGATATGGCATAACGCTGGTACCAGGACCCTTCCTCTTAGGGGACATTTAAGAGTGTTACACCAGTTGGGTGTTGTAGGGCCATGGGATCATAAGAAGACAATGATTATATAATAGTAGGTTTGTTTGCATTGCATATTCTGGTATTTATTGTATAATTAAGCTTCCAAAGTAATTTGAGCTGATGATATGCATATTCTGATAACATGATAAATGTATTTGAAATTGGAAGCTTTTTATAAAATATGATTTGAAAATATCTTGAAATGCTATAATGATATATGACTATTTTACATTATAATAGGCTTATTATTGAGTGTGAGCTCATGTAAATCTCACAATATTTTTCAGAGCCATAGGATTGAAGAAGAAATTATGGGGTTGATGGAGCTTCTATTAAAATAAATTAGAACCATTATGTTGATGTAACATGGCTTGTAACCTAAATCTTATAGTTATGGTTTGTATTAATGTTATGGACTTGAATTATATATTGTTATTGCCTTTATTGATTGAAGAGTTATAATTCGGGATGCCTTGCATGCATAGCATGCAGCGGGTTGTCACCCTAGCTCAAATTTTTGGGTCTGGGGCATGACAGGCAGCGTTTGAGTATTAGTTACATGAGTTCTAATTTCAAATTTTTAAATAAATCAATAAGATCTTGGAGATTAAATTCCACGTGTACTTATATTCTATATTTATACAAGTTCACGTTCGGATTTGGTCAGGCTGAGATTCTCAATCCAAATACCGATAAATTTCTTATTTCTCTTAATCCGGAGTCCCGATCAATTTCGCGTTGGACTCGAGTCGACCGTCGACCCGGCCGATGTAAAAGTAAAACAGTCGGGAGGATTTTGAGATTCGCATCTATTATATCCGAATCTAAAAGTCTAATAGCATCGTGCCATCCCCATCCATGGTGTAGCCCAAGCGAAGGAAGACCTAGGCTAGGAGGGGTGCCAGGATGCTTGTGGCCCATTCTGGCTTTCTCTCTCCGATCGTGCTCCTCCCTGTTAAAGAGAAGCCTGTACCAAAAATTTAAAGTTCACTCATTCAATTCTCTGAAAAGCATCCTTACATAGGATTACAAGAGTTAATTTATCTAGTCAAACAACTCTTAGATGCCCAATGTGACCTTTTGTATACCCTATACAACGTTTAAATAATCAGAATGACTTTTCGATACCCAATGCACACAAAAAAGAATAATAAAAGCACACACAAAAAAAATAAAAACAAGTTTATATTTTAACACCCCTCCTTAAACTTGAATTTTTATGACACCAAGATAGGCTCTAAATCTACAAAAATCTTCAAACTTCATTGCCTTAGTGAGAATATCAGCAACATGATCTTGAGTCTTGATATACTTGAGCTAAATTTCCTTCTTGTTAATGCACTCTCTGATGAAATGGAACCTGGTATCAATGTGCTTGCTTTTTTCATGAAAAATTGGATTCTTTCCCAAAGCAATAGCAGATTTGTTATCAACATAAATTTCTGTAGCTTCATCTTGAGAAAAATTCAGCATCTTGAGCAATCTTCTTAACCAAATTGCATAACAAACACAAGAAGCAGCAGCCACATACTCAGCTTCACAAGTTGAAAGGCTCACAATTGGTTGTTTCTTTGAACTCCATGTGAATGCTGAATTACCCATGTAGAACACAAAGCCAGAACTGCTTCTTCTATCATCAACATCTCCAGCCCAATCACTGTCACTAGAGCCAATCAAACTGAAATGATTAGAAGCAGAGTAAAACAACCCATAATCCACAGTTCCTTTTACATACCGAAGGATCCTTTTAGCTGCTTTCATATGAGTCAAAGTAGGATTTTCCATGTAACGACTGATGATTCCAACTCCATATAAGATATCTGGCCTTGTACAGGTTAGAAAACGTAAACTCCCAACTAATTTATGAAACAAAGTTGCATTTACTTGATCAGCACCATCAAACTTTGAAAGCTTTGCTCCACATTCCACTGGAGTATTTACATACTTGCATTGCTCCATTATAAATTCTTTCAAAAAATTTTCAGCATATGCCTTTTGAGAAATGAAAGTGCCTTCATCAGCTTGCTTCACTTCAATTCCAAGATAATATGTCATCAGCCCCAAATCAATCATCTCAAATTCTTGTGCCATCTCCTTTTTAAACTCATCAAACATCTCTTGGTTGCTGCCTGTACAATAAATCATCAACATACAAGCATACAAATAACATTTCTCCATTTCCATTTTTCTTAACATATAGGCCATATACATGTGGACATTTTGTGAAACTATTTTTCTGAAAATAATCATCAATGTGGGTATACCAAGCTCTTGGAGCTTGCTTGAGGCCATATAAAGCTTTTTTTAGCTTCAACACTTTATCTTCTTGTCCTTTAACTTCATAGCCCAATGGTTGCTCCACATACACATTTTCCTCTAAATACCCATGCAAGAAAGCTGATTTTACATCCAATTGAAATATCTTCCATTTTCTTTGAGCTGCTATAGCAATAAACAATCGAATAGTTTCCAAACGGGCTACGGGAGCAAACACCTCATCATAGTCAATTCTGGCTTGCTGATTGTATCCTTTTGCAACAAGACGAGCTTTGTATTTTTTAACATCTCCATTAGCATTTTCTTGACTTTGTAGACCCATTTTACTCCTACAACCTTTTGTCCCTCTGGGAGTTTTGCCAATTCCCAAGTATCATTTTTTCTTATGGCTTTAATCTCTTCATCCATAGCCATTCTCCATCTACTATCTTGCACAGCTTCTTCAAAAAATATTGGTTCTGAATCTGCATATAAACAAAATTGAGTTAATCCATCAATTTCTTCTGTTTCTTCATAAATTTCACTTAATTTCCTCAATGCGGCGTGGCTGTTCAGAAGAACTTCCAGAAGACAAATTTCCCAAAGTTGCAAGTGGTGTGTGAGGAGGAGTTTGTGGTGGTATAGGTGCAACAAGATGATTTTGATCTCCAGTATAATCATCAAACAGTGGAAGAAAATTATAATTTTCATCTTTAACATGCCAATTCCAAGTACCTTCTTCATCAAACTCAACATCACGGCTTACGACAATTTTTCTATTCATTGGATTATAAAGTCTGTAGCCTTTAGAATATGTATCATACCCAATGAACACAAGCTTCTCACTTTTATCATCTAGCTTGCTTCTTGATTCATCTGGCACATGAACATAATCAAGGCTGCCAAAAACTCGAAGATGGGAAATGTTTGGCTTCCTTCCACTCCATGCTTCTTGAGGTGTCATCTTGTACAAGCCTTTTGTACGAGAACGATTGCATAAGTAGACAGCACATGCCACTGCTTCAGCCCAAAATTCCTTTGACATCTGTTTGTTCTTTAACATACTGCGAACCATGTTCAAAATTGTCCTATTTTTCCGCTCTATGACTCCATTCTGTTGAGGTGATCTTGGAACTGTCAAAGGACGTCTAATGCCAAGAAATGCACAAAATTGGTTGAACTCATTTGAAGTAAATTCCCCTCCTCAATCAGTTCTCAAAGCCTTGATTGTCAATCCTGTCTCATTCTCCACACTAGCTTTGAACTTCTTTCAAAAAATAAACCCAGGTTTTTGGGGTATATCATCAATGAATAGTAAAAACTATCTCTTGTTACTAAAGGAAGCTGGTTTGATAGGTCCACAAATATTTGCATACACCAATTGAAGTGGTGCAGAAGCTCTATTAAAAGGCTCCTTTGGAAAGGTTTTTCTGAACTGCTTGCCAAAAACACAACCTTCACATAGTTGACGGGGATGATCTATGAAAGGCAAACCACCCACCATTTTATCCTTTCCCAATTGCTTCAAACTATCAAAATTTAAGTGACCAAACCTGAGATGTCATAACCAAGAAGTGTTGCTAGTAGAAGCCTTCAAATATTTTTCACCATTTGTATTGATCAGTAGCTTAAACATCCTGTTCTTTGACATTGGCACTTTTGCTATCATCCTCCCTTTTCTATTTTTCATAATCAGCCCATTGTCTCTCATATTTACTTCATATCCTTTTTCCAACAATTGACCCACACTCAAAATATTGGACTTCAAAGTGGAACATAATAAACATGAGAAATAAATTAATGATCTCCATTCTTCAATCAAATGAGAATATCACCTTTTCATGTTATTGCAACTTTTGTTTTATCACCAAAACAAATGCTTCCTTTTACAGAATCATCAAAAGAACAAACTTTTGTCACTAGTCATAAGATTATTGGCTCCTATATCCAAGTACAACTCCTTCTGGTTCCTTTCTTCATCTTTGTTGGAATTCAGCAGCAAGGTGGACTCGTCATCTTCTTGAGCCTCAACATAATGAGCATTTTCTTCTTTTCTTGAATTCACATTACACTCTGCTGCATAGTGACCATATCTTTGACAATTATAGCATTGCACATCAGCCCTTCTACCACCGCCTCTTCTAAA
The DNA here is from genome assembly GCA_900491605.1 of Calamus simplicifolius. Taxonomy (NCBI): domain Eukaryota; kingdom Viridiplantae; phylum Streptophyta; class Magnoliopsida; order Arecales; family Arecaceae; genus Calamus; species Calamus simplicifolius. The sequence continues at coordinate 70,570 of UESW01002370.1, read as the reverse complement.
CTAGATGCCTCTTCCACGTGCTCTTGGATTGTGATGCCAAAAATTTGATTCTTCAATGTTTAGAGAATTTTTGCCTTCTCTAGCTCTTCCACGACCGCCTCGCATTGAGCCTCGCCCATGGCCACGACCTCTACCTCTTTTTGGGCCATTACTCTATAACCATCACTAGCAAACTTTCCACTGCTTTCTCTTTTATCATGCAAACTTAGCTTTGCTTGAAGAGCTTGAACAACTCGTTCTTCTCTCCTTTTAATTCTTTCTTCATGAGCTTGTAGTGATCCCATTAGTGCATCAATGCTCATTGTATCTAAATCTTTTGACTCCTCAATGGCTGCCACAACATAATCAAACTTCGATTGCAATGATCAAAGAATTTTTTCAATCACCCTAACATCTTCCATTTTTTCTCCATATCTCCGTAATTGATTAACAACACCCAACAATCTAGTGAAATATTCTTCAATTAATTCAGAATCTTTCATCTTAAGAGATTCAAACTCACCTCTCAAGGTCTGCAAACGAAGCTTTATGACTTTGTCCTTTCCCTTACCTTTCCCTTAAAAAAATTCTGAAGAACCTCCCATGCTTCCTTAGCACTGGTTGCAGCAGAAATCTTTTCAAACATACTCTCATCCAGCACATATGAATGAGAGTAAGAGCTTGCTGATCTTTCTTCCAAATCTTTTGCAAAGTATCCTTTTGTGCTTGAGTCAAATTATCTTCATTTTCTGGTTGATTGAATCCTTTCTCAATGACATCCCACACATCTTGAGAACCCAGCAAAGCTTTCATTCGTATACACCAATTATCATAGTTTTCCTTAGTAAGTTTTGAAAACTGAAAGGGAAACATACCATTCATATTTTTTTTTGGCTCAAGATATGGCTTAAGGGTGGTAGGCTTAAGTTGCTCTAATACCACTTTGTTGGAGAGAAGCCTGTACCGAAAATCTAAAGTTCACTCATTCAATTCTCTGAAAAGCATCCTTACATAGGATTACATGAGATAATTTATCTAGTCAAACAACTCTTAGATGCTTAATGTGACCTTTTGTATACCCTATACAACGTTTAAATACTCAGAATGACTTTTCGACACCCAATGCACACACAAAACAGAATAATAAAAGCACACACAAAACAAAATAATAAAAACAAGTTTATATTTTCAACACCCCTCCTTAAACTTGAATTTTTTGACACCAAATAGGCTCTAAATCTGCAAAAATCTTCAAACTTCATTGCCTTAGTGAGAATATCAGCAACCTGATCTTGAGTCTTGATATACTTGAGCTAAATTTCTTTCTTGTTAATGCACTCACTGAAGAAATGGAGCCTGGTATCAATGTGCTTGCTTTTTTCATGAAAAATTGGATTCTTTCCCAAAGCAATAGCAGATTTGTTATCAACATAAATTTCTGTAGCTTCATCTTGAGAAAAATTCAGCATCTTGAGCAATCTTCTTAACCAAATTGCATAACAAACACAAGAAGCAGCAGCCACATACTCAGCTTCACAAGTTGAAAGGCTCACAATTGGTTGTTTCTTTGAACTCCATGTGAATGCTGAATTACCCATGTAGAACACAAAGCCAGAAGTGCTTCTTCTATCATCAACATCTCCAGCCCAATCATGTCACTAGAGCCAATCAAACTGAAATGATTTGAAGCAAAGTAAAACAACCCATAATCCATAGTTCCTTTTACATACCGAAGGATCCTTTTAGCTGCTTTCATATGTGTCAAAGTAGGATTTTCCATGTAACGACTGATGATTCCAACTCCATATAAGATATCTGGCCTTGTACAGGTTAGAAAACGTAAACTCCCAACTAATTTATGAAACAAAGTTGCATTTACTTGATCAGCACCATTAAACTTTGAAAGCTTTGCTCCACATTCCACTGGAGTATTTACAGACTTGCATTGCTCCATTATAAATTCTTTCAAAAATTTTTCAGCATATGCCTTTTGAGAAATGAAAGTGCCTTCATCAGCTTGCTTCACTTCAATTCCAAGATAATATGTCATCAGCCCCAAATCAGTCATCTCAAATTCTTGTGCCATCTCCTTTTTAAACTCATCAAACATCTCTTGGTTGCTGCCTGTAACAATTAAATCATCAACATACAAGCATACAAATAACATTTCTCCATTTCCATTTTTCTTAACATATAGGCCATATACATGTGGACATTTTGTGAAACTATTTTTCTGAAAATAATCATCAATGCGGGTATACCAAGCTCTTGGAGTTGCTTGAGGCCATATAAAGCTTTTTTTAGCTTCAACACTTTATCTTCTTGTCCTTTAACTTCATAGCCCAATGGTTGCTCCACATACACATTTTCCTCTAAATACCCATGCAAGAAAGCTGATTTTATATCCAATTGAAATATCTTCCATTTTCTTTGAGCTGCTATAGCAATAAACAATCGAATAGTTTCCAAACGGGCTACGGGAGCAAACACCTCATCATAGTCAATTCTGGCTTGCTGATTGTATCCTTTTGCAACAAGACGAGCTTTGTATTTTTTAACATCTCCATTAGCATTTTTCTTGACTTTGTAGACCCATTTTACTCCTACAACCTTTTGTCCCTTTGGGAGTTTTGCCAATTCCCAAGTATCATTTTTTCTTATGGCTTTAATCTCTTCATCCATAGCCATTCTCCATCTACTATCTTGCACAGCTTCTTCAAAAATATTGGTTCTGAATCTGCATATAAACAAAATTGAGTTAATCCATCAATTTCTTCTGTTTCTTCATACATTTGACTTAATTTCCTCAATGCAGCGTGGCTGTTCAGAAGAACTTCCGGAAGACAAATTTCCCAAAGTTGCAAGTGGTGTGTGAGGAGGAGTTTGTGGTGGTACAGGTGCAACAAGATGATTTTGATCTCCAGTATAATCATCAAACAGTGGAAGAAAATTATAATTTTCATCTTTAACATGCCAATTCCAAGTACCTTCCTCATCAAACTCAACATCATGGCTTACGACAATTTTTCCATTCATTGGATTATAAAGTCTGTAGCCTTTAGAATATGTATCATACCCAATGAACACAAGCTTCTCACTTTTATCATCTAGCTTGCTTCTTGATTCATGTGGCAGATGAACATAAGCAAGGCTGCCAAAAACTCGAAGATGGGAAATGTTTGGCTTCCTTCCACTCCATGCTTCTTGAGGTGTCATCTTGTACAAGCCTTTTGTAGGAGAACGATTGCATAAGTAAACAGCACATGCCACTACTTCAGCCCAAAATTCCTTTGACATCTGTTTGCTCTTTAACATACTGCGAACCATGTTCAAAATTGTCCTATTTTCCGCTCTACGACTCCATTCTGCTGAGGTGATCTTGGAACTGTCAAAGGACGCCTAATGCCAAGAAATGCACAAAATTGGTTGAACTCATTTGAAGTAAATTCCCCTCCTCAATCAGTTCTCAAAGCCTTGATTATCAATCCTGTCTCATTCTCCACACCAGCTTTGAACTCTTGAATACTTCAAATGCCTCTGATTTTTCTTTCAAAAAATAAACCCAGGTTTTTGGGGCATTATCATCAATGAATAGTAAAAACTATCTCTTCTTACTAAAGGAAGCTGATTTGATAGTCAACAAATATCTGCATACACCAATTGAAGTGGTGCAGAAGCTCTATTAAAAGGCTCCTTTGGAAAGGTTTTTCTGAACTGCTTGCCAAAAACACAACCTTCACATAGTTGACGGGGATGATCTATGAAAGGCAAACCACCCACCATTTTATCCTTTCCCAATTGCTTCAAACTATCAAAATTTAAGTGACCGAACCTGAGATGCCATAGCCAAGAAGTGTTGCTAGTAGAAGCCTTCAAATATTTTTCACCATTTGTATTGATTAGTAGCTTAAACATCCTGTTCTTTGACATTGGCACTTTTGCTATCATCCTCCCTTTCTATTTTTCATAATCAGCCCATTGTCTTTCATATTTACTTCATATCCCTTTTCCAACAATTGACCCAAACTCAAAATATTGGACTTCAAAGCTGGAACATAATAAACATGAGAAATAAATTCATGATCTCCATTCTTCAATCAAATGAGAATATCACCTTTTCCTATTATTGCAACTTTTGTTTTATCACCAAAACAAATGCTTCCTTTTACAGAATTATCAAAAGAACAAACTTTTGTCACCAGTCATATGATTTGGCTCCTATATCCAAGTACCACTCCTTCTGGTTCCTTTCTTCATCTTTGTTGCAGTTTAGCAGCAAGGTCGACTTGTCATCTTCTTGAGCCTCAACATAATGAGCATTTTCTTCTTTTTTTGATTTCACTTTACACTCTGCTGCATAGTGACCATATCTTTGACAATTATATCATTGCACATCAGCCCTTCTACCACCGCCTCTTCTAAACTAGATGCCTCTTCCACGTGCTCTTGGATTGTGATGCCACAAAATTGATTCTTCAATGTTTAGAGAATTTTTGCCTTCTCTAGCTCTTCCACGACCACCTCGCATTGAGCCTCGCCCACGGCCACGACCTCTACCTCTTTCATGGGCCATTACTCTATAACCATCACTAGCAAACTTTCCACTGCTTTCTCTTTTATCATGCAAACTTAGCTTTGCTTGAAGAGCTTGAACAACTGGTCCTTCTCTCCTTTTAATTCTTTCTTCATGAGCTTGTAGTGATCCCATTAGTGCATCAATGCTCATTGTATCTAAATCTTTTGACTCCTCAATGGCTGCCACAATATAATCAAACTTTGATTGCAATGATCAAAGAATTTTTTCAATCACGCTAACATCTTCCATTTTTTCTCCATATCTCCGTAATTGATTAACAACACCCAACAATCTAGTGAAATATTCTTCAATTAATTCAAAATCTTTCATCTTAAGAGATTCAAATTCACCTCTCAAGGTCTGCAAACGAAGTTTTATGACTTTGTCCTTTCCCTTAAAAAAATTCTGAAGAACCTCCCATGCTTCCTTAGCACTGGTTGCAGCAGAAATCTTTTCAAACATACTCTCATCCAGGCACATATAATGAGAGTAAGAGCTTGCTGATCTTTCTTCCAAATCATTTGCAAAGTATCCTTTTGTGCTTGAATCAAATTATCTTCATTTTCTGGTTGATTGAATCCTTTCTCAATGACATCCCACACATCTTGAGAACCCAGCAAAGCTTTCATTCGTATACACCAATTATCATTGTTTTCCTTAGTAAGTTTTGGAAACTGAAAGGGAAACATACCATTCAATTTTTTTTTTTTTTTGGCTCAAGATATGGCTTAAGGATGGTAGGCTTAAGTTGCTTTGATACCACTTTGTTGGAGAGAAGCCTGTACTGAAAATCTAAAGTTCACTCATTTAATTCTCTGAAAAGCATCCTTACATAGGATTACAAGAGATAATTTATCTAGTCAAACAACTCTTAGATGCCCAATGTGACCTTTTGTATACCCTATACAACGTTTAAATACTCAGAATGACTTTTCGACACCCAATGCATACACAAAACAGAATAATAAAAGCACACACAAAATAGAATAATAAAAACAAGTTTATATTTTCAACACTCCCTTCCCCTCTCCGCTCCATCCATCACCAAAGTAGATATATCAAACATCAATCACCGCTACCGGCCGCCTTCGATCAACAGCCTCTTGAATACAAGATCCTCTCTTACCCACTACGGCCATCCCCTCCGACCTCTCGCCGTAGTACCGACAGCGTTGGATGGCAAAGAGAGGGCCGAGGAGGAAGCGGCCCCGCCCATGAAGCTTCTCTTCATCGAGATGGGAGTCGGCTACGATCAACATGGGCACCCTCTTTCTCTCACCAGATGCCCATCATTCCCCTTGGAATTGCCATCACCTTTTAATCGCGCTCTCTCTCTCTCTAAACAGGCAAGACATCACTGCCGCGGCTATGCGGGCTTGCAGGGATGCCATTTCCTCCAACTCGATTCCAGCTTTCGACGAGGTTGGTTCTAATTGATGTTTTTATGTTTAGGATTGGGATTGTTCTTTCTTTGAGAGTTTTATCAATTGAGTTTTTTATTTTTGTCGAACTGGGATGGTGCAGGGTCGATCCCGAGTGTTAATTCCAATCAGATAAAGCTTCAAATCAAGTTAGGGGTGCCTCGATCCTCCTAGCATCTGCTTGATATAGAGCGAGTGAAATCTATCTTTCCTTAGTAAGTATCCCATCTCTTTGGTTGATCGCTTGGAGTTCTTTATTTGAGTTTGAAGAATTCTGAGCATCTTATTTTCTAGATAAATAGTTCACAACTTCTGAAGTTTCCATCTGCTTGGAGCTTTTTTTTTTTATGGCTGAGTGGAAAATCCAGGAAATCGAGAGGACAGAGTAAGAAATCAGCTAACTTACTTAAATTTACGTAGCTACTCCAGAGTTTATGACAAAACTTACCGATGAGTTTTTCCAATGGCAAGCCCCTCGCTTCCTCTAGCACTTGAAATACACAAGAATTAGCGTACAGGTTTAAATAATGCAAACAACAATGCCTCATTTACATTTAATCAGTCTCATCTTTCTATCCGTGAGAATAGGTATTCTAGTGACATCATCCAAAGATCTCCTCTTGGACTGACCTCAAATTACTTTTTGGATACTAATTTTGTGAATCCTGATGCATATAAGATATGTGCACATATTCAGATGGAGAAGCTGAGATATCATACGTATGTCAACTTTTTTAAGATGAAAGGAAATCTCTCTCTCTCTCTCTCTGACCTTATATGTCAATTTTCTGTTCGTTGATGTAAAGCCATAATCATAAATGTGAAAATCAGAACCTTGTTTCGCTGTTTTGAGTTGACTTTATGAAACCTCATAGCCTTCCATAAGCTTATTTGGGCATCGCTTGGTATGTATGAACTCTACATCTCTTTGGTTTGATGAAATGTATGTGCTGACTATCTTGGAACTATGTTTTGTGCATCTTAAAATTGACAATGCTACAATGGGAGGGTACTTTGAGGGTTGATGATGAGGCAGTGAGAGTAAAGAAAAGTTCATGTTGGACTCTTTTACACAGCACATGATATTGAAGAGAAGAACGGATGGTCCATGTTGTGAATAGCAGACCAATTGCATCCAAGTTCAATTTTTGATCTTTTTTTAAAGCTGCTTATGAGCATATATTCACAGATCTTAATGTGAATTTTCCTTAGGATCTACAAGTTCATGTATGGATAACTTGAAATAAAACTTTGAAATGCTAAGACAGATAGCTAGAGTCTGAATGTTGATAGGATTGAAACTTTGGTAATAAAACATGTTAGGCTTCACTTTTGCAGCATAAAATATGTGGAATTCATATTGTGACTGATAAAATTTCAACTACTTAATTGCACTTGTTATGCCTATTTATCTATTCTCCTATTTTGTTGATGTAGTGGTAAAATTATTAATTTTGAGGTCATTAATGGAGGTATGATATGCTCAAGTGGTGTCTGCTTGGAGCAATGGGAGATAAAAATGATGACTGCTATGTTGTCAATGCTGCAGTATATGTAGGTTATTGATATATCCATATGTCTCTTCTAAAGACATTTCTTATTTTGTTCAAAATACCATCCTTTGTATTTTTATGTTATGATACACTATTAACAGGTATCAGAGTTGTTGCCACAGAGAACTTCTTCTTCTTCTTCTTCTTTTCTCTGGTATCTGTGGCAAATTTATACCTTCATCAGATGGTTGATTCTATGTGTATTATATTTATGATGTTTCCCTTTGCTTTCTTCTGTCTTAGGTGGCATATTCAAATGGTTTAGAACTACAAGTGTATTATGTAGTCATGCATGAATAGGCACATGTGCACATATCCTATATGCATCAGGATTCACAAAATCAATATCCAAAAAGTAATGTGAGGTTAGTCCAAGAGGAGATCTTTGGATGAGATAGAGATATAGACTAAAAGATATGCTTTATGTTATGTCTTTACATTTTAATGAGAATTCATTTTGAGCAATGTGTGCCATTTACTATATATGTGCATGTGTCTAGTATTTACAAAGAGTATTTGATCTAGTGTGTAGAGTACGGCTTACACACAGAAGACTAGATCATCGGTTCTTTTGGAATACAAGTTTATTGTTCACAGTTTTAGATGGAATTGGACACACCATCAGTAGAACTGTAGCACAAATTTTTAGTAGGTCTGTCTTGACTACGGGAATGGTTTATTCTAACTATTTGTGCTAGTACACTTTGTGTGTATTGAACAGGACCCAGTTGAGTTAATTATTTTATACTGACTTTATAAAATAATTTAAAACTCATGAATATTATGATTACTTATGCTCTTAATCTGAATTCTATTTCTAGACACGTGTATGTAGTGATTATTGCTTTGATTACACATAGAGTGAGATTCTATATGAGTCAATAAACTCAGTGGGTTGGGCAATAACATTATATATATGGTGAATATTAATAGTTGAAGGAATCCACGTCCTGTTAATTTGGATTGATGATATCCCCTTGAGAAAGCTTATAAGTTTTGATTGTATCAAATCTTGCAAGTGGATTTTGAATCCGATACATCAAATAAGTTAAGTGGATAAGTCTCAAGGATAATAACAGCCAATTAAATTATATTGTCAGTAATTAAATTTAATTGGTGGATATCTGTAATCTTAACGTGGGGAGATAATAAGTATTTAATATTAAGGCTCAAAATATAAATTCGAATATGATTAGGAGTACAATTATAATTCTTTAGTGGAATGAATTGTAATTTACGTAATTGAATCCTAACCCGGATAGGATTGGGAGATTTAATTACGTGGAAAGTCCTTTTCATATTTGCCTATTGGTCCCTGTTGTAGCCCTATAAATACCCTCTCAGTTGGTTGCTAGGGTTAACGTTTTTGAGGAAAAAGAAAAATAAGAAACCCTAGGTCGGCCAAGAGATCCCACCATCTTGTGAGAGAAGGAAGGTATTTTCGGGAATACGGCGGAAGGCTAAAAGGTTGAGGTCGAGCAATCAATCAAAGTGTTCCAAAGTTCAAATCTGAAGGTATGATCTTATACTCATAGATTAGAACGGTAAAAGTTTTTGTATTACTCATATACGCTATAGCCATGATCTTGGGGGTATTCCGCGCTCCCAACAGTGGTATCAGAGCCACGGCTGATACTGTATATGAATAATGCGGCCATGTTCTCCATTAATCGGAATATGCATGTGTGGGATGGATCGTGCTTGCTGCTAACGTTGTTTTGCAGGTTTCTATCCTGTTATTATGGTCACATGAATGTATGTGTTTTGATTTAATATTGCTTAGATCTGTTTTGTGAACTCTGGTTTAAGGAGGCGTAGGATCATTGTAATATTTCATAGCATGTATGGTCTCTTAGATCTGTTTTGTGAACTCTGGTTTAAGGAGGCGTAGGATCATTGTAATATTTCATAGCATGTATGCTCCGGTTTTTTGAGAGCTTTGTGATTGTAAATACGTAGCATGTGAACTCCTATATGGAGGCATAGGATTTTTGTAATCTGGTGCGGCTCTATGGAGGAAGAAGACCTACTGCACGTTGCAGGATATGATTCTAAGGAGAATGGATGAAGATAGGATTCTAAGGAGAATCTGTTGTATGATAGGATTCTAAGGAGAATCTTTGCATGATAGGATTCTAAGCAGAATCCGTTGCAGATAGATTCTAAGGAGAATCCGTTGCAGATCACGATTCTAAAGAAAAATCCAAGCGCAAAGGGATCGGAAGGAGCTGATTTCGCTGCCCCAAGCTCCCCTCGACCCCGCTGGGGGCCAGCCCCCAGACCCCCGTATGCGAAGCGGCAAATCGTCGAGCAAAGTAGCAATCATGGTGCAACAGGGATCTTCATCTGCGTGGAAAATTTTGACCATAATAACAGGGATTTTATTTATCTTGTTTATATTGGTTATGTTGCATACTTGCTTGATTGTTTATCCTTTTGTTCTTATGTCTATAACTAGGAGAACATGGTTAATTGGATAATCACTTGCTGTTTGTGTTTTGAATTTATAAGATAATCAAACACAAGTTTTATAACCCTCAAAATATTGTTTAAATAACTAAGTGGGAGAGGGAATTAATCACATTTAAATCCCATGGTCCCATCACTTGTTTATTGGTGAGGTAGTTAATTTCATGTGTTAGCATTAGTGCTTTCCTCCCCATAGGATGAAATTGATTGCCAGCTCACCAAGAATAATCCCTAGTAGTTGTTAATGTTGGATTACCTCTCCATCTGAGGGATCCACCATGGGACAATGGATCTAGCATTGAGTGATGGTATACACTTAGGTATAAATATTGGTATCCTCCCCATCGGAGTCACTACAAATATTTATATGACCAAAGTTAGCCAGCTAATTAATTTTACTTGGTATGTTACCTTTTACCTAGATAGTAAAATTAATAGGTTTTATCTGTCTAGATAAATGATGAGTAGTAGACGTCCTCCCATCGAGGCATACTATTCAAAGTGTACTAGGCTGCTGGCAAATTCTTTTATTATGTAGTGGTTGAGGGGCCCTACTTATAATTTTGAATTTAAAGTTTATTGCTCATTATATCTTATTTGATGTATGAATGATTCTCAGGATTAAAATGTCTTCTTTCAATCCACTTGCTGTGATACTCAAAGAAAACAAATTGACTGGTCCTAATTACATTGATTGGAAAAGAAACCTGGATATAGTGTTAACTGCAGAAGGGTACAAGTATGTGCTCACTCAGGTCTGTCCCGCAGAGCCCGGTGAAGGGGCTTCAGATGAGGAGTCCCAAGCTTACCGTAAGTGGGTTAAGGCTGATGAGATGGCGCGGTGTTACATATTGGCATCTATGTCAAATGTTCTGCAACATCAGCATCAATCTATGCCCTCTGCCTATGACATGATGTTCAACCTCAAAGAAATGTTTGGGGATCAGAGTCGTGCAGCTAGGCAGACTGCGATGAAAGAACTGATGAACACTAATATGGCTGAAGGAACTCCTGTCAGGGATCATGTTCTAAAGATGATTAGTCTTCTGAATGAACTGGAGATCCTTGGAGCGGAGATGGATGGGGAAACCCAAGTTGATATCATTCTCCAGTCCCTACCTGATTCTTTTAAGCAGTTCTGCCTAAATTACACCATGAACAAAATGAATTTTTCACTGGCAGAGCTACTTAAAGAACTTCAGGTAGCAGAGAGTTTCATTAAGAAGCCTGCAGTTGCTATGGTTACTGAAAAAGGTTCTTCTTCGAAGTCTCATGCTAAGAAGAAGAAAAAGGTTCAGAAAAAGAAACAGCATCAGGCCCCACAGCCCAATGGGAAATAAAAAAGAAGGGAAAGTGCTTCGTCTGCAAGCAGCCAGGTCACTGGAAGCAGCAATGTCCAGTTTGGCTTGCCAGGAAACAGGCTAGAGGTATATCTCATTCACTTGTAGTTGAAACTTGTTTAGTGCTGTTATCTACCAGTGGCTGGTGTGTAGATACGGGAGCCACTAATCATGTTTGCAATTCTTTGCAGGGGTTCCAGCAGACCCGGCAGCTAAGTGATGGAGAGATTTACATATTTCTGGGAGATGGCACGAGAGTGTCAGTAGTTGCAGTGGGAGATTTTAGCTTTTCTTTTAGTAGAAATAGAATTTTAATATTAAAAGACTATTTTTTGTACCTTCAATTAGAAGGAATTTAATTTCAGTTTCTAAGTTGGTTGATGATGGATATTCAGTTTATTTTAATGACTCCGTTGTTATTAAGAAAAATAAACATTTTATCTGTTCTGGTACATTGGTGGATGGTCTTTATATTATTAATCCTGTTTCTCCTACTGTGCAACTAAATGAAGTGAATAAATAATAGACCATGTAAGAGAAAACATCCTTCTGAAATGAATCAAACTTATCTTTGGCACTTGCGCCTAGGTCATATAAATCTAAGACGGATTTCTAGACTGGTTCAAGATGGACCATTAGGTTCATTGGAAGTAGAGGCACTACCGGTCTGTGAATCTTGCTTAGAAGGAAAAATGACCAAGCGGCCATTCTCGGCCAAAGGCAATAGAGCTAAGGAGATATTAGAATTGGTTCACTCTGATTTGTGTGGCCCAATGAACATCCAAGCTAGAGGTGGTTTTGAGTACTTTGTCACTTTTATTGATGATTACTCAAGATATGGGTATATTTATCTGATGCGCCGTAAGTCTGAATGCTTTGAAAAATTTAAAATTTTTAAGGCAGAAACGGAGAACCGTCATGGTAAAAATATCAAGACACTACGATCCGATCGTGGTGGCGAGTACCTCTTAGGGGAGTTCACAGATTACTTATTAGATGCTGGGATTGAATCCCAGTTGTCTGCACCTAGTACGCCACAGCAGAATGGTGTAGCTGAAAGAAGGAATAGGACTCTTATGGATATGGTTAGATCTATGATGAGTTATTCAGACTTACCTATTTCGTTTTGGGGATATGCATTAGAGACAGCTGCATATATTCTTAACTTGGTACCATCTAAGTCAGTACCTAAGACACCCACAGAACTGTGGACTGGGCGCAAGCCTAGTCTAAGACATGTTCGGGTTTGGGGTTGTCCAGCACATGTACTAAAAGGTAAACCAGATAAGTTGGAATCAAGGACAGATGTATGCTTCTTTGTTGGATATCCTAAAGGAACAAAAGGTGGTTTATTTTATTGTCCTAAGGATCAGAAGGTCATTGTTAGCACCAATGCCCGATTCTTGGAGGAGGACTATATTATAGACCACAAACCCAGAAGTAAAATTGCTCTAGAAGAGTTGAGAGGCGATAAAACTAGACTGGCTCCTTTAATACCAATAGTACAAGCAGAAACACCACAAGAAAGTAGGTTCCCAAACTTCCCAATAACTATTCGTAGTGGGAGAAGTATAGTAACACGAACTGACCCTGAACTGATACAAAAGGATACCATTAATGCACCAGTTTCAGAACCAGTGCAGGTTGATGGAGCACAAGGATCAGAGTCAGATCGTATTACTACAAGCACATACAATCAGGTTGTGCCTCGTCGTAGTGGGAGGGTTGTAAATACACCTAAACGGTATACGTTCCTTGGAGAGTCATATGACAGAATCTCTGATGAACTGGATACTGAACCCAGTAGCTACAATGAAGCATTACAGGATAAAGATGCAACTCTTTGGCAAAATGCTATGAAATCAGAGATAGAGTCTATGCACTTTAATCAGGTCTGGGATCTTGTAGAACCACCCGAGGGAGTAAAACCCATCGGATGCAAGTGGATCTATAAGAAGAAGAGAGGAGCAGACGGGAAGGTGGAAACCTTCAAGGCTAGGCTAGTTGCAAAAGGTTTTACTCAGAAAGAAGGGATCGACTATGAGGAAACCTTTTCACCAGTAGCTATGCTTAAGTCTATCCGGATTCTCTTATCCATTGCAGCTCATTTCGATTACGAAGTTTGGCAAATGGATGTCAAGACAGCTTTCCTTAATGGAAATCTTGACGAGTGCATTTACATGATGCAACCAGACGGTTTTATAGTAAAAGGCCAGGAGCACTTGGTGTGCAAGCTTAAGAGGTCCATTTATGGACTTAAGCAGGCATCTAGATCTTGGAATACTCGTTTTGATCAAGCTATTAAATCTTATGGTTTTGATCAAAGTCCTGACGAGTCATGTGTGTACAAGAAGCGTGATGGAAAAACTTTGGTGTTTCTGGTGCTATATGTGGATGACATCTTACTTATTGGAAACGATATGGGAGTGTTATCTTCGGTCAAGGTATGGTTATCTGGACAATTTGATATGAAGGACTTGGGAGAAGCAAGTCACATCCTAGGGATCAAGCTTTTGCGAGATCGCAAGCAAAGGATGATATGCTTATCTCAAGCCACTTATATCGATAAAATTCTCACCCGTTTTGGTATGCATAATTCCAAGAAAGGATTTCTTCCTTTCAGGCATGGAATTTCTCTATCTAAGGATCAGTGTCCTAAGACACCTGAAGAGATAGAAAGTATGAAGGCAGTTCCTTATGCTTCTGCAGTAGGAAGCCTAATGTATGCTATGCTATGTACTAGACCTGATATCTGTTTTGCCGTAGGCATGGTTAGCAGATTTCAGTCTAACCCTGGGCGAGAACATTGGACTGCAGTAAAACATATAATTAAGTACCTGAAAAGGACTAAAGATTATATGTTAGTTTACCAAGCAGATAGTCTTGTGCCTATAGGATATACAGATTCGGACTTCCAATCAGATAATGAATCTAGGAAATCAACCTCGGGATATGTGTTCACTTTGGGTGGTGGAGCAATTAGCTGGAGGAGTGTGAAGCAGACTTGTGTTGCTGACTCTACCATGGAAGCTGAGTATGTGGCTGCATCTGAGCTGCAAAAGAGGCTGTTTGGCTAAGAAACTTTCTTTTGGATCTTAGTGTGATACCTTCAGTGCAATTACCTATTACACTTTATTGTGATAATAGTGGGGCAGTTGCTAATTCGAAGGAACCCAGGACCCATAAGAAATCTAAACACATTGAGCGTAAGTATCACCTGATACGTGACATCGTGCAAAGAGGTGACGTGCTGGTGACCAAGGTTACATCTGAGGACAACCTGGCAGACCCTTTTACAAAGAGTTTAACTTCAAAAGTTTTTGATAGACATGTAGAGGGCATGGGAGTTAGATGTGTACAAGCATTGCTTTGAGTCTAAGTGGGAGATTGATAGAGATATAGACTAAAAGATATGCTTTATGTTATGTCTTTACATTTTAATGAGAATTCATTTTGAGCAATGTGTGCCATTTACTATATATGTGCATGTGTCTAGTATTTACAAAGAGTATTTGATCTAGTGTGTAGAGTACGGCTTACACACAGAAGACTAGATCATCGGTTCTTTTGGAATACAAGTTTATTGTTCACAGTTTTAGATGGAATTGGACACACCATCAGTAGAACTGTAGCACAAATTTTTAGTAGGTCTGTCTTGACTACGGGGAATGGTTTATTCTAACTATTTGTGCTAGTACACTTTGTGTGTATTGAACAGGACCCAGTTGAGTTAATTATTTTATACTGACTTTATAAAATAATTTAAAACTCATGAATATTATGATTACTTATGCTCTTAATCTGAATTCTATTTCTAGACACGTGTATGTAGTGATTATTGCTTTGATTACACATAGAGTGAGATTCTATATGAGTCAATAAACTCAGTGGGTTGGGCAATAACATTATATATGTGGTGAATATTAATAGTTGAAGGAATCCACGTCCTGTTAATTTGGATTGATGATATCCCCTTGAGAAAGCTTATAAGTTTTGATTGTATCAAATCTTGCAAGTGGATTTTGAATCCGATACATCAAATAAGTTAAGTGGATAAGTCTCAAGGATAATAACAGCCAATTAAATTATATTGTCAGTAATTAAATTTAATTGGTGGATATCTGTAATCTTAACGTGGGGAGATAATAAGTATTTAATATTAAGGCTCGAAAATATAAATTCGAATATGATTAGGAGTACAATTATAATTCTTTAGTGGAATGAATTGTAATTTACGTAATTGAATCCTAACCCGGGATAGGATTGGGAGATTTAATTACGTGGGAAGTCCTTTTCATATTTGCCTATTGGTCCCTGTTGTAGCCCTATAAATATCCTCTCAGTTGGTTGCTAGGGTTAATATTTTTAAGGAAAAAAAAAAAATAAGAAACCCTAGGTCGGCCAAGAGATCCCACCATCTTGTGAGAGAAGGAAGGTATTTTCGAGAATACGGCGGAAGGCTAAAAGGTTGAGGCCGAGCAATCGAATCAAATGTTCCAAAGTTCAAATCTGAAGGTATGATCTTATACTCAGATTAGAACGGTAAAAGGTTTTTGTATTACTTATATACGCTATAGCCGTGATTTTTGGGGTATTCCGCGCTCCCCAACAGTCACTATGATATCTATTCTCACTGATAGGAAGAGACTGATTAAATGTAAACGAGGCATTGTTGTTTGCATTATTTAAACCTGTACGCTAATTCTTGTGTATTTCAAGTGCAAGAGGAAGCGAGGGGCTTGCCATCGGAAAAACTCATCGGTAAGTTTTGTCATAAACTCTGGAGTAGCTACGTAAATTTAAGTAAGTTAGCTGATTTCTCTCTCTGTCATCTCGATTTCCTGGATTATCCACTCAGCCAAAAAAAAAAGTCCAAGCAGATGGATACTTCAGAAGTTGTGAACTATTTATCTAGAAAATAAAACAATAAAACATGCTCAGAATTCTTCAAACTCAAATAACGAACTCCAAGCGATCACCAAAGAGATGGGATACTTACTAAGGAAAGACAGATTTCACTCGCTCTATATCAAGCTGGGAGGATCGAGGCACCCCTAACTTGATTTGAAGCTTCATCTGATCGGAATTAACACCCGGGATCGACCCTGCACCATCCCAGTTCGACAAAATAAAAAACTCAATCGATAAAACTCTCAAAGAAAGAACAATCCCAATCCTAAACACAAAAATCAATAAGAACCAACCTCGTCTAAAGCTGGAATCGAGTTAGAGGAAATGGCATCCCTGCAAGACCGCATAGCCGCGGCGGTGATGTCTTGCCTGTTTAGAGAGAGAGAGAGAGAGCACGATTAAAAGGAGATGGGCAATTCCATGGGGAACGATGGGCATCTGGTGAGAGAAAGAAGGTACCCGTGCTGATCGTAGCCGACTCCCATCTCAACGAAGAGGAGCTTCATGGACGGGGTCGCTTCCTCCTCGGCCCTCTCTTCGCCGTCCATCGCCGCCGGTACTGCGGCAAGAGGTCGGAGGGGACGGACGCAGTGGGTAAGAGAGGATCTTGTATTCAAGAGGCTATTGATCGAAGGCGGCCGGTAGCGGTGATTGATGTTTGATATATATACTTCGGTGATGGATGGGGATGGCACGATGCTGTTGGACTTTTAGATTCGGATATAATATATGCGAATCTCAAAATCCTCCCGACTGTTTTACTTTTACATCGGCCGGGTCGACGGTCGACTCGAGTCCAACGCGAAATCGGTCGGGACTCGGGATTAAGAGAAAAATAAGAAATTTATCGGTATTTGGATTGAGAATCTCAGCCCGACCAAATCCGAACGCGAACTTGTATAAATATAGAATATACGTACACATGGAATTAATCTCCAAGATCTTACTGATTTATTTAAAAATTTAAAATTAGAACTCACGTAACTAATACTCAAACGCTGCCATTCTTAACCCTTTTTGTTTTACGCTTTATTTATATTGATATATATGAGAGTGTTTAGTACAATGGCTAGGATTAATATGTGATGTGGCTAATGTAGCAACAGGGGTAATTTCGGTAAAATTAAAATATGGGTGCGCCCCGACATCTCCAAGCTCGCCGAGTCGGTCCCGATCCTTCTTGGTCGGCCCTTCTCGGCCCCGGCACCTCCAAGCCGCCGAGTCAGCCCGACCCTCCCTGGTCGGCCCTTTTCGGACCCGGCGCTTCCAAGCCCATCGAGTCGGCCCTTCTCGGCCCCGGCGTCTCCACGCTCGCCGAGTCGGCCCCGACCCTTCCTAGTCGGCCCTTCTCGGCCCCGGCATCTCCAAGCCCGCCGAGTCGACCCCGACCCTTCCTGGTCGGTCCTTCTCGGCCCCGGCACCTCCAAGCTCGCTGAGTCGCCCCGACCCTTTCTGGTCGGCCCTTCTCGGCCTCGGCGTCTCCAAGCCCGCCGAGTTAGCTCCGACCCTTTCGGGTCGGCCCTTCCCGGCCCCGCACCTCCAAGCTCGCCGAGTCGGCCCCGACCCTTCCTGGTTGGCCCTTCTCGGCCCCGGCATCTCCAAGCCCGCTGAGTCGACCTCGACCCTTCCTGGTCGGCCCTTCTCGGCCCCAGCACCTCCAAGCCCACCGAGTCGGCCCCAACCCTTCCTGGCCGGCCCTTCTCGGCCCCGGCGTCTGCAAGCTCGCCGAGTCGGCCCCAACCCTTCCTAGTCGGCCCTTCTTGGCCCCGGCATCTTCAAGCCCGCCGAGTCTGCCCCGACCCTCCTGGTCGGCCCTTCTCGGACCAGGCGCCTCCAAGCCCACCGAGTCGGCCCCGACCCTTCCTGGTCGGCCCTTCTCGGCCCCGGCGTCTCCAAGCTCGCCGAGTCGGCCCCGACCCTTCTTAGTCGGCCCTTCTCGGCCCCGGCACCTCCAAGCTCGCTAAGTCATCCCGACCCTTCCTGGTAGGCCCTTCTCGGCCCCGGTGTCTCCAAGCCCGCCGAGTTAGCCCCGACCCTTCCGGGTCGGCCCTTCTCGGCCTCGGCACCTCCAAGCTCGCCGAGTCGGCCCCGACCCTTCCTGGTTGGCCCTTCTCGGCCCCAGCATCTCCAAGCCCGCCGAGTCGGCCCCGACCCTTCCTGGTTGGCCCTTCTCGGTCCCGGCACCTCCAAGCCCACCAAGTCGGCCCCAACCATTCCTGATCGACCCTTCTCAACCCCGACGTCTCCAAGCTCGTGAGTCGGCCCCGACCCTTCCTTGTCGGCCCTTCTCGGCCCCGGCACCTTCAAGCCCACCGAGTAGGCCCCGCCCCGGCACGTCCTAGTCGGCAAGGTCGGCCCGGCCACCCTTGGCTGACCCAGAAAAGCTTCGGCTCCCCCGGGAGAGTCGAGACTTCCCGGTTTCCTCCAAATCTGCCCCAACACGGCCCTGGTAGCTCGGGACGTTACCTCTCTGACCCACGCCGCCTGACAATGCCAGATCCAACTACCCACTGGCCACGCTACTGATGGGACTAGAGCCAACTACCCAATAGCCCCGCTGGCTGATGGGACTTAGCCCACCAACCGCCGCTTTCTTCCTTTCCGATGAGACAGGACCCACCAACCAGCGCAGATTCATGCAACTCCCAAGAACTCTGCGGACATTCCTTCCTTACGGAATCTCACGTGATCATGCCAGGGTCAACCCCTATAAAAAGGTGAATCCACTCAGTAAATAGGTATGCGCGATAATCCCCAAAAAATTGCTATCCTAAGACCCAAAGAGGAATCCCTCCTCCTCGGGAGCATCTTTTCTTCTAAAAAGAGCTCATTCGAGCTCCTCTTCTGTTGTGACCTCAATTGCTAACTTGGGCATCGGAGGGTCCCACCGGAGAATCCTCTCCGGTCTTGAGACTTCTTTGCAGGCAACCTAGTGAAGAGAAGCCTGGAGAATCCGTCCGTTTCCAACGTTCAGAATCAGTGATTGGGCATCATCAGATTGGCGTGCCAGGTAGGGGGCTGTGCAAGTTGGTGTAGAACGCAGCAAGTATCTTAGGGCTTCCCTGTGCTACATCTGGCCAAACTCTACTCCCCCTCTTTTCTCTCTTTAGAGTGATGGTGGTGACCCGAGCTCAGGACGCATCCATTAGCTGTCCAGCGGGGCTTCCCCGCCAGTTAGGCAGTAGGAGGCCAACCCCCCTGCTGCCGATCCTCCAGTCACCTGCCCACCATCGAATGCAGCTGCCCAAACAGCGGAGCAATTGGCGACCCTCTCCCAGCAAGTCCAAACTGTCACCGCTATGGTCCACGGCCCCAGCAGCAGCAGTCCGTGGCCACCCAGCACCAAACCGCTCCCCCGCTAGTCAGCAGTCAGCGAGGGGAGGTTCTCCAAGGCAGGAGGCTGGTCGGCAGGTCAGCGGGAGGCCGATCGGTGGGAGGCCGGTCGTCACCCAGCATGCCCGAGGAAATCTCGCTATGAGCCCTTCAAGCGGCCGCGGTCCCCTGATTGTGGCTCCAGCAAAATCCCTTCGGGGCTACATCATCAAGAGGAGCCAAAGCGGAAGCCCCGACTCCCGTCTCCCTCTCTGTCTTCTTCATCTTCTTCTTCCTCCTCCGAGCCATCTTGGAGGGCCCCAACAATCAGCCGACAGGCAAGGAGCGCCTAGAGGAGTACAACCGGCGGCTAGACGAGCTCGCCAGAAAAATCAATCATCAGTCGGAGGAAGAGTTCGACACCCGTCCTCCTTACACCCGTCGGGTATTGAAGGAGCCTGTCCCCTCCAGGTTTTGTTTCCCCCAGGTGGACCCGTACGATGGTACGATAGATCCTCTCGACCATCTCAAGAGTTATAAAGCAATGATGCAGGTCCAAGGCGCTTCAGACACCCTTCTCTGCAAAGCCTTTCCTGCCACTCTGTGGAAGGCCGCTCACGTGTGGCATTCGCGCTTATCCCCTCACAGCATCAACTCCTTCCGAGAGCTGGAGAAGGCTTTCCTGGCGCATTTCGACGCCTGCCAACGAATTCCAAGGGTGGCAGACAGCCTCTTCTCCGTACTACAGAAGGAGGGAGAGTCATTGCGGGACTTCGTGTCCCGGTTCAAAGCTACCGCCCTCGAGGTCTACCATCTCGATGATGCGGTAGTGATGCTGGCATTGAAGCGAGAACTCCTCCCGTCTCACTTCACCTTTTCTTTGGATAAAAACCCCCGGGCTCTTATTCCGACCTCCACCTCCGAGCTCAAAAGTACATCCGTGCAGATGAAGCCGACTTCACCCGCCGAGAATCTCAAGGAGCTCTGGCCACAGCCCGCTCGCCCTGAACCAAGCGGACCCCCTCGACACCGATGAACTGACCGCCTCGCCGACCTGACAACAGGCGTAGAAGCCCTGTCCCCGATGAGAGCAAACTCACACCTCTCCTTTCCTCTCGATCTCACATTCTGATGGAGATCGAAGGCGAGCCTTACCTCCAGCGCCCCCCTCCCATGAAGAAAGGTCCTCCTCGTGACAAAAGCCGCTACTGCCGATTCCACTAGGACTATGGCCATGACACTGATAGCTGCTACAGCTTGAAGCGGGCCATCGAGGAGCTCATTCAGTGGGACTACCTCGGCAAATATGTGCAGAAGGCGCAGCAGCCGCTGTCGACCCTCATGGGGCCTCCGCCTGTTCAGGCCCCGATCGACAATGCCCCCACGGAGCGGACGGTCGAAATGATATCCTGGGGGTCAGCCTTCGCAACTAAGCGGCCAAGGGGAAGGAGGCGCCGAGTAATGTAATTCCTGTGGGGGGATCTGCTGTCATAGATAATGTAAACAATGAAGGCATCATCGTCTCTATGACAATCGCCAAGCACCCTGTAAAGAGGATATTAGTTGATAATGGCAGCTCAGCTGACATCCTTACCTACGACACTTTTGTTCGGATGGGATTATCTTTGGACTCCCTTCAGCCTATGGCAACCCCTTTGGTCGGTTTCACTGGAGACTCCGTAAGGGTTGAAGGTGAATACCTTTGCCCATAACAATCAGAACGCCGCCATGTCAAAGCACAGTAATTCAAATTCCTGGTTGTGAGGGTTCCCTTGGCATATAACGCCATTATGGGGTGTCCAGATTTGAACCTTTTGGATACAGTTATTTCGACCTGATGTCTATTGGTGCAGTTCCCCACAAGCAGAGGAGTCAGAGATGCGTGGTGAGGTCAGCCCAGTCCTGCCCTGTTATCACGCGGCATCAAGTCCTCTGAAAGTTGAACCAACTTTTGAAGCATCTGACCCTAGAGACTCTAACATGGGAGGAGAACCAGCTGAACATCTTTTGACCTTCCCTCTTGGAGATGACCCGGCAAGAACCGTCCTGTTGGCGGACTCCTTCCTCCAGAGGACCGGGAGCATCACTTAGCCTTTTTGCGGGCTAATTCAGACGTCTTTGCCTGGTCAGCATCTGATATGCCCGGCATCCCTCCGGAAGTGATCACCCACAAGCTCAACATTGATCCGCGGCACCGTCCAATCTGCCAGAAGAAGAGAAGCTTTGCTCCTGATCGACAAAAGGCTATTGACGAGGAAGTCAATAAGCTACTCAGTGCCGGCCACATCCGGGAGGCACACTACCCCAGTTGGCTAGCCAATGTGGTCATGATGCGTAAGAAAAATGGGAGCTGGAGGATTTGCATAGACTTCACCGACCTCAACAAGGCGTGTCCAAAAGACATCTTTCCCCTACCAAGGATTGATCAGCTGATAGATTCCACCTCCGGGCATGAACTCCTCAGCTTCATGGATGCCTTCTCAGGATATAATCAGATAAGGATGGACCCCAACGACGAAGAGCACACCTCCTTCATGACGAAAAAGGGCATTTATTGCTACAAAGTGATGCCTTTTGGCCTCAAGAACATGGGGGCAACTTACCAAAGATTGATGAACAGAGTGTTCTAGGACCAGCTAGGTCAGAATATGGAAGTCCACGTAGACGACATGCTAACAAAGAGCACCCGCGCCTCTGATTATGTCTCCGATTTAGAGGATACCTTCAACAACCTCCGTCGCTTCCAAGTTAAGCTGAACCCCAAGAAATGCGCTTTTGGGGTCACAGTAGGCAAGTTCCTAGGCTTTATAGTGACCCAGCGGCGGATCGAGGTGAACCCAGAGAAGATCAGCGCCATACTTGACATGAGGCCACCGTCCAGCAAGAAGGAAGTGCAGCGATTAACTGGGAGGATAGCGGCTCTAAGTTGTTTCCTCTCCAAATCGATCGAGAGATGCTTGCCCTTCTTCAAGGCCTTACGGAAGATGAATAGCTTCGAGTGGACTAACGATTGCCAGAGGGCCTTCGACGGGTTGAAGGCATTCCTATCCTCCCCCCCACTCCTATCCAAGCCAAGAGATGGAGAAAGTCTCTTTCTCTACTTAGCCGCTTCTTCGGAGGCCGTTAGTTCAGTTTTGGTGCGTCTCGACACTGATGGAACTCAAAGGCCTATCTACTATGTGAGTAAGTTCCTCCATGATGCGAAAGTCAGGTACTCCAAAGCGGAAAAGGTTATCTTCGCCCTGATAATTCCGCTCGGCGTCTCCACCCGTATTTTCAAGCCCACCCTATTGTGGTACTTACGGATCAACCCCTGGGCTCGTCCGAATACCTCAGGCCGACTCGCCAAGTGGGCCATCAAGCTGGGAGAGTTCGACCTCTCTTTCCAGGCTCGATCGGCTCTAAAATCCCAATTTCTGGCTGACTTCCTAGTTGAATGCACCTGGGTAGAGGAGATGACTAAAGAGGTTACCAAGGAACAGTGCAAGCCCGAGCCAAGTAGAGATGGGGAAACTTGGATCCTTCATGTGGATGGCGCATCGAACTCTCAGGAAGCGGCACCGGCCTCATTCTTGCTAGGCCAGGTGGAAAGAGATAGAATGCGCCCTGCGGTTTCTATTCGAAGCCACCAACAATCAAGATGAGTACGAGGCCCTACTGGCCGAGCTAAGGCTAGCCCAAGAGTTCGGAATCAGGCGTCTCAGAGCTTTCACAGACTCGCAGCTCATCTCTGGGCAAATCAATGGGGAGTACGAGGCGCGTGACCCTTCTATGACTCAATACTTGGGCAAGGTTTGGCTCTTGACCTCCTCGCTGGCTTACTTCAATATCAGTTATATCCCACGAGGTGAAAATGCCAAGGCCGACATCCTTTCTCGTCTGCCACCTCTGCCGGCGATATGGCAAGGGATGCTTACATTGAATATTTGGAAAGACCCAGTATAGAGGATAGCAAGGAAAACCTCCGGCTCACCCAAGAGCCCACATGGATGGATGCCTACGTCTGTTATCTCACTGACGGCACACTCCCTGATGACCGCAACGAAGCCAGGTTGCTCAAGTGGAAAGCCTCTAAATTCATCCTCCTCGATGGGCGTCTATACAGAAGGTCATTCTCCTATCCCCTGCTTAAGTGCATGGGACCCGCCGACGCCGACTACATCCTCAGAGAAATCCATGAGGGCATATGTGGAAACCATCTGGGGGGCAGATCCTTAGCCCAGAAGGCCCTCTGTCAGGGATATTTCTGGCTCACCATGAGGGAGGATGCGGCTAAATTAGTTCAGAAATGCGATGGTTGCTGGCGCATGCACACATCCAACATCAACCATCTACCCCGATGAACCAGCTCTCGGCTCCATGGCCCTTCGCTCAGTGGGGAATGGACATTCTCGGGCCATTCCACCCAGCTTCTGAGCAGTGGAGGTTCTTCTTAGTCACCATTGATTACTTCACCAAATGGGTCGAGGTCGAAGTGTTAGCCAAGATCACTGAAAGCAAAGTCAAAGCTTTCTTTTGGAAGTCAATCATATGTCGTTTTGGCCTGCCTCACACCCTTGTCACGGACAATGGCCTCAATTCAACAACGAAGCATTCAAAGTCTTCTATGATGAGCTAGGCATTCAACAGTGAAGAAAACAACTCCACGTTGATTCGGGCTAATTTGGACTTCATCGATGAGGCGCATGATCAGGCGAGGCTACGCATGGCGACCTTCCGTCAGCGAGCGGCCAGGTACTACAATGCTCGAGTTCATCTTAAGGTCTTTCGCCGTAGATATTGGTTTTGAGAAAGCTGAGGTTTCAAAGCCTACAGAGCGGGGCAAACTATCCCCCAACTGGGAAGGCCCTTATTGCATCACCAAGGCACTCCACCGGAGGGTATACAAATTGAAGAGCTCGACGGACAACCCATTCCGCGCACCTAGAATGCGGATAACCTTCGCCAATATTACCAATAATTATTCCCCTAGGGCGTGAGAAATAAAGGGGTCCCTTCTGATGCAACAGCCTACTCTCCCTTGCCTCTAAGGACCAAATCTCTCAAAAGGAGCTCATCGGCATCACGGCTAATGGGACACCACTCGGCCCCAGTACGATGGTGCCCCCGAGTCGGTTAAGATCCTAGCATCTCCGTACCCGATCGAGTCACCCTTCAGACGGCACACAAACCCCTGAAGCGGTTCAAAAGGAGCTCATCGGCATCGCGGCTAACGGGACACCACTCGGCCCGGCACGGCGGTGCCCCCGAGTTGGTTAAGTCCCTAACAGCTCTGTACCCGGTCGAGTCGCCCTTGACGGCACACAAACCCCCGAAGCGGTTCAAAAGGAGCTCACCGCATCGCGGCTAACGGGACACCACTCAGTCCGGCTTGTAGATGCCCCCGAGTCGGTTAAGTCCCTAACAGCTCTGTACCCGGTCGAGTCACCCTTCGGCGGCACACAAACCCCTGAGGTTTCAAAAGGAGCTCACCGATATCGCGGCTAACGGGACACCACTCGGCCTGGCACGGCGGTGCCCCGAGTCGGTTCAAGTCCCTAGCAGCTCCGTACCCGGTCGAGTCGCCCTTCGAGCGGCACACAAACCCCGAAGCGGTTCAAAAGGAGCTCACCGGCATCGCGGCTAACAGGGACACCACTCGGCCTCGGCATTGAAGATGCCCCCGAGTCGGTTCAAGTCCCTAATAGCTCTGTACCCGATCGAGTCGCCCTTCGAATGGCACACAAACCCCCGAGGTGGTTCAAAAGGAGCTCACCGGCATCGCGGCTAACGGGACACCACTCGGTTGGGCTTGGAGATGCCCCTAAGTCGGTTCAAGTCCCTAACAGTTACCCGTCGAGTCCGGTACACAGTTCGGAGCTCCCTCGGCTACGGCACACAAACCCCGAGGTTCGGGTTCACCAACAGGAGAGCTCGCCATCGCGGCTAACGGGACACCACTCGGTCCGGCTTGGAGATGCTCCCGAGTTGGTTCAAGTCCCTAACAGCTCCGTACCTGGTCGAGTTGCCCCTCGGGTAGGCACACAAACCCTGAAGCGGTTCAAAAGGAGCTCACCGGCATCGCAGCTAATGGGACACCACTCGGTCTGGCATGGCGGTGCCCCTGAGTTGGTTAAGACCATAGCAGCTCCGTACCCGGTCGAGTCACCCTTCAGGCGGCACATAAACCCCTGAAGTGGTTCAAAAGGAGCTCGCCGGCATCGCGGTTAACAGGACACCACTCGGCCTCAGCAAGGCGGTGCCCCCGTGTCGGTTAAGACCCTAACAGCTCTGTACCAGGTTGAGTCACCCTTCAGGCGGCACACAAACCCCTGAAGTAGTTTAAAAGGAGCTCGCCGATATCATGGCTAACACGACACCACTCGGCCTCGGCACGGCGGTGCCCCCGAGTCGGTTATGACCCTAGCAGCTCCGTACCCGGTCGAGTTGCCCTTCAGGCGGCACACAAACCCTGAAGCAGTTCAAAGGAGCTCACCGGCATCGCGGCTAATGGGACACTACTCGGCCTCGGCATAGCGGTGCCCCGAGTCAGTTAAAACCCTAGAAGCTCCGTATCCGGTCGAGTCGCCCTTCAGGCGGCACACAAACCCTTGAAGCAGTTCAAAAGGAGCTTGCCATCATCGCGGCTAATGGGCCACCACTCAGCCCCGGCACGGGGTGCCCCAGAGTCGGTTAAGACCCTAGCAGCTCCATACCCGATCGAGTCGCCCTTCAGGCGGCACACAAACCCCTGAGTGGTTCAAAAGGAGCTCGCCGGCATCACGGCTAATGGGACACCTGTCGGACCCGGCACGATGGTGCCTCCGAGTCGGTTAAGACCCTGCAACTCCGTACCCGATCGAGTCGCCCTTCAGGCGGCACACAAAACCCCTGAAGCAGTTCAAATTGAGCTCGCCGCCATCGCGGCTAACAGGACACCACTCGGCTCGGGAACGGTGGTGCCCCCGAGTCGGTTAAGATCCTAGTAGCTTCGTACCTAGTCGAATCGCCCTTCCAACGACACACAAACCCCTAAAGCAGTTCAAAAGGAGCTCATCAGCATTGCGGCTAATGGACGCCACTCAGCCCCGGCACGGCGGTGCCCCCAAGTCAGTTAAGACCCTAGCAGCTCTGTACCCGGTCGAGTCACCATTCAGGCAGCACACAAACCTCTGAAGCAGTTCAAAAGGAGCTCGCCTACATCGTGGCTAACGGGACACCACTTGGCCCCGGCACGGCCGTGCCTCCGAGTCGGTTAAGACCCTAGCAGCTCCGTACTCGGTCGAGTCGCCCTTCAGGCGGTACACAAACCCCTAAAGCGGTTCAAATTGAGCTCGCCGCATCGCGGCTAACTGGACACCACTCAGCCCCGGCACGGCGGTGCCCCCGAGTTGCCCTTCAAGCGGCACATAAACCCCTGAAGCGGTTCAAATTGAGCTCACTGGCATCGCGGCTAACGGGACACCACTCGGCCCCGGCACAGCAGTGCCCCCGAGTCGATTAAGACCCTAGCAGCTCCGTACTCGGTCGATTTGCCCTTCAGGCGGCACACAAACTCCTAAAGCGGTTCAAATTAAGTCACCGGCATCACGACTAATGGGACACCACTCAGCCCCGGCACAGCGGTGCCCCCGAGTCGGTTAAGGCCCTAGTAGCTCTGTACCCGGTCGAGTTACCCTTCAGGCAACATGCAAACCCCTCACGATGGTAGACTCAACCTCAACCATCTCTGGTCATTCCAGACCCTCCAAAGTTAGGCTTGGCGTCAAGCCGCCCGGAGATCTTTCCAAGCCTTTGGGGACTCATGCGTAAGCAAGCCTTCTTGCAAACAGCCTGCAACAGCACAAAACATCTTAAGTTACTGTTCATACGGCCAGCCTACATCCTAAAGGCGCATTCGAGTATTGGCTAAGTTCGGAGTCACAAAACATCTTAGAAGATACTATATTCGGCTTCGACGTCGTCAGTGTATACGATTTGGCCATGAGAAGTAAGGCACAGTAAGACGTTTTTCTCAGAAGAAGGAAGATGGGATGGATCGAAACACAAAGAAGTTAGGAGGAAAACTCTTTTTCATTAACTAATTGAAGAAGGGTACAAAATTGGGCCTGAGGCCCATTACATACGATAAAGTAAAAGAAAAATAACTCAAGGCTCGCCAGGGCTGAGCTTCCCTTCGTCCTTTTTCTCGACAGGCTCCTCGTCAGAATCCGTAGGTCGGATGTCTTCGAGTTCAGCAATGTCAATCTTGAGGCTGTGGATACTCTAACCTTGCACATCTCAAAGCCCTAAATATAAGCGTCGAGGCTGGCCTCGATGACTTCTTGCTTGAACTCCGGCGAGGCCTTATAGTTGGAGACGGCCTGCTCCGCCTCGGCTTCGGCCCGCTGCGCCCTGGCCTCGGCCTCCCAGGCCTTGCTCTCGGCCTCTTCGGCGTGGGCGCTGGCCTCGTCAGCACAGGCCACAGCCCCAGCCTTCTCCGAGCCCGCCTCCATTGCCGCCTTCTTCGCAGCGGCCGCTCTCTCTATAGCCTCCGCCGCCGCCTTCTCTGCGGCGGCCGCTCTCTCCGTCGCGATCCGAGTCTCCTCCTTAGCGCGTTGGAGCCACCGAGTCAACTCTTCATTCTACGCCGCGGCGGCCCTCAATCTCTCTAAGGCCAACTCCATTTTGGCCTCGGTCGCGGAGGCCCGATCGCTCTCGACTCCGGCCCGGCTCTCCATCTCCCTCAGGCGACCGGCCCAGCTCTCCTCGTGGGCCAAGGTTTCCCGATGAAGGCGAGCAAGGCTTTCAGCCTGCACCATGCTCTCCTTCTTATACCTATCGGCCTGCGCCAAGGCCTTGGTGATCGTGGTGGAAAAGTGGGCCAGCGCCTCGCGAAGGCCCAACGCTCCAGTGACCAACTGTAGCAGAGGAAGCATGTCAGCTACAAGAAGAAGAAGAAATATGGGAAAATGACAAGTTCTCAAAATTTACCTGGACAACAGAAACCATTACCATGTGCAGGAGTGCGGAGTGACTCATCCCCCGCGTCTCCTCTTCGAGCTCGGCAGTTCGGACCCCTGACAGGAGGCGAAAGGCCTGTGTGGCATCCGCCATCGAGCTGTCCGGGGGAACCAGCCTCGTCTGCCCCACCTAAGGGCCTTCGGCTTGGGGGCGGGCCGGGCGCTGGGCTGATTGGCGGGATGAGCTCCCTGACTCATCCCTTTGCTTCTCGGTCGCCTCCGTCCCGTTTCGGGCCTCCCTGGCAACCTGCTCCCCCTCACTGGTGGTTGGGGGAGCACTTTCTCTCTCCGACTCGGCAACGGCCGAAGGGCCGATAGCAACGGTAACTCGCCCTGCCTCAAGCACATCGGCGGCGGTGGGAGCTTCCTCCTCTCCATCCAAAACCACCACCATTGTCTCGGTGTTGGCCGGGATCTCCCCTTCTTCGATCTCGGCCCTCGCTGGCTTTCGGGCCACCCTTACAACGGCTTCTTCTCAGCCGGCTCCCCGCGGGTGTCGGGGCTGTAGGGGCTGCGGTCGGCCTTGTCAGCTCCCTTCCTCAGGGTTTCTTTGCCAGCCTAGACGACTCTCCAGTCGCCCGCCTTTTTGCCTCAAGACAGCCTCAAGTCGCTGGCGGAAACCCTCATTGCTGCATGAAAGAATAACGAGCATAAGTAGCGGCACACAATAAATCGAAGGATGGACAGAAGAATTCAAGCACCAAGCTCACCGGTCGCTGGGGCTAACTCAGCTTCTACCAAGTTCTCCTCGGATAGGAGTTCCTTGTAATTGGGGATTTGACAGTTGGACAGTTGGGTGAATAACTCCCTATCCCTATCCCCTACGGTGGAGTCTTCGTTGGAGCTGGTATCGGGCTCCCTCCAAGCGGCCCTAACACCCTCGACATGGGCAAAGAGAAATCTAGGTTTCCACCCCCTAATTTTGGATGGGAGGCCCAATGGGAAGGCTCTACCCGGCCTGGCGATAAATGCCCACCAGGCACCCTCACCTTGGCGACGGAGCTTATAAAAGCTCAGAATAGGGACAGCCCTGAGCGGGCCCCCTCGAAATGGCAAAGGATTACAAAGGCGCAGATGATGCAATCCGAATCGAGTTCGGAGTCAACTGTGCCGGCATTAACCTGCACCTATCTAAGAGATTAAGGAGAAAAGGATGGAAAGGAAGGTGTAGCCCACACCGAAAGAACTCCTCGTACAGAGCGACCCGGCCCGGATGGTCAGAGGTCACCCTGTCCTCGGGCCTAGCGCGGACAGGCCAATGAAGTCAGGGACATTATATCTAGCTCTAAGGGCCTCTATGTCCTTAGGGGTCATGGTTGAAGCCACCCCAGCTGGACCTGCTAGGTCAGAACTCACCACCGGAGGAAGCGCCGGATGGCTAGAGGACAAAGGACTGTCCTAATAGGAGGATCATAGGTGATCGGAAGTCCTACTGCCCCCGATTGACCACGGATGACTACACCGCCCACCGACTGAGGCATTTGACTTCTAGCTACAGGGCCTGGTCCTCACTGCTATATTGGGAAGACTGTTCTACAGGTCTCTTGCCCTCCCTAATGGCGCGGCGGTCCATAGGTAAAAAGGGCTGAAACTAACCTGGGAGATGGAAAGACTCAGGTCGCAGAAGAACTCAAAGAAGAAGAAAGCAGAAGAAAGCAATGGTAGCGTAAAAGTTTCTACAGGCCCTTGAGAGGTTTTTATAGCCCCCGTCTCCAGCTAACACTGTCCCAGATCCCGCCATCTGGCACGCGCCCATTGCGTCGCAGACTGCCGGCCAAAAATCTCGCCTACGCCCGAGGCTTGCCGTCTTGATCCGCTCCAGAAGACATGACCCCAGCCAATCGTGGGCCATAGAAAACAGAGTGCAATGATGCCCTTGCATTTTTCCCATCACCCAATGGGCTCCTTCTCCAAAGCATCGACGCTAACATCATCACCACCTAACACATGATTACGGGAGATCTTCGAAGCGACACTGCCTCAAAACAAAGCGCCAGCACATCAGCCCATTTAAAGCGCACTAAAGGAGGCAATCATTCTTTTTGAATTTTCATGCCCCTTTCGCCCAAACGATTGCAGACGCGTGGCCCTTAGCGCTTAGGGGCGGGGGGGCATCTGATGTGGCTAATGTAGCCACAGGGGTAATTTTGGTAATATTAAAACATGGGTGCGCCCTGACATCTCCAACCTCGCCGAGTCGGCCCCGACCCTTCCTAGTCGGCCTTCTCGGCACCGGCACCTTCAAGCCCGCCGAGTCGGCCCGACCCTCCCTGGTCGGCCCTTCTCGGCCCTGGCGCCTCCAAGCCCACCGAGTCGGCCCTAACCCTTCTTGATTGGCCCTTCTCGGCCCCGACGTCTCCAAGATCGCCGAGTCGGCCCCGACCCTTCCTAGTCGGCCCTTCTCAGCCCCGGAATCTCCAAGCCCGCCGAGTCAGCCCCGACACTTCCTGGTCGGCCCTTCTCAGCCCCGGCACCTCCAAGCTCGCCGAGTCGGCCCTGACCCTTCCTGGTCGGCCCTTCTCGGCCCCGGCGTCTCTAAGCCCGCCGAGTTGGCCCCGACCCTTCCAGGTCGGCCCTTCTCGGCCTGGCACCTCCAAGCTCGCCGAGTCGGCCCCGACCCTTCCTGGTCAGCCCTTCTCGGCCTCGGCATCTCCAAGCCCATCGAGTCGGCCCCGACCCTTCCTGGTCGGCCCTTCTCGGACCGGCACTTCCAAGCCCGCGAGTCGGCCCCGACCCTTCCTGGTCGGCCCTTCTCGGCCCCGGCGTCTCCAAGCTCGCCAAGTCGGCCCCGACCCTTCCTACTCGGCCCTTCTCGGCCCTGGCACCTCCAAGCCCACTGAGTCGGCCCCACCCCAGCACGTCCTAGTCGGCAAGGTTGGCCTTGGCCACCCCTGGCCGACCCAGATAAGCTTCGGTTCCCCCGAGAGAGTCGAGACTTCCCGGTTTCCTCCAAATCTGCCCCAACACGACCCTAGTAGCTCGGGATGCTACCTCTCTGACCAGCACCGTTTGACAACGCCAGATCCAACTACCCACTGGCCATACTGCTGATGGGACTGGACCCAACTACCCAATAGCCCCGCTGGCTGATGGGACTTAGCCCACCAACCGCCGCTTTCTCCCTTTCCGATGAGACAGGACCCACCAACCAGCGCAGATTCACGCAACTTCCAAGAACTCTGTGGACATTACTTCCTCACGGAATCCCACATGATCATGCCAGGGTCAACCCCTATAAAACGGTGAATCCACTTAGTAAACAGGTATGCACGATAATCCTCGAAAAATCACTATCCTAAGACCCAAAGAGGAATCTCTCCTTCTCGGGAGCATCTTTTCATCTAAAAAGAGCTCATTCGAGCTCCTCTTCTGTGACCTCAATTGCTAACTTGCGTCGAAGGGTCCATGAAGAATCATCTCCGGTCTTGGGACTTCTTTGCAGGCAACCGGGTGAAGCGAAGCCTGGAGAATCCGTCCATTCCCGACGTTCAGGATCAGTGATTGGGCGTCATCAATATGTTTTAAAAATTAGATCGAACAACATATTTGGATCGTGGGTCAATCGGTTGGGCTCAATAAATCGATTTGATCAAACTGAATGATATATAATTAATTTTTAATTTAATAATATAAAATAAAAATAATATAATTAAACTATAAAAATATTTTTAAAACTTATATATCTATTAAAAAAAATTATATAATATTAAAATTATAAAAAATTATTTTTAAAACTATTGATGGATTGTTTTTCAGCTACTCTTTTTTTTATCCATTTAGTTCGTAGAGAATTTAAATCAAAATTAAAAGCTTAACAGATCAAATTTTCATTTGATTATATCAAAATATATTAAAAATTATAAAAAATATTTGCAAAATCAAACTAACTTTGATACAAAAAAGAAAAGAAAAAAAGGTGTTATAAAATTTTTTTAATATATTTGTCCTTCAATTGAAATATAGTAAATATATATAGTTAGAAATATAGTTACAGTGATCATTTTGCCTCTATTAATAATATAGTTGAAGG
This sequence comes from Calamus simplicifolius, assembly GCA_900491605.1. Taxonomy (NCBI): domain Eukaryota; kingdom Viridiplantae; phylum Streptophyta; class Magnoliopsida; order Arecales; family Arecaceae; genus Calamus; species Calamus simplicifolius. The sequence goes on along the minus strand of UESW01002370.1, from coordinate 37,998 downwards.
ACAGACAAAAAAAAACATTGGATGAGAAGAAGAAGTCAATAAGATAAGAAGACAATGAAAGAAGGATGCATTGAGTTATAATTAACTGCAATGAATTTGCAGTTGAAGATAAGGCATTGAGTTATAATTAACTGTAGTAAATTTGCAATTGAAGATAAGGCTATGAACCCTCTAGCACTCTGAATCACATGGACGCCCGAGTTGTCACCCACTTATTATTGAGTGCCATGAGGGCTAAGGTCCAGTGGACCCATATTTCACTAAGTGGTGTGAGGTGGACGAACTAACGGGGTGCTACTTGCTCCATCGTTTATGTATACGTGGCCGCTGATGATGGCTGGTGCATTCTAATGACTGATTGATGGCAAATATGGAGGACCATTTTTAATTATAGGGAGTGGCCCTCGCATATTATCCCTAGCTGAATATAATGAGAATTGAAAGTGATGCCTATATTAATTAACATACCTATCTCAAATCTGTGTATTATCTATCCTAAGCAATAAAAACAGCAAGCGATATAACTTAATTTCTGGTTAACTGATTCCATCAAAATTGAGAATTAAGAAGTATTGTGATCTTCACGTGAAAAGCCTCACAGGGTTATTGATCTTTGTCAAACTAAGCTGTGTTGGTTTTCAAAAAAAAAATTATATATATATATATATATGTGTAGTGAAAGCATGCGGACCGTTTAACATGCATAATATTAACATTGTCATATGAAAAGAAAAAAATATCATATAATTTTCTAAACATAAAAATATACCAATATGTTGAGGTCTCGAAGGAATAGATGCGTCCTACTACCAGATTCGAGGCTATGGATGAAGAATCCCATGGTAGAGTTTACGGGCCAAAGTAAATACCTGCAAAATTAATTAAAACGAAACTAGAGTCTTCCTCACCTTTCTCAGGATCTGTATCAAATTATGAGAGTGGGGTCACTCTTGATTTTTACTCTTGATTTCTATATTCTTACAATTTTGGCGCACATCAAATAAGAGAAAAAAAGGACGAAAGAAACTTTTCTTTCATTTTTTCTTTCCCTATGAAGTCCACCTTATGCCATATTTATAGGCTCTAGGTGAATCAAAAATTTAATTTAAATAACGTTTATCTGTTACAACATTTGATGTAGATAATGTTTCTCTGTTAAACATTTAATTTAGATAATGTTTATATGTAACAACATTTGATGTAGATAACGTTTATCTGTTACTTCTTGATCATATCAAAGAAAAAGTTATTTTCTTATTTTCAACTAATTTACAAATAATATCTAAATTAAATATAATAATATCTAATAAATCAAATTTATTATTTATTTTTAATATTCTTAATAATCACATTCTCAAAAATATCAAAAACAAATAAAATTTCTCTCTCTCCATCAACTCATAGTATGCGCCACTTACAAGAGCAAAAATTCTCTTGTGTAATGTTCCATAATAACACTTATTATAAAGTGAGAAAAATAAATAATTAATCACATTAATCATTCAATCCAAGAGTATTCGATGCGATTAACCTAAGACAGTGTGGGGACCATGGACTCATAATTTTAAGCTCCAATAAACTTGAATAAACTCAATTAAAACTCTTTAATTATTTATCCAGTTTATTAATCTCAAGTTATTCCACTAAAAACTTGAGACTACGCTCTTGAAAATTATAGATTAATTTTACTCGAAAACTTGAGTTGTCCATTGATATAATCATTACATGTAATTCAACCCTTCATAATTAGTTCATAATTACATGGATTCCATATCTTTAAATCATATTCCCAGCCCAATGTGTTATTAAACCTCCAAGATGTAAGTATTGGGCCCAATATCAAATGAGCTTTAAAAAATAAATCAAAAGATTCAATAGCACAATCAAGGAGTCTGTGATTAAATTAGGATTAAAGTTGATTTACATATGATCATCTTGTGACATAAATTGAATTCTTTATAATGGTCTTAAATAAAGATTCAAATTATGTCGATCCAAGCCCTATATAATCTTATTATATATAATACTTCCACTAAGTATCTGGATAAGATTATTACATTCAGAATGTTCATGGACCGTATTAGTGATTAGCGATAAAAGATCCTTACTTCTATCATTCACGGACATATTTAAATATATTAGCTGTAATTTTAACCCTCTTGTATGCGTTATACTAAAAGTATAGCCTTATAATATATTTTAGATTTTTATAAAACATTCATCTTTCATATAAACGAGGCAAGATTGAAGAAAAATGCTTCTTTTATTAATTCAGAAAATTAAAAAGTATAAATACATATGATTTCAAGGGCACTGTTCCTAACAATCTCCCACTTTCCCTAAAGCAGATGTGGCATATCTTTTAATCTCATTCCCATAAGATGTTTGTTGAACGTCTTCTCAGGCAGCGTCTTGTGAACGGATTAGCCAGATTTTGTTCCGATGCTATCTTCATAACATTGACATCACCTCGATGCACGATCTCTCTGATGAGATGGTATTTTCTCTCGATATGCTTGCCCCTTTTATGGCTTCTGGGTTCTCTTGAATTAGCCACAGCATCACTATTATCACAAAATAATATTAATGGCATATCCATTCCTGGAACAACTTCCAAGTCAGTATAGAACTTTTTAAGCCAAATTGATTCTTTAGCTGCTTCACAAGCCGCCATGTACTCAGCTTCCATGGTAGAATCAATAATGCTAGATTGTTTGATACTTCTCCAAACAACTGCTGCACCACCAAATGTAAACACTGATCCAGATGTCGACCTTCGAGAATCTTTATCTGATTGAAAATCATAATCAGTATATCCTAAGGGGTTTAGGTCTCCACCTGAATACACAAGCATATAATTTCTTGTTCTCCGAAGATACTTGAGAATGTGCTTTACTGCCACCCAGTACTCTATCCCAGGTTTGACTGGAACTGACTAACAACTCCCACTGCATAGCAGATGTCTGGTCTAATGCATAGCATAGCATACATTAGACTTCCAACTACCGATGCATATGGAATCCGTCTCATGTCCTCTTCTTCTTGTGGTGTCTTAGGACACTATTTTTTAGAGAGAACAATTCCATGTCCGTTCGGAAGAAGACTCTTCTTGGAATTTTGCATCGAAAAAAAGCCAATACCATATCGATATAAGATGCTTTCATTTGGAAATGTTCGGCCAGCCATCTCTTTATGTTAGATAATATTTTCACATCATTACCAATGAGTAAGATATCATCTACATAAAGTACTGTTAGCCCCTAGATTGATTTTGATGATTACAAAACAATTAAGACTAAGTTTATTATGAAAATTAAATTATTGCAGGGATGAACAAGTGTCATACAGGTGAGCCTTATCAAGCAAGAAAGCTTGTTTTCTTTTATCTTGAATATAGCTAATTGATCCATTATTCCTTGATTGATTGCATGACTATGTTAGCTAGCTTCCTTCACTTGCTAGCTAGCTATTTCCCTCTCACAGTGAGCCTAGTCGAACCATGCATAAAATAAGTTGGCTTATGAGCTAGCTTGTCCCTTTCATCAGGATCTCTTCGTTAGCTAGCTATTTTTCTTGTAACAGGCTGGCCGAATGGACTTGATATTGAGTTAGCTTGTGAGCTAACTTCCCTTCTCTTTTTAGTTAACTTGTTATCCCTTGAAGCTAACTATTTTCTTGCAGGATTTCTCTTGGCCGAATGGAGTTTGAAATGAGCTAGCTGGAGAGCTAGCTTCTCCCTTGGGCGGCACCATGATGTTTTAAATTTAGTTAGCTAGAAAGCTAACTCCTTTTCTCATGGATTTATGAAAGATTGCTTCAGTTAGCTGGGGAGCTAACTGCTTTGTTCCTCCCTCTCTCTTGGCCGAACGTTATGATGAAAGAGTTAGCTGAATAGCTAACTTCTTTGGGCGTTTTTCCCTCCTGGCCGAATGCATGTTAAAACAAGTTAGCTTAGCAGCTAACTACTTTATTCATTTCTTCCTCCCAGGCGCATGAAATTTTGAATTGAGTTAGCTAAATAGCTAACTACTTTATCATGATGGAGTTAACTTTTATCTAGTTAGATGGAAAGCTAACTACTTTATCATTTCTTTCTCCCTGGATGCATGAATTTTCATTTAGTTAGCTAAATAGCTAACTACTTTTCTCTTAATGCATGAAACCTTTTCATTGAGTTAGCTCTAGAGCTAACTACTTTTTTTCTGGATGCTTTTAAACCGTGTGGATGAAATTGAGCTAGCTTGCTAGCTAGCTACTTTATTTTCTTTTTATGCTGATTTCTGTTCTTGCCGTGGAGTTTTTCAAGCTAGCTAGCTAGCTTTGTTTGCTTAGCTAGCTTTTGCTCTTCTCCCTTTTTCCATGGCCGCACGTTTTAAGGAGTTGCTGAAATTAATTCCAGCCAACCACCTCTCTCAAATATTTAATGCTCTCTCTCTCTCTTAATTATATTTCCATTTCATGAATTATTGACTTTTTTCTTTTGGTGTTTGACAGATCTTTCTTACAAAGGATTAAATGCAATCAATGTTTAGGGAAATAAATTCAAACGGTTATATTTCTTCCCGTTTTAATTTCCTCTATTTACCAATGTGTCTAACGGACATTTTTGGTTTAAATAGATGTGATCAGAGGAACACAATGACATATCTTAAAAAGAAAAAGAGGAAAGAAAGAAATCAAAAGAGAGTGTTCATTGCATATTTTTCGGAGTGTTGAAGAGCAAGTTCTTGTGCTGTGAAGTTGCAAATCCTCAATCCTTGCTCAAGTCGTCCAGATCCGGTGAAGCATTCAAATTTCAGCTACCTCGAGATCCACATTCTTGCTGAAGTTTGCTTCAAATTTGTAAAGTTCTTATTTGAATATTTGCTCAAGTTAGGAGCTATCTATTTATTCTGATATTTCTTGTAATAGGGTTAGAGATAACCCTAGATTTTGATTGGCTTCCTTGTGCCGTTAAACAAGAGGACTAGCCGGGAAGGCTAGGGGCTTGGCTTCCTTGTGCCGTGAAACAAGAGGACTAGCCGGAAGGCTAGGGGTTTGGCTGCCTTGTGCCGTGAAACAAGAGGACTAGCCGGGAAGGCTAGGGGTTGTAATCGTTGTGATACGATTAGTGAAATTCCCAAAGGGTTTTTGGGGAGTGGATGTAGGAGCCGAGTTTGGCACCGAACCACTATAAACCCTTTGTGTTTGTGATTGCTTATTCTGTGTATTTTATTTCGTGCACTCCACTACACTGCTGAATAATTTTTAACTAGTGATTAAGCAATATCTCGCTAGTAATTAATTTTAAATACCCAATTCACCCCCCTCTTGGGTTGCTACATTTGGGCAACAAGTGGTATCAGAGCAGCGTGCTCTTGATTTCTATAGCTTTGAGAAGCTTGGAGCTAAAGATCAGTAGTAATCCAAATGGGATCTATGTTGACAGAAGGACAATCAACAAATAGACCACCTTTGTTCAATGGAACAAATTACACATATTGGAAATCACGAATAAAAATCTTCATTCAAGCACTTGATTATGATTTATGGGAATCATAATTAATGGACCACACACACCCACTGTTAAGATTGATGATATTGATATTGCAAATCCTGAATGATTGATGATATTGATATTGCAAATCCTGAATTATAGTGGGATGAGCAAGATAAGAAATTAGCTCAATTAAACGCAAAAGCTATGAATGTTCTTTATTGTTCTCTTGATGCAAATGAGTTTAAACGTATATCTACTT
>UESW01002370.1:0-30870 GCA_900491605.1 Calamus simplicifolius | reverse complement strand
CTATATCAAATGGATGTTAAAAGCGCTTTCCTAAATGGATACATTGTTGAACAAGTTTTTGTGGAATAGCCATCCGGCTTTGAAAACCACTTGTTTCCAAACCACGTATTTAAATTAAACAAAGCTTTGTATGGTTTGAAGCAAGCACCCCAAGCTTGGTATGAAAGGTTAAGCAAATTCTTGATTAGTAATGACTTCATTCGAGGAAATGTAGATACAACTCTATTTATTAAAAGACAAAATGATGATATTTTAATTATTCAAATCTATGTAGATGATATCATTTTTGGTGCCACTAATGATTCTTTATGCAAGGACTTTGCTAAGCTTATGCAGGGAGAGTTTGAGATGAGTATGATGGGAGAATTAAATTATTTTCTCGGACTTCAGATTAAACAAAGCAAAGACAGGATCTTCATAAGCCAATCCAAGTATATCAAGGAAATGATCAAAAGTTTGGCATTGAGACATCTAAGAGTATCGGTACCCCTATGAGCTCATCTTGTAGACTTGAAGCTTATAATTCTAAAAATCTTTTATTTAAAACTTTATAGAGGCATAATAGGATCTTTATTATACTTAACTGCTAGCAGACCTAATATCCTATTTAGTGTTTGCATGTGTGCCAGATATCAAGCTAATCCTAAAGAATCACACTTGCTTGCTGTTAAAAGGATATTTAAATATTTAAATGGAACTAAAAACTTAGGACTTTGGTATGACAGACAATCTAGCATTGACTTAATAGGATACACAGATTCAGACTTTACTGGATGTAAATTAGATAGAAAATCAACTAGTGGAACTTGCCAATTCCTAGGTGTTAACTTAATCTCATGGTTTAGCAAAAAGCAAACTTCAGTAGCATTATCTACGGCCGAGGCCGAATATATTGTAGCTGGAAGTTGCTGTGTTCAAATTTTGTGGATTAAGCAGCAGCTAGAGGATTATGGTATCAAACAGAAAGGTATACCAATAAAATGTGATAACACTAGTGCAATTAATTTAACTAAGAATCCCATTCAACATTCAAGAACTAACATATAGAAATTAGACATCATTTCATCAGGGATCATGTTAATAATGGTGACATTGTATTATAATTCTTATGTACTGAAAAATAACTTGCAGATATTTTTACTAAACCATTAGAAGAATTGAAATTTTATGAAATTAGAAGGGAACTTGGAATGATCAATCCATCTATTTAATTAATTATGCTTGTGGTACTTGACTTTATGATTAAATATCATGGTTAGCATGTGTTGCTTGACTAATCTTAATCTAATCAATCAAATCCCTTCATGAAACATCTTTAAATTGCAATCATTTCTTTCGTCTTTTAGTGTGTCAGTTAGCTGACTAGTTAACTGGCCTTGGCTATCTCCCTACCATGAAATCCACTTAAATTTATTCCACTCAACCAGCCACCTATTTCTTTCTTGGATTTATTTAAAGTAGTCAACTGACCAGGCAAACAACCAGCCACCTGATCAGTTAACCACTTTAGATCTTCATATAAAAGCTTTCATCCCTCTTCATTTCACTCGTGTCATCAAGAAAAGTTGTCTTCTTCTCTACGCCTTCTCCAAACCAACTCCTTCCTTCTTACTTCTTCTTCAAGCCTCAAATCCTTCCACATCTAGAAGAAAGGGAATGGCTCCAAAAAGAAATCAACTCATTCAAGAGATGAGTCCTCGGATCTTCCAAAGAAGCCTTCTTCTTCTTCTTCAAGATGTATCTTTCCATCCCTTACCACTAGATCAATAGCTAATGGAAGGTTAGTAGATTTTAATTTCCTAGAACAAGAAGAGTTTAAGATAGGAAAACTACTTGCATCTCAAGGTTAGTTAAATCTTGTATCCACTAAAAAGCCTATCTTTCCAAATTTAATATATGAGTTTTATGAAAATATAAATTTTGGTGATGAAACCATAACCTCAATTGTTAAAAATGTTAAAATCCAATTTGATAGTGAAATGCTAGGTTCCGCCTTAGGTATTCCGTCAAATGGCGTTCTAGTAAACTTCCCAAGTGAAAGGAACTATAAAATTGCAACGATTTTAGGCTTAGAGGATGATGATGCTAATATAGTTAATCTTGATGCAAACATATTATCTGTTGAAAATAGATTGCTACATAGGTAACCTGGTGCCCAAGTTTATATATGTCTATGTGTGTGTCGAAGGTGGGAGTCCAAGTCTCGCCGGGAGTACTCCCACAGTCGAGTTCGGCTTGCACTCATTCTTATTCTTTTTTCTTTTTTTTTTCCCTGAATGAATGAGAATAAATTGAAAGGATAAATCCCGGCGAGACTCCGACAATCCCAGTCTGGCTTGGACTTTGTCTTTTTTTTATTACTCAACAAATGAGAATAAATTAGAAGAATAAATCTAAATAATATCAGAAGTTCTCTGTTTGGTACAAAAATATATCATATTCACTCTATGCCATGGAATTTAGATTCTTAGAATTTGATGCCCGCTAAAACTGGAGGTAACTCATTTACATGCGCACAGGCATTGTTGTTGGATGCACAATCATATGCATAAAGGCATTATATTTTATTTATGACTTGCGTTCAGCATTAGCATGATCAGCCTCTGCATTTTTACTGTGCCAATCCAGCCACACTGTATACTCACCAATACTAAGACTATTTTTTGCAATTGGTATTTTGGAACAATTGGAGCTTTCGATTTAGATTAATTAAATAAAATTAATAATATCAAAAAAATTATGATATGACCAAGTATGTACATGTTGAAGAGCCCTCATCTCTAATAAAAGCAATGAGTGTAAATGATTTAATCTACCTTTCATCCATCCATGTTCTCAACAAAATAAAACATGTCTTTATATGCATGGTTAGGTGTGGAACAAAATGCTAGTAATTTAACTAGCTCCAGTTTTGGTGCGTGTCAAATTATGTGAATGAAATTTTTAGAAAAAAAATATTTTAAAATTTTGACATCAAAATTCTTTGTATTGCTACTTTTAGTAAAAAAATTATAAATTTTATAAAATTTTATAAAATTTATAAATATCTCAAAATGATTCTTTTTTGATCCACTAAATTTTCTTAGGTTCTAATTTACCCACCAATATATTACCTGATATAACTGATTCTTTTTTGATCCACTAAATTTTCTTTTGGCTTCACACAGATTTAAGACAACATATATTATATTTTTAATCATAATGGTTGGCAAGTTTCATTAATGAGTTAAAAGAAACAATATATATATATATATATATATATAATAGATATCTTTCATTTGGATGACAAGTGCAACGACTGGTTTACGGTCGTTCTCTTTGCAAGACAGTGCATAACTCTCCTAATGGCATCTCATTAAATTTCACATGTTTTGATTTTTCTTAAATTTCTATTACTTCTCATTGTTATCTAATTTGATTTATTCAACTTTTAAGTTATTCAGTTATTACCATTTTTAAAATATTTTTCTAATATTGTTATTGCAACTCCTTTTATCATTTCTATTACTTGCAATATATACATACATTTGTATCAATGCACAAATAGAGCTTATGGTACATAATCTTTCCATTTCTTACCTTGATTACAGATGACAGCGTGACCATTATGATGGCTTTTCAAACATCAGAAATTAAAGTTTTATTTTTGACTATAATATTTTATAATATTAGTATACAAGATGCTATCTGCAATTCTTTACTATTGACATGCATATTTCTCAATAACCAAGACATTCTGCATACTAGAATATGATTTTAATATGCACAACTTAATCTCACTCACTTGCAAAATTTTCTTAATTCATTCATTTAGAGTACTCTTATGATGTTTTAGAAACACACATACAACTTAATTATAATGTATATTTTTAATATTTTAGAAATAGTCATCTGGTGCAAGATCGTAGGGTGTCCTCATATTCCAATAGTAGAGGATAGCCATAAGCCTTTAAAGTAAAGGAATGACTTCTTGTCATTGATATATACTCTTCTACTTCATCTAAGTATTTCAATTCGTCAACAAAATTTATTTTTCTGGATTTTATGTTGATAATTTTCTGCTTCAGTTCTTTTGTAGTTTGCTTCTTTGGATATTCCTAGATGATTATAGGTGATAATAATGGCATTAGGTCCACTTTTTAAGCATCTAAATATAGCGGATTTTTCATATTTTACTACTGCAAAACATATTTGTGTTTAGACATTTGTGAAGTCACATAGACTTGGCCAAATATTCTTATACTAACACAATGCAAGCGCATTATATGCTACATATCAACTATTAGAAACCTAGAAAGGCTGAACACATTCATTTGAGATCAGCTTTATATATTATGTTTGATGAGTCATTTATGTCCAAGTTCTTAAACAAGCGGTCTTCTTAAGCCCATTTTTGCCCTTGAGTATCATTTTGCTCCTATTTACCATGCACTTTTAGTAAGTGATGCATCTCTGTTTATGCTTGATGATATTTATTGAGGCATTTGACATCTATTGTATTAAAGAACATTTGAACCTTTCACAATGGAAGATTTTGATTTTATAAAATGTATGTGATAATCAATTGCCTTATGAATTCCTTGAAAATTCTTTTCTTAGAGTGATTTCATATCTATTTAGAGTTTGGCACATCAAAAATTTAATTTTTTGCACACTTCATGTTAGTTATGGATGTGCTCACCATCTTTATTATTAAATGACTATTTTGATGATTTATGAAATTTTTGGCATCATTAATTTGTTTAATTAATCTAAATCAAAAAATGGTCTTAGGATTAGTAAGCATGTGGTGTGGCTGGATTGATACAGTTAAAATGTAGAGATAGAACATTCTGAATGCTCGTATAAATCATTAGAAGAGGTTGGAGCCGAATAAGTTAATAAATTACCAGGGCCATATACGTTCATATTAGAGCGCACATAATTTTATCCGTAATCTAGACAATGGAACAAAAGAGAGCCCTAAATTATATATATATATATATATAAATAATAAGTTAAAATGATTGAATCTATCTTTCATCCAATCAAATGCTAAACAAGATATAATATCTCTATGCATATGATTGGGCGCTTGAGAGAAATGCCTGCACTAATCACGCATGTAAATGATCTGATATATTTTTGTGGCAGACTCGCCGGGATTTTCCCTTCCAAATTATCCTCGTTAGTTGGGGAAAAAAAAAGAAAAAAGAAAAGAAAAGAAAAAAAACTAGTGTAAGCCGGACTGGGATTCTTGAACTCCCGGTGAGAGTTGAGACTCGATCTGAGATATATATATATATATATACATGGGCACCACGCTACCTGTGTTGACCGAGTCAACAGTTCGAGCCCAAGCAGGGCTGGGTTTCTGGGAGCCTTGCTGACTCCGGCCGAGATTAGGAATCTGGGAGCCTTGCTGACTCCCGGCGAGATTAGGAGTCCCACTTTCGATCGAATAGGAGGGGCCAAAGGCTCCTCTATTTAAGACTCCCTTGTCTTCATGTCACCAACATCCATTCTTTTTTCCTCTGTTGAAGTGGACGCAGGAATCAAGAAAGAAGATGGAGTCAAGAGGCAAGAAGGTTGATGAAGTCCATCTTCTACGCATGATTCCTCGATGGGTGATGGAGTTGGCAGAGAAGCATGGAACCGAACCATCCTTCATCATGGCCAAAAAGCTTACTAAGAGCGACCTCGACCGCAATCAGAATCGGCTCCTCATCAACGCCGATTTTGTGAGGGCCCATCTCATCCCTTTTCTCACTGATGAGGAGAATGCCGCTGCCAACCTTCTCGACTATGGGCTAAAGCGCAAGAAAGCGAGCACCGGAGCCGAACACCTTAAAGAAAGAAAGCTCAAGAAGATGAAGACGGTCGAGGATGCCAAAGAGAAGAAGGTTAAAATGGTCGGGAGGGAGCATGGAGGGCTCCGTGTGCCGGTGTACGTGGGAACCAACAAGTGGAGGGCATACGTGATGCTGTCCCGTTGGGATGTGTCACGCCCCAGACCCAAAATTTTGAGCTAGGGTGACAACCCGCCGCGTGCCGGGCACGCAAGGCGTCCCGAAACATGACACTGAGTTCAATAAAAGCAATAACCTATATATCATTCAAGTCCATGTCTTTAATACAATCCATAACTAAAGATTTGGGCTACAAGCCCTACACATAAGCATTACAGGGGTTACATCAACATATGAATCCACTTTATAGAAGCTCCAACGAACCCATGGTTCCTTACACACCACAATGATAAAGTCTGGGCATCAAGCCCTACACATATATAATATTGGGGCTACAACAAAATAATGATCTGGCTTATTTAATAGAAGATCCATCACCCCAAATCCATCTTCAACCTCGTGGCTCTGATAAAAACATTGTAAGGATTTTGTGAGCTTACACTCAGTAAGTAAACCATGTTATACAGTCCAATCATAGCATAGCAATCAATAAGCATATAAATAATCTGCATGCATAAACATTTCACAAATACTCAAACATGTAATGTAAGTAAACTCATCATTGTTATATTATATCATATGTGTCCCAAGGCCCTGCAATGCCCCATAACAAAGGAGAGCCGTGGTGGCACATATAAATATAATTCAAATCATTTGCACTCATCATTGTTGTATTATATCATGGCAAATTATCAGTGCATATAAACAATTCATTGTCATATTATATTATATGTGTCCCACGGCCCTGCAATGCCCCATAACAAAGGAGAACCGCGGCGGCACTTATGAATATAATACCAATCATTTGCATCCATAGCCTCAATTATATTATATAAGTAAACCCACTGTTTATACTCTCAATGGTAACTGTAAATGTGACCCACGGCCCTGCAATATCTCAATAATGTACCAACCTGCATCCCCCCTACTGAAGTAGGGTCCCTACCAAGTATCCCCCCTACTGAAGTAGGGTCCCATAATGTATCAACCAGTATCCCCCCTACTGAAGTAGGGTCGAAATACCATAATATATCAACCGGTATCCCCCCTACTGAAGTAGGGTCGAAATACCATAATGTATCAACCGGTATCCCCCCTACTGAAGTAGGGTCGAAATACCATAATGTATCAACCAGTATCCCCCCTACTGAGTAGGGTCGAAATACTAGGATGACATGATAAAGGAGAGCCGTGGCGACACATAACAGTACCTCACATCACATCAATACATCAATACATCAATCATGTAGCAAAACAGTGGATTATACTTACTGGCATGTAATATATCACATCAATATCATAATAACTGCATCTCTCATGCATAGCAACTGCATCTCTCATGCATAGCAACACATCTCTCATGCATAGCAACATCATCTCACATGCATAGCAACAGCATCTCACATGCATAGCAACAGCATCTCACATGCATAGCATCCACACATGAAATCATAGTATTCATCTACTTACACAATTAGCCAATAACAATTCACAATTTAACTACGCATATCCTGAAATAACTTATTTAATAAACTGATAACTGGCTTACTTACCTTCGCACGCAATCCAACAGATATATCAGCTAATCAGATGTCGGGATACCTACAGGATCATTTTACACAATTAAATGATTAAAATCTGGATAATGAAATGATTCCTAAGACTCTACCCTAACCAATCCACGGGCCCAACTTCGGACTCGAATATCTCTCACCATACTCACTCAAATGGGGAAGTAAAAATACCCCAAGAAACTAGAATTCACCCAGATTCTAGCCATATAATTATTTTGCTAATCCCGGCCCGTTACAGGGCCCAAAAATCAGCCCAAACATCAGCTCTCAGCACGGCCCAAAAGGCCTGAACCGGCCGGCCCAGCCGGCCCGGTTCAGCCTTTTATCACCCTCCCGATCCCCTGTTTCACCGAACAGGGGACGGGGACATGGCCGGCGGCCGGGGCCGCCGCCGGCCAAATTGAGGGCGGCCCGGCCGCCGGTGGCCGGGCCAGAGCCGGCCGCCGCCGCGGCCGGCCGCCAAATCCTTTCTCTCCCCCTCAATTTCTCACTCTCTTTCTAATTCCTCCGCGCGGCACGGAATCGTGCCGGCGGCACGGCCGGCCACCTTGGCCGGCCGGACCTCCACCGGACGCACGCCCGGCGCCGGTGGAGGCGACAGGCCAAGCCTCGGGCCCGGCGAGGCGGCGAGCACGCCGCCGGGCCCGAACCAACCGGCGGAACCGGCTTCCGCCACCGCGCGAGAGGAGGGCCAATTGGCCCTCCCTCTCCTCTCTCTCTCCACCACCACCCCGCCGGACGCCTCCCCCGGCGCCGGCGGGGTCGCCGGCCAAGTATCAGGCCCGGCGCGGCGGCGAGCACGCGCCGGGCCTGAACCAAGGGGGACGGCCGGGCTCTCTTTTCTTCTCTCTCTCTCTCTTTCTCTCTCTCTGTTCTCTCTCTCTCTCTGGTTCTCTCTCTCTCTCTCTTTCTCTCTCTCTCTCTCTCTCTCTCTCTCTCTCTCTCTCTCTCTCTGAGAGGCAGGGATTACCTGATGGAAGCGGACGCCCCGGATGATGGAGGGAGTCCCCCCTCCATCATATAAATAATTCCTACGCAACGCTTCAGCTCAAGGACTCGGAAACCCATCAGACGCGACTCGAGAATCCAAGCGGCATACAGGGACTTAAATGTTATAATAACACCAGGTACCACCCCAATTAATACTGTGAGTTAACCTCCCCACTATTAATTTTCCGGGGGTTTACAGGATGCCTCCAACGGCACCATTCTCAAGGGGAGCGAGTACACGAGATATCTTGCCAAATGGTTTGGTGCTAAGGATGGCGAGGAGGTGGAGCTCTGGGCATTTCGGGGAGAGATGGGGACAGCATGCTTCGCGCTTCACAAGAAGGAGAGCTCTTGAGCGAACCCATGCCAGGGTGGAGGAATTCGGATCCAACTGGGAGACTCTTCGATTTATTCCAACTGATGAACTTTTTTTTTTGTTCTTTTTCCCGGCAAACCAATTGTTTGCTCGCGGGCGTTGTATTTAAATTTTGTTTAGGTTTTAGTACAAGAGACATACATACCTGAACATTTGTATACTGAATGAATGTTCCTATCAGAAGCTATGAATGAATGTACCTTGTTCTTGACCTGAATCCAACTGCACCCAGCTTCTTTCTTCACTTTCCTTTCATCCATGAGCTTCCTTATGGTGGCTCTGTCCTCCCATTTGCCAGCGGCAGCATAAATGTTCGACAAAAGCACATAAGCAGCTGAATACATTGGTTCAAGCGAAATCAACTTCTTTGCAGCAAGCTCTCCCAGTGCTACATTCCGGTTAACCCTGCAAGCCCCAAGGAGCGTACGCCACACAGTTGCATTTGCCGGATATGGCATCCCTTCCATAGAGCTCCATAGAGTCTACCGGCACGGCTATAAATTTTGTTATTTTTATAACACCTGTCAAGGCATCCCTTCCATAGAGCTCCATAGTCGGATTGATTTGGTGATCCTTGACCATTGAATCGAAATACCTCTGGCCTTCTTCAACAAGACCCGTATGAGTACTTGCAGTGATCACACCAATGAATGTGATACCATCCATTGCCAAACCTTGAGCTTCCATTTCTCCAAATATCTCAAGCGCCTTAATTCCGTATCCATGCTGAGCATAACCGGACACCATTGAATTCCATGACACCAAGTCCCTTTCAGATTGCCTCTCAAATACTTCCTGAGCACTCTCTTTCTCACCCACGAGAGCACTACTCACACAGATTGCATCTTGATATCGGAATTTGATTGATATGGCATGGAATTGCTTCCCCTGGTCAGCTGCAGCTGTTGGACTAGCACATGCATCAATGGCACTAGAGAGGCTGAACTCATTAGGCTTCACCCCCTCCCTTGCCATCTCTCTGTACAGCTTCACAGCCCCTTCAGAATCTCCAGCTTGAGCATAGCAAGACAGCATTGCAGACCAAGCGACATTAATGTCCTTCCCCTCGATCTTTCTGAAAACAGATTAGCACATAGCTTGATTACAGTAGCGAAGCTCAATTGTGTTGGCTTCACGCTGGGCCTTGTGATGGGAGTGCGTTTATCGGCACACGGGAATGATACCTTTAGAATCGCAGACGGTCATTTCTCTTCGCTAATAGAATGGCTCAAACCTTTGCAACCTAAACCAACTAAAAAATAGCACCAAATCATTCAAATGGAGTCAGCTGTCCACCTTTTGGCTGCATATATTCCCCATCTTTGCCACACGCCCAGTACTACATATCTCTCTCGATAAAAACGTTCAACTAAAACATGCAAATGAATAAAATAAAAATTAGATATATGAACGAAATTAAAAAAATAATTAATATACAAAAAATACAAAATAGAATATCTAAAAATAAAAACATAGTTGTCATATCCGGCTCGGACATCGATCCGGCCAAGGGCTCGAGTCATTGGGTCACTAGTTCAACCATCGGGTCACTGATTGAACAATCAATTTAATTATTTTAATATAAAAATATATTTATATTAATAAAAATTATTTTTAAATAAAAAATTTAAGGTCAATATGATAATAAATTTTAACATCTAATGTCATCAAAAACTTTAAATTATAATCATACAAACACATTAGATTAATAATTCAAAATTAATATGTATAACAATCTTTTAAAATTTAAATATAAAAAATTAAAACACACTTAAAATCTCCTTTTGATTATGCATCGTAGGCTTTTAAGTCTTCTCACTATCAATATTTTGACCTCCATCTTCACCACTGCCACAACACCATTACTAGCACCACTACTATCAATGTTTAATCATCTTATATAATTAAATGATAAGAGATATGTACCTTATATAAATATTTTTTTATTTAAGATGGGACATAAGTGGTACTTGAGTAAACCTTTTGTACATATTATTCATGTACTATATGCATGATTAAACAAAAAATGTTGGTGAAATGATTCTAATATCTAAATAAATTAAAACTAATAATTTATTTTTGCATAATTTAGTTAAATTTAATAAAAATATAGTAATATAAATATAAGACAAACCAAAATAGCTAATTTAGATGTCCAAAATAGATATCAAAAGTAGATTCTATTTTACCTTTAAAATTTTAAAAAATATAAAATCAAAATTTTTTAATATTCAAAAAATTATCCTAAAAAAATAAGATTTAGTAATATTTGAGATTTTTTATATGCAGATTTAAGACATTTCTATATATTTTTTAAAATATTAATTTTTAATAAAAATGTTTAGTACCTATTGTTGACGCCAAATCACCGGCCTCGAGCGTCCGTCGCCTCCTCCAGCGAGCTCCTCGTGCCTGCAAGCAAGTCCCGGGGGCTGGAGATTCGGCGGGGACCCTCCGATGCTCAAGTCAGTGGTCTGGGCAATAGCCGTGAGCTTGAGAAGCTCGAAAGAGAAAAAGAGAGAGAGATGGCTCCGAGAAGATCTCTCACTGTGAGCGTTTAGGGGTGTCATGAGTGTGTTACTTGGTCGAGGTCCCTCTTACCCTCTTTATAGGTGCTTAGAGTTTGTCTGGCTTGACTAGTTGAGGCCTTGTAATATGACCTTGATGGGTGAAGTGTCAGAGCTGATGTCTGTGAGGCATGGGGTTCTACCACTTGTCAGAGCATTTAAGGTGATGGCAGCAATGGCAGAGCTTGCTTCCTTCTTTGATATGTCAGGACTGCAGGTCAAGTCCCATCAAAGTGCATGGCTGCAGCTAGTTGGTGGGTCCTGTCCCATCGGAGAGGGGAAAGCCAGGGCCAAGAAGGCCGGCCAGGATGGTCGGGGATGACTCGGCGGGCCTGAAGACGTCGGGGCCGAGATGGGCCGGCCAAGGATGGCTGGGGCCGACTGAGAAGCATCGAGGCCGACCGAAAGGGGCCGGGGCCCTAGCTTGGACACGCCAGGGGCCGGCTAGGAGAATGCCGGGGCCGGCTGGGAGATGCCAAGGCCGGCTGGGAGAGTGCCGGGGCCGCCTAGCTTGGACATGCCGGGGCCGACTAGGAGAGTGCCAGGACCGGCTGGGAGAGTGCCGGGGCCTCCTAGCTTGGACATGCCGGGCCGGCTAGAAGAGTGCCGAGGCCGGCTGGGAGATGCCGGGCCGGCTGGGAGAGTGCCGGGGCCGCCTAGCTTGGACACGCCGGGGCTGGCTAGGAGAGTGCCAGGGCCGGCTGGGAGAGTGTCGAGGCCGCCTAGCTTGGACACGTCAGGGGCCGGCTAGGAGAGTGCCTGGGCTAGCTGGGAGAGTGCCGGGGCCGCCTAGCTTGGACACGCCGGGGGCTGGCTGGGAGAGTGCCGGGGCTGCCTAGCTTGGACATGCCGGGGGATGGCTAGGAGAGTGTCGGGCCGCTTGGGAAGGTGCCGGGTGTCGGCTTTGGAGGCATCGGCCATGGAGCTGTCAGCCTTGGAGGTGCTGGACATAGAGCTATCGGCCGTGGAGGTGTCGGCCATCGGGGTTCGGCCATGGAGCTGTCGACCGTGGAGCTATCGGCCATGGAGCTGCCGGCCTTGGAGCTGTCGGCCTTGGAGCTGCCGGCCTTGGAGCTGTCGGCCTTGGAGGTGTCGGCTATGGAGCTGCCGGCCTTGGAGCTGTCGGCCTTGGAGCTGTCGGCCATGGAGCTGCCAACCTTGGAGCTGTCGGCCTTGGAGGTGTCGGCTATGGAGCTGTCGGCCTTGGAGGTGTCAGCCATGGAGCTGTTGGCCGTGGAGGTGTCGGCCATCGGGGTTCGGCCATGGAGCTGTCGGCCGTGGAGGTGTCGGCCATCGGGGTTCGGCCATGGAGCTGTCGGCCTTGGAGCTATCGGCCTTGGAGCTGTCGGCCATGGAGCTGCTGGCCTTGGAGCTGTTGGCCATGGAGCTACCGACCTTGGAGCTGTTGGCCTTGGAGCAATTAGGTATGCATGGCTTTATGATGCCATAAACGTTATCGTGGCCGAAGGGCCCTTTGGAGGCCAAAGGGGGGCTCTGTCAGTTTCCTTCCTCCACGATTCTCTGATGGCGTTGGATCAACCACATCAGATGCCCCCTCACCCCTGAGACGAAGCAAGCCCACCCCAATAAGGCGAAAGGGGCGTCACCTCCCAAGTGGCTGATCCTCACCTGACTTTGGGATCTTTATCCTTTGACATGAAGTTTGGATGTGGGTGCCCATCAACTGTGAGCTGAGGAGTTGACCTCTCCCAGCTGTGAGCTGTCTTGGGGCCTCTTGATAGCTGAAAGTAACCAGTGACAAGTTGCAAGTGTACAATTTAAACGAAGGTATTACCCGATTGGCCGTTGGCCGCTAATGCAGGGCTGAAGCCGCTGAGGCTGAAATGTAGCCGTTGAGGCTGTGATAAAGTTGCTGAGGCAAAGTTGAGGACATTGAGAACCTTTTGAACCCTGGAGGGTGACCTGAGAGTTGAGAGCCGTCAGGTGCCTTTTATAACGAGCTGGCCTCGAGCTTTTTGTGCTGAGCTGGGTCGAGCTTAGAGTGCCGATGCTTGGGGTCGACCGAGGTCTTCCCTGCTGGACCCGAGCTTAAGGTGCCGGCGCTTGGGGTCGACTGAGGTCTTCCCTGTTGGACCCGGGCTTTTTGTGCCGACCGGGGTCGGGCTTTAGCCACCGACGGGTGTCGGGCTTCATGCCTGGCTGGTGCAGGGCTTTAGTGGCCGACGGGTGTCGGGCTTCATGCCTGGCTGCCTAGGGCTTTAGGTGTCGACGGGTGTCGGGCTTCATGCCTGGCTGGTGCAGGGCTTCAGGTGCCGATGGGTGTCGGGCTTCATGCCTGGCTGGCCCAGGTCTTCAGGTGCCGATGGGTGTCGGGCTTCATGCTTGACTGGCCTAGGGCTTTAGGTGCTGACCGGGGTTGGGCTTCATGCCTGGCTGGCCCAGGGCTTTGTGCCGACCGGGGTCAGGCTTTATGCCTGGCTGGTACAGGGCTTCAGGTGCCGATGGGTGTCGGGCTTCATGCCTGGCTAGTGCAGGGCTTCAGGTGCCGATGGGTGTCGGGCTTCATGCCTGGTTAGCCCAGGGCTTTTTGTGCCAACCAGGGTCGGGCTTCATGCCTGGCTGGTGCAGGGCTTCAGGTGCCGACGGGTGTTGGGCTTCATGCCTGGCTGGTGCAGGGCTTAAGGTGCCGATGGGTGTCGGGCTTCATGCCTGGCTAGCCCAGGCTTTGGGTGCCGACCGGGGTCAGGCTTCATGCCTGGCTGGCCTAGGGCTTTAGGTGCCGATGGGTGTCGGGCTTCATGCCTGGCTGGCCCAGGGCTTTTTGTGCCGACCGGGGTTGGGCTTCATGCCTGGCTGGCCCAGGGCTTTGTGCCGACTGGGGTCAGGCTTTATGCCTGGCTGATACAGGGCTTCAGGTGCCATGGGTGTCGGGCTTGATGCCTGGCTGGTGCAGGGCTTCAGGTGCCGATGGGTGTCGGGCTTCATGCCTGGCTGGCCCAGGGCTTTGGGTGCCAACCGGGGTCGGGCTTCATGCCTGGCTGGCCCAGGGCTTTAGGTGCCGACAGGTGTCAGGCTTCATGCCTGGCTGGCCCAGGGCTTCAAGTGCCAACGGGTGTCGGGCTTCATGCCTGGTTGGCCCAGGACTTTAGGTGCCGACCGGGGTCGGGCTTCATACTTGGCTGGCCCAGGGCTTTTTGTGCCGATCGGGGTCGGGCTTCATGCCTGGCTGGCCCAGGGCTTTTTGTGCTGATCGAGGTTGGGCTTTATGCCTGGCTGGCCCAGGGCTTTGGGTGCCGACCAAGGTCGGGTTTCATGCTGGCTGGCCTAGGGCTTTTTGTGCCGACCGGGGTTGGGCTTTATGCCTGGCTGGCCCAGGGCTTTGTGCCGACCGGGGTCGGGCTTTTTGCCTGGCTGGCCCAGGGCTTTTTGTGCCGACCGAGGTTGGGCTTTATGCCTGGCTGGCCTAGGGCTTTGGGTGCTGACCGGGGTCGGGCTTCATGCCTGGCTGGCCTAGGGCTTTGGGTGCCGACCGGGGTTGGGCTTCATGCCTGGCTGGCCCAGGGCTTTGGGTGCCGACCGGGGTTGGGCTTCATGCCTGGCTGGCCCAGGGCTTTAGGTGCCGACGGGTGTCCGGCTTCATGCTTGGCTAGCCCATGGCTTTTTGTGCTGACTAGGGTCGGGCTTCATGCCTGGCTGGCCCAGGGCTTGTGCCGATCGAGGTCGGGCTTTATGCCTGGCTGGTGCAGGGCTTCAGGTGCCGATGGGTGTCGGGCTTCATGCCTGGCTGGTGTAGGGCTTTAGGTGCCGACGGGTGTCAGGCTTCATGCCTGGCTGGCCCAGGGCTTTGGATGCTGACCGGGGTCAGGCTTCATGCCTGGCTGGCCCAGGGCTTTAGGTGCCGACGGGTGTCGAGCTTCATGCCTGGCTGGCCCAGGGCTTTTTGAATGCCAAAGCGAGGTTGGCCTTGGATGTTGATGCAAGGTAGATCTTCCTGCATGATATTTTTAAGTCTTAATGAAAGAAAACTGTCTTAAGTGCAATATACTTAGCTCTTGTAGCACCTATATTTTTCCTTTTGTGGGTTTGAGCACTTCTGCCCGCTGGTGGTCTGCCCCCCAGGGAGTCATGTTAGTCGGATTGGAAGTGTCGTTGCCCTTACTTGGGCCTTCCCTCGCATTGGAGGCCAAGACGAGATGCCTGTGGCCGGAAAGAAGCTAGAAACCGGGACAAAGCTGGAGTCCATTGAGGAGAGCCTCGACTGTTGGCCGTCATTGAAGATGAATGGCTGGGAGAGTCCATCGAGGGCGTTGCTGAGAGTAAAAAGGTCGGAGGAGTTGCTGGGAGGGCTCTTTGCCTAGCTTTTTCTTTGAAGAGATTGATTGCCCTTGGTGCTGAAGCTTAAGAGCAGCAGTCAAAGCCTTTTGTCCTCATCTTCTTCCTTGCATTAATTGCAACAACACCTCTTGGCTTGCTCTGGCCGATTGTTGAGCCTTTGAGTGAGCTCCTCCAGCCGCCGGTGTTGTTCATCCATATGCTTCCTCATCTTATGATTAAGGTCCTCCCCGTATGACTCGAAAGACTAACAGAAGGCAGGAGATCGGTGGTGCTCAGGTGAAGCTTGATGGTGATAAGCTTCTCTGTGAGGAGATTTTCCGCGAGCGGATCACTAGCCAACTGGTGCAGCTATCATGAGCGATGTGAGAGGCTTGGGGTGCTGCTGAGTGGCCCCCAAGTGTTGCTTATGCAGTTCATGAACTACTACTTTCAAAGCTTGATCTTGCCGATTGAGGATGGCCAACTGGTTAATCAGAGCAGCTGAAGTTGGTGGTGAAGGAGGGGCAGAGAGAGAGACTGGTCTTTTGTCGCCCAGTGCGATGTGGATGCCCCCCAGCACGACTGGTAAGAACCTCTGGCATGCACATCACTACCATAGCTATCTTAGAGGGATGAAGACTTATAGCTCAAGGAGACAGAGCTTTCTTTCCTTCAACACGTCCACCCTTCCTGGTGCGCCAATCTGTTGATGCCAAATCACGGCCTCGAGCATCCGGTCGCCTCCTCCAGCGAGCTCCTTGCCTGCAAGCAAGTCCCAGGGGCCGAAGATTCTGGCAGGGACCCTCCGACGCTCAAGTCAGTGGTCTGGGCAACAGCCGTGAGCTTGAGGAAGCTCGAAAGAGAAAGGGAGAGAGAGATGGCTCCGAGAAGATCTCTCGCTATGAGCGTTTAGGGGTGTCATGAGTGTGTTACCTGGTCGAGATCCCTCTTACCCTCCTTATAGGTGCTTAGAGTTTGTCTGGCTTGACTAGTTGAGGCCTTGTAATGATGACCTTGATGGGTGAAGTGTCAGAGCTGATGTCTGTGAGGCATGGGGTTCTACCACTTGTCAGAGCATTTAAGGTGATGACAGCAATGGCAGAGCTTGCTTCCTTCTTTGATATGTCAGGACTGCAGGTCAAGTTCCATCAAAGTGTGGCTGCAGCTAGTTGGTGGGCCCTGTCCCATCGGAGAGGGGAAAGCCGGGGCCGAGAAGGGCCGGCCAGGATGGTTGGGGACGACTCGGCAGGCCTGAAGATGCCGGGGCCGAGAGGGGCCGGCCAAGGATGGCTGGGGCCGGCTGAGAAGCACCGGGGCCGGCCGGAAGGGGCCGGGGCCGCCTAGCTTGGACACGCCGGGGGCCGGCTAGGAGAGTGCCGGGGCCGGCTGGGAGATGTCGGGGCCAGCTGGGAGAGTGCCGGGGCCGCCTAGCTTGGACATGCCGGGGCCGGCTAGGACAGTGCCGGGGCCGGCTGGGAGAGTGCCGGGCCGCCTAGCTTGGACACGCCGGGGCCGGCTGGGAGATGCCGGGGCCGGCTGGGAGAGTGCCGGGGCCGCCTAGCTTGGACACGCCGGGGGCTGGCTAGGAGAGTGCCGGGGCCGCCTGGGAGAGTATCGGGGCCGCCTAGCTTGGACATGCCGAGGGCCGGCTAGGAGAGTGCCGGGGCCGCCTAGCTTGGACACGCCGGGGGCCGGCTAGGAGAGTGTCGGGCCGCTTGGGAAGGTACCGGGTGTCGGCCTTGGAGGCGTTGGCCATGGAGCTGTCGGCCTTGAAGGTGCCAGCCATAGAGCTGTCGGCCATGGAGGTGTCAGCCATCGGGGTTCGGCCATGGAGCTGTCGGCCGTGGAGCTGTCGGCCATGGAGCTACCGGCCTTGGAGGTGTCGGCCTTGGAGGTGTCGGCCATGGAGCTGCCGGCCTTGGAGCTATCGACCTTGGAGCTGCCGGCCTTGGAGCTGTCGGCCTTGGAGGTGTCGGCTATGGAGCTATCGTCCTTGGAGGTGTCATCCATGGAGCTAGGCCGTGGAGGTGTCGGCCATCGGGGTTCAGCCATGGAGCTGTCGGCCATGGAGGTGTCGGCCATCGGGGTTCGGCCATGGAGCTGTCGGCCTTGGAGCTGTCGGCCTTGGAGCTATCGGCCATGGAGCTGCCGGCCTTGGAGCTGTTGGCCATGGAGCTGCCAGCCTTGGAGCTGTCGGCCTTGGAGCAATTGGGTATGCGTGGCTTTATGAGGCCATAAATGTTACCGTGGCCGAAGGGCCCTTTGGAGGCCAAAGGGGGCTCCGTCGGTTTCCTTCCTCCACGATTCTCTGATGGCATTGGATCAGCCACATCACCTATAATTAATTTTAATTTTTTTTATTTATCTCCTATTTTTGTTAAGAAAATAAAAAAAATGAAATCATCTTTAACAAAGATATTTCATAATTAATCTAGAAAAAAAACCCCAAGCCCTCCTCCATTGGACGACTCCAAACCCCTTTTGTCCCCAAATCGCGAGCCCCTTCTTCAACATCGACTACCCCAATTTTGGCTAGCCACTGGATTGGTCAACGCTCTACTACCGGATCATATGGTAGCCGAGCCGATTAGAGTTCGATCGGTGTGCGCCACCTCCCGAGCCCCCACACCCCATCACCGGTAGTGCCTGGCCGTGCTCCATACCTACTCCACCATCGATGGTGGGGTAGCCCTGGTGCCCTAGCAGCACAACAGGGCCACCACTGGTGACACCTCCCTACCATCCCCATGCCCCCACTCTCCATGTTGCANCTGAGAAGACCAAAACTCTTAACAACTGAAAAAAAACATCAACTTTCAGCAGTACTCAGAAAAATGATAATGGAATCTGAAAAGGGTGGTCTAATCAGTCAGGAATGAGGTAATAATAACAGAATTGATAATCTTAAGCTGTTTGATAGCAGAAATGTGGAAAAATCTACATAATCACTCGTACACATACCACCATCCTGCATGAAACTTCAGTTTCAGAAGAATTCTTCTTTTTCTTGAAAAGAAGAGAAACTGGTGCTCTTCCAATCTAAATCCGACCGCCTCCAACGGTACACAGTTTCCCAACTAACACTACTGCTGTATCACTTCATTCAGGCAACTTGTCCAGCGCTACCACACAATTTTGTCAATAAAATTATCATGGTTCAACTGATAAAAATATAGCAGCATCCTACAATGCTTTGTAAATATCCACACATCAAAAATGCAAGATATAAGTGTTGGGTAATGGGCCAATAGGCCTTCAATACTCAAATGGGCCTTGAAAGTCCATTACCTCCTTATGTATGTGAATGAAAAATTGAAAGAATATTTAGTCCCACGTCGAAAATATTAAGAAAGGAATATTCACTTATATGAAAACCTCTTCCTTCATGCTTAAATTTTTTAGGCTCACTATAAGCGGAGAGCTTGAGGATGATACGTAGCAATACCCACATACATGCACGTGTGCGAAGGGCGCAATGGACGCTTTGTAGGCGCATTTTGCATGTGCGTATCGTTGCGAGGAGCATGAAGAGCCTTAAATTTTTTTTTGATCATGAGGATCCGATGATGAAGACTGATCGAATTAAAATGAGGGGCTGAGATGACTTGGATGATCATGATTAATCAAAGCGATGTTGATCGGCTGATCATGGCTTAGATTGATCGCGACCATCGGTGATAAGATCGTTGAATAGGGACCATCGCTGATTGAATCAGTTGGTTACAATCACAAATCAAACGCCCGTTCTCAGATCGACGCATCAAGATGCGCATCGATCGTGTGATAGCCTATCAAGGCTTCGAAGAGGCGCATCGATCGTGTGATCTTCAAATCACGGCTATAGATCGGTGTATCAGGGTTTCGAAGAGGTGCGTCAATTGCATGATCTTCAGATCACGGCTGTAGATCGGCTTATCCCATTACAAAAAGGCGTATTGATCAGATCGTTGATCGCATCTGATCAGATCTAACGGTACAAATCAATATCGTAGGGTTGCCTCCAACAGGCACCTTAAGGCTATAAATAGACCACTCGACTTGCATTTCATTCATCAATTCCAATTTCTTTCTTCTCTTAGGTATTTGTATAAGAATAGCTCCTCCTATCAAGGTTAAATTAATGCAGTATAAATGATGTTTGGATGACATAATAAACATGTATTCCAGCTGAAATTTCAAAGATACCCCTTCCAATAAAATGATTTATCAATTTTTATTTTTAAAATGACTTAAAAATTATTATATTAATAAATAAGGTAATAATTAATTACTATTCATAAAATAATATAAGAACATACTTAATAAATTTTTTATATTAATAAAGAAAAAATAACATACTTAATTTATTTTTAATTAATAAATTTATTTAATTTTAAATTATATTATAAATAAATTATTTAATTTATTTAATTTATTAAATGACATAATAAATAAATTTATTTAATTTATTTAATTTAATTCCATCGGTGCCCCTGGAATAGCTGCAGTGGGAATAGGAGCTATTCCATGGGGTACCGTGGAATAAAGAATAGGAATAAAGAGGGTTGATTGGAATAGCCAGTCTCATGGGGCCCACTCTCCTTTTTTAGGGTGTTTGGGGAATAAGCTGGAATAAGACCCTATTCCAGGCCTTATTCCAGCATCCAAACGCTGCCTTAGGTATTTGCATACTCTCTTAAAGGAAGTATAGCTATAGTGCATAGAAAAAGAGAGAAAAGCATTCTTGGTTTTAATTTTTGGTGAATTGTAGTGCTTTATTCATCAAAAGAAGACTGTTGTATTCTGGAAGATAATCGTCATACAAACCGTAAGCACCTTTATAGGATAAAATTATCTTAAGGATATAGAGTGTAACTCTAGACTCAGTCTTATCAATTAGATAGTCACAATCTGTGCCAACAATAAGTTGTTGCTGTGATACAACTACAAGTACCGGGACACTTACATTTTCACTCACTTAGTAATTCTGCACCAGGAAGTCCTATAATATCCCAATCATCAAACGATTTCACACAATTGGCCCCATAGTTGTAGAGAGTGAATCCTTACCACCAGAATCTAACCCTGCACTCCTTACCACCAGATTCTAACCCTGCACCAACTTTTATGTTGTGGTTATCAATGTTGTTTCGTGGGCTTCCATCAGACTCAACTTTTTCTCTGTTCATAGGGGTGGGTTGCCTTTTGCACTGCTTGAGCACTTGCAGCGACCTGGTTACCTTCCTTGGCTTTTTGTGTGCTTACTTGTAAGCTTTTGCTGCTGCAAGTGTATGACTGTAACGACCCGGGCCTACTAACCCGCGAACCCATTTTGTGACAAGAAAACAAGACGAACAAGATCTACACTAACTTGGGCCACCACAGTCCAAAAGGGATCCAATTGGTACCTTATCCTTCTTACTTTACTACATATAAATCACTCACCTTTTTCTCCTACCCGATATGGGATCTTTAAGGAGGGGCCTCACAATCTATCCCCCCTTAAAGAGGCAACGTTCTCATCATCAAAGGCATTCATCAGGCAGGTAGTCCGCAGTACGAACCCATTTCATTACAAGAAAGCAAGGCGGACAAGGTTTACACCAACTTAAACCACCACAGTATAAAATGGGTCTCATTAGTACATTGTCCTTCTTA
Organism: Calamus simplicifolius; assembly: GCA_900491605.1. NCBI lineage: Eukaryota > Viridiplantae > Streptophyta > Magnoliopsida > Arecales > Arecaceae > Calamus > Calamus simplicifolius. The sequence goes on along the minus strand of UESW01002370.1, from coordinate 9,503 downwards.
CTTTACTGCATATAAACCACTCATCTTTTTCTTCCCTACCCGATATGGGATCTTTAAGAAGGGGCCTCACAATCTACCCCCTTAAAGAGGCGACATCCTTGTCGCCAGAGGCAACCACCAGATAGGTAGGATTCTAGAGGTGGCCCTCATAGATTCAAGAGGTGGCTTTCATCCCATGGATGTAGCACTTTGCCCTGTGTGGCACTTAGCTTCTGTATTTTTGGTTGGTGCATGGCTCTGATACCATGATGTAACGATTTGGGCCCGCTAACCCGCGAATCCATTTCATGACAAGAAAGCAAAACGGACAAGGTCCACATCAACTTGGACCACCACAGTCTAAAAGGGATTCAATTGGTACCTTGTCCTTCTTACTTTACTATATATATAAACTACTCACCTTTTTTTTCCCTACCCGATGTGGCATCTTTAAGGAGGGGCATCACAATGACCCTCAGTAGCCCAACATTCCTGAAAATTAAAGATACAGAGAATTAAGATGGAAAGCAATATGATTTTAAGTCATGCAATTAAGCAGCAGCATTGAATCAACAAATGTACTTAGAAGTTGTTCTTAAACTTGACACAAAATGAAAAAGATACTCATGTTGCCAAGTATCTTATTGCTTGAGTGCATCTCAATGTGTAGGTAGAATTTCTTTGTAGTAAGATTTATCATGCATTTTGAGCAAAGCAAACACTTCAGCTTGCAATTTGGCATAACCAACATTGGGTTGGATCTCCCATTAAAAGGTTAGTCTGCAAGTCCTTCATATATCTTCTAAAATATGATCGCTTAAGAACATCATATCAGCTAGCTTGTCCTGAAAAAAAAGTTTTGGCACAATTAAGTTAATTACCTCATCCAAGATATTCAATTTATCTAGTGGAATCAAGCAGTATGTAAGTGTCAGAACTTGTCAGTTGATTCAATCATATCCCTTGAGCTAGAACGTCGGATCATGTCCATGTCCAAGGTGAACATAGTCACATGACTTCTAATTAATGGTGTTTTAAAGTTAATTTGATCTCTTTGACTTGGTGTATGCTTGTCTGCAGTAAAATCCACCCTTTACCTCTCTCTTCATCCCTCCCTTGGTCTCATTGGTAACCAATGATATATAAGCCACAAAAATATAGTCACGATTTTTTTCATCTATTCTAATATCAGGGTTTTAAAGTGCAGTGCAAGAGGCTGCATTTTGGCTGTATATGCATACATGGTCCCTTGACCACATTGCACTTCCTACATACAACCATATATGCAGAAATATATAGCCCGAAAAAAATCAATTCACTTACTTAGATTATGCAAATATATACATACATATATATATATATATATATATATATATATATATATATGTATATATATATATATATATATATATATATGTATATATATACATATATATATATATACTATATATATGTATATATATATATATATATATACATATATATATATATATATATATATATATATATATGTATATATATGTATGTATGTATGTATATATATATGTATGTATATATATGTATGTATATATATATGTATATATATATGTATGTATATATATATATATATATATATATATATATATATATATATATATATATATATGTATGTATATATATGTACATATATATATATATATATGTATGTATATGTACATATATATACATACATACATGTATATATATATATATATATATATATATATATATATATATATATATATATATATATATATATATATATGCTTGTGTACATATATATATATATATATACATACACACGCACACGCACACACATGTATACATACACATACACACACATACATATACACACACATATATATGTATGTGTGTGCGTATATGTATGTATATAGCTATTAAGGAGATTGATGGAAGGTATAGGAAAAAGAAAAAATACTTTCATATGATCTTTATTGATTTAAAGAAAGCATATAATAGAGTACATAGAGAAATAATATGGTAGGTTTTAGAGAAAAAAAAGTTACCAAAAGGTACATAGAATTGATCAAATATATGTATAATAGAGCAATAGCTACATTAAAACAATAATAGAAAAAACTTGTGAGTTTTCAATTATTGTAAGTTTACATCAAGGATCTTGTTGGCCTAGATGGCAACCCAAGAGGAGAGTGAATTAGGTTCTTAAAAAATTTGATGCTTAAAAATAATTTTACAAAGTGAATGTGCACAAGGATAAATGCAAAGAGTGTGGTGCTAAGAATGCAAAGCAGAGAGTAGAGAGAAAAAGAGACAAGCATGATAAACACAAAGATTTATAGTGGTTCGATGTTAGCTACACCTACATCCACTCCCAAGCAACTCTTGGGCCCACACTATAATCTATCTGATTACAGCCGAGTTGTTTTACAAGCTCACAACTCAAACTTATTGTTTTAACAATGGGATCACAACGAACCCAGCCAATTTTCACAGGCTCACCAGCACACAACCTACCACAAGCTACCTAGCTTGCACAAGGCTAATCTGTCTTCCCTGATTCAATCACCTGATTGAATCAATAATCTGATTATAAACATTATCTTCTATATACTGCCGAATAAAACCACAAACCTGCTGATGTTCAAATTCTCATTCCTCATCAAACTTGGAATCCGGCTTCTTAGTAGCAAATACAGGAAGATGCAAATTCTTCATAAATAGCAAATCCTTCATTTTACCCTTCCACAAATGATAATTAGTATCATTCAAATAAACTATCTTATTTGTATTTGCCTTCATCATTCAAGCAAGTCAACTAGCCCCAAACCTAAGAGCTCTGATACCACTCTGATGGGGAAACAACAACATAGTAACAACAAATCACAATATGCAGTGGAGATATATTCCTCCAACTTGCAAGAATCTGTGAGGAGCAATAACAAAAATATGGCAGCAATTGAATATCACAAACACACAAGAGACACCAAGATTTTTAACGTGAAAAACCCCTCAAAGCAAGGGTAAAAGCCACGGGTCATCCAGACCAAAGAAATAGCTCCATTATGATCAAATGAGGGTACAAGAGAGTCTAAAACAAGAACACAAATGAGTGCTCACAGCCAACCAAACAATAAAGCTAAGAAGCTTACAATAGAGAACCAAGAAGTTTAACAAACCCAAAAAATAGAGCTACTGTCCGACCTGAGTTTCTCACACCTTAGACCTTGTTTCACCGATCCAACCGTTCAGAATGAAGAACCAGATGTTTCAAATCTGCTATAAAAATTTCAGCCCAATCCAATGGTAAACAAATCTGCAGTAGCGATTTTACTGTGGTTACTCTAAGTATGTGCTGGAAGGGCTTCTTCTTCTCTTCTCTCTCGAATGACGGCTCTCTTTTCTCTCTCAAAAATGACCTAATCTCCCCTTACAACTATGTGAAGATAACCGCCAAACTGGCGATCTCACAATAAGTTTCAAACTTTCTCTTGGTAATGCTTAGTCATCATATCAGCACCATTATTATCAGTATGAATTTTAGCCAACTCCAACAGCTTAGCATCCAAAACATTACGTATCCAATGATACCTCACATCAATATGTTTGGATCTTGAATGAAAAGTTGGATTCTTACCAAGATGGATAGCACTTTGACTGTCAACAAACAACAAATATTGGTTCTGAACAAAGCCTATCTCCTGTAAGAATTTCTTCACCCATAGCAACTTCTTGCATGCTTCAGTAATGGCAATGAACTTTGCCTCTATAGTTGACAATGCTACACACCTCTGCAACTTAGACTGCCAAGCCACAGCCCCCCCTACAAATTTAATCATATAGCCCAAAGTAGACTTTCTGGAATCAATGTCTCAGCCATATCTGAGTCTGAGTACCCCACCAATGTAGGCTCATTACCTCCAAAACAAAGCCCCATACCAGTTGTACACGAAGATACCTTAAAATCCAATTTCACTGCATTCCAATGCTCTCTACCTGGGTTTGACAGAAATCTACTGATAGTACCAACAGCATGTGCTATGTCTAGTCTTGTGCACACCATTGCATACATCAAACTACCCACAACAGAAGCATAAGGAACCCGTTCCATATCTAATTTCTCAACTTCATTTGAAGGACTTTGTTTAGCAGTCACCTTAAAATGAGTAGCAAGAGGAGTGCTTACAGCCTTAGCATTTTTCATCTAGAATCTTTGTAGCACCATTTCAATATAGTGTTCTTGTGATAGCCAAAGTTTCTTCTCCATTCTATCACGCATGATTCTTATACCAAGAATCTGCTTAGCAGCTCCCATGTCCTTCATTACAAATAACTTGCCCAACTGCTTCTTTAACATGTCAATTCTAGAAACATTTTTCCCAATAATAAGCATGTCATCAACATACAATAACAGGATAATGAAGTCATCGTCAAAAAACTTTTTAACAAAGATACAATGGTCAGAAGTAGTCTTCTTGTAGCCTTGCTCACATATGACAGACTCAAACTTCTTGTACCATTGCCTCGGAGCCTGCTTTAAACTGTATAGGCTCTTTCTTAGCCTACACACATAGTCTTCCTTGCCTTCAACTTGAAAGCATCAGGTTGCTTCATGTAAATCTCTTCCTCCAAATCATCATGAAGGAAAGTAGTTTTCACATCCATTTGCTCTATCTCCAAATCAAGAGTAGCAGCCAAACTCAACACGGTTCTAATAGAAGACATCTTCACCACAGGTGAGAAAATCTCATTAAAATCAACACCCTTCCTCTGTCTGAAGCCTTTTACAACTAATCTGGCTTTATACCTTGGAGATGCAGCATTACTATCATGTTTCACCCTGTAAATCCACCTATTTTCCAAGGCCCTCTTGCCTTTAGGCAACTTCACCAAATCATAAGTGTGATTGTCATGCAAAGATTGCATCTCATCTCACATTGCATCCAACTACTTTTGTTTTTCTTCACTCTCAATGGCCTCTTCAAAACACTCAGGTTCTCCCCCATCAGTCAAGGTCACATACTCATCAGACGAATACCTTGTAGATGGTTGTCTCTGCCTGTTAGACTTTTTGAGTTGACTTTGAGGTGGTTCAGGAGCATAACTAAGATTATCATCTTGTAACATCTTATGTTCCTCTTTAGCATCATTAGTTGGAACATCTAACTCATCTCCAAGCTGTTGATCATCAACATAATCATGTTGCTCATCTTGTTGAACACTACTCTTAGCATTATCCAGATTGTGAACAGCAACCGAAATGGATCAACATCAATCAGCTTATTACCTTTTTTGGGTGTAGTCTTCTCTACCTTATCAATGTCTTCAATGGTTTGGTCTTCCATGAACTCCACATCACGACTTCTAATAAGCTTTTTCTCAATAGGATCATAAAACCTGTAACCAAATTCATCTTGATCATAACCTATAAAGATGCACTGTCTCGTCTTAGCATCCAACTTGGATCTCTCATCCTTTGGAACATGCACAAATGCTTGCAATCGAAGACTTGCAAATGATCATATCTAACATTCTTGCCAAACCAAATTTTGTCTGGCGCCTCACTGTCCAAAGCAACTGTAGGACTAAGATTAATAACATGCACTGCCATGTACAGTGCCTCACCCCAAAAGTGTTTGGGCAATTTTGCTTCAGAGAGCATACACCTCACTCTCTCAATCAATGTCCTATTCATCCTTTCTGCTAAACCATTCAGCTGAGGAGTTTTAGGAGGAGTCTTTTCATGTGCAATACCTTGCTGCTTGCAATAGACATCAAAGGGTCCACAATACTCACCACCATTGTCAGTACGAATACATTTCAGCTTCTTGCCTGACTGCCTCTCAACTAAAGCCTGAAACTGTTTGAACTTCTCCAACACCTGGTCTTTTGTCTTCAATAAATAGACCCATGTTTCCTGGAACAATCATCAATAAAGGTAACAAAATAAAGTGCACCACTAAAGGATTTTACCTTCAATGGACCACAAACATCAGAATGCACCAATTCAAGCAACTCTAACTTCCTTGAGGAAGGATGCTTCTTAAAGGATACTCTGTTTTGTTTACCAGCCATGCAATGAGAACACTCTCCAACTTTGCACTCTTCAATCCTAGAAGCACATCCTTTTTAGCTAAGCAGTTCAGCCCTTTTTCACTGATATGACTAAGCCTTTGGTGCCACAAAGATGCCTCAATATCTACGACATTCACACTGTCTTTAGCAACCAAAGCTTTTGTCCAATACAGTTTAGAAATTTTCTTTCCTCTAGCCATAACCAAGTTACCTTTGGTGAGTTTCCACTTTCTAGAGCCAAAGTGATTATCATAACCACCATCATCAAGCATTTGCACAGAAATCAAATTAAAGCAAACATCCGGAGCATGTTTGACTCCTCGAAGCAGCAGCTGCATTCCCATGTTGGTTTGCAGGCAAACATCACCAACACCAATCACCTTAGACATACCATCATTACCCATCTTTAACACTCCAAAGTCACCAGAAGTGTAAGATGTGAAGAACTCCTTCCTTGGTGTAACATGCAGTGTAGCGCCACTATCAATTATCCACATGCTCTCATCTGATACAAGATTAACTGACTCATGGTCACGGAGAATAATAAGATCATCATCGGTAGCAGTGGTAACACAATCATCATCATCATCACGATCCTTCTCTTTCTGCTTACCCTTCTTGCTTTTGTTCTCCCTTTCCTCAGAAAATAATTCTTCCGTATGTGCCCTATTTTGTGACAATAATGACACTCCACATTCTTGTATCTTGACTTGGACTTGCTTCTGCTCTTCTCTCTACCACCCTTTGGTTCTTTTCTCTGACTTCTCCCCCTATTTTCAGTGACAAGCACCTCGGACTGAGATGAAGTACCCTGCCTTCCTTCTCATCTCCTCATTAAGAGCACCACCCTTTTCCATTTGCAAAGTAACAATACCATTAGGGGCTGAGTTTGTAATGAAACCAAAATTTCTCCCAAGACTCTGGTAGAGTATTCAGTAGCCATAGTCCCAACACTTCATCATCAAACTTGATATCCATTCTGACAATTGATCTAGGAGCCCTTAAAATTCATTCAAGTGATCTAAAATAGAAGTCCCCTCCTTATACCTCAAATTCATCAGAATTTAATAAATATAATTTATTATTTCCTGATTTAGAGGCATACAATGATTCAATCTTCTCCCACAAGGCTCTAGCATGTGTCTCATTAGCAATGTAATTATAAACATTATCTTTTACATACTGCCGAATAAAACCACAAACCTGCTGATGTCAAATTCTCATTCCTCATCAGACTTAGAATCCGGCTTCTTAGTAGCAAGCACAGGAAGATGCAAATTCTTCATAAATAGCAAATCTTTTTTCCCTTCCATAAATGATAATTAGTGCCATTCAAACAAACTATCTTATTTGTATTTGCCTCCATCATTCAAGCAAGTCAAATAGCCCCAAACCAAAGAGCTCTGATACCACTCTGATGGAGAAACAACAACACAGTAACAACAAATCACAATATGCAGCGGGATATATTTCCACAACTTGCAAGAATCTGTGAGGAGCAATAACAAAAATATAGCAGCAATTGAATATCACAAACACACAAGAGACACCAAGATTTTTAACATGGAAAACCCCTCAAAGCAAGGGTAAAAACCATGGGTCGTCCAGACCAAAAAATAGCTCTACTATGATCAAATAAGGGTACAAGAGAGTCTTAAATAAGAACACAAATGAGTGCTCACAGCCAACCAAACAATAAAGCTAAGAAGCTTACAATAGAGAATCAAGAAGTTTAACAAACCCAAAATATAGATCTACTGTCCAACCTGAGTTTCTCGCACCTCAAACCTTGTTTCACCGATCCAACCTTTCAGAATGAAGAACCAAATGTCCCGAACCTATATCAAAATTTCAACCCGATCCAACGGTGACGAATCTGCAGTAATGATTTTACGGTGGCTGCTCTAAGTATGTGCGGGAAGGGCTTCTTTTTCTCTTCTCTCTCGAATGGCGGCTCTCTTTTCTCTCTCAAAAAAGACCTAATCTCACCCTAATCAGACTCACTACTTAAACAAGTATGACACAAAGTGGGCTTACACATTTGAGCCTTTTCTCCACATAGGAAGGGAGTCCAAACCCAACATAATCAAATGTAATAAGGGTAAAGTTACAACAAAAAATCAGCCTCTCAAATGAGCAATAGATAATATAAATAAGATATAAATAGAAGAGCCCGATTTAGAAGATTTCTGAAGTTGGTCTTTTCTTTTTCTCCTTTTCTCCTCTTGGATGATCTTCCTTAAGATAGGATTGAAGCTTTGAAAGATTCATTTATGTAGAGGATGTTGAAGAACTAGAGCTCTTTGCTTCTCTTTTTGATTTGATGAAAATCCTCCAAAGTTGGCTTTTAAATGTTTTGGATTTCTCTAAACTCTTTTTCGAACACTTGGGATTTCAAATATGAACTTTTTTTTTTTTTTTTTCTCTCTTCTTTATTTTTTTGCTCCTTTTCAAATGGTTAGAAGCTCCCTTTTATAATTCTCTTAATCCATATTTTGATGAAAACTAGCCGTTAATTATACTTATGGATGAGTTTAGTATGAAAGAGGAAAGAGCCGTTGAGGTTTAGTTGAAAAAGATAACCTATGAGTCGTCTCTGATATTCTAAAATTTGCCTCTGACATATTAGAGTTGGCTCTAATCTGGCCTAGAGTCGGCTCTAAGTCGAAATACTCAAAATAGTAAAATTCATTCGTCGCAGAGTCGGCTCTAACTTTCCGTGAGATCGATACATTGAGTGCTGGAGTCGGCTCTAGTAAATATAGGAGTCGGCACTAAATGTGCTCCAAAAAATCATTCTCTATTTATCAATTAGAGTCGGCTCTAATTCCCTGCAGGAGTCGGTTCTAATTTGATGCAAAAAAGAGGTTCACTATTTTCATATTAGAATCAGCTCTAATCTCTGCAGGAGTCAGCTCTAATCCATGCCGAAAGTACCAAACTATTTCGATACACTCCGAAGTTGGCTCTAATCCCTCTAGAGTTGGTTCTAATATATGAAACTTGACACTTGATACTAGGATTGGATTCAAACTCAATTTTTCTTAGATTTTGATTAATTAAATACTTTAAATTCCTAAAACACTTAATCAAATCATTAGTAACATAAGAGATATACTCGTATGGTTTTTGTTATTCATCAAAATCAATAATTGGATCAACAATCTTTCCCTTTTTTATGATGACAAAAATATTGAGTATATGCAAAATCAATTAAAACATAAGTAGCAATATCAATTTAATCAGAGTGATAATTATCAAAATTTAACATAATTCATCTTGAACTATTACTTCATTTCATCTATTCCAAGAAATCAACAATAATGATTCATACTTTTTTAATCTTAAAACTTAATTCAAATTATCAATTCAAATAGGCTCCCCTGAGTAAGATAGCTCCTAAATATGTGCATACTATTTAAAGTCTATTTAAATTCTATATGCATATACAA
>UESW01002369.1:222218-336206 GCA_900491605.1 Calamus simplicifolius | reverse complement strand
CCCTCCCCCCTACCCTAAACTTCTTTCTCTATAATTTCATTCACACAATATGTATAGCGTACACACACACACACACACATTTCTCCACGGCACACCCATGCCTGCAGACCCTAATGCATAGGTATGTATATTACATCTTCATAGATATTATGCATACATTATGCAGCAATAAAAGAATTTCTTGTGTAAGTTATGTCTAGAAAATGGCTTTTCTTAAAAAAATGAGAATACATAATTAATCAAAGCAGCCTAATTGAAGCAGTAATTCATGCATGCTTAATTTGTGCACGTCAAAACTTATGTCCAGATCAAAATGAACTGGACAGGCCAGCCCTTAATTAAGTGAATGCTCCCATCTATTGTGATTCTGGTCCATGCTTTGATTCCATCATGTGGAGTTGACCAGTGCCTGATTCCTTTCAACATAGTAACTCCTCATTCTCTTTTACTATCCTTTAATCAGCTTTTCTCTTGATTTTTCATGCAACTACTTGTTTGAGTTCCTGAACTAGGATTACACTATAAAATTTGGCATTTAACTTGAGTATAATATATGAAAATATCTTCTTTAACAAAATTGTCATCAGCTTACTTTTTGTGCATTTGAGACTTGTTTTAATTACAGGTTTTGGCATATGACTCAAAGAATGTAAAAGCTCTTTATCGCAGGGGTCAAGCATTTAGGGAACTTGGAAAGTTAGAAGTGAGTTATAATTTATCATTTACTATTGCACTTATTGACATTTTGGTTTTCTAGTAAGTTAACTAGCTTCATGTGTAAAAGATATTTTATTAAAGGTATTCTTACTGAATAGAGTTTTAATAACTGAAATATGTATTAGGCTGCTGTCTCTGATTTGAAGGAGGCTCATGCAATTTCCCCTGAAGATGAAACTATAGCTGATGTCTAAGGTAATACAAAACACGGGATTTTCATATTTTAGAGGTATGGGAAGTCCAGTAATTCATCTATAGAAATGTGTTTCATGGGTATTTTCTAATTAATGCAGAGATGCCAATGAAAAATTGATGAAGGAAGGTGGGGATAGGAACGTGTCACCAGTAAGTTTCATTTAATTTCTTTTCATTTCCAAATCATTCTAGGTTGGTGTTTTTTCTTGAAATGGGTCATTTTCAACTAGTTACTGTAAATATCTATGTTCAGTTTTTGTTGTTGGTTTTGCCTGTTTTGTTTTGCAGGTTTGGTTATTGAAGAGATAGTGGAAGAGGAGACCCGACCCATGCCATCAGAAAGTCATAGAAGTGCATCAGTGGAGTATTCTGTGACCAAGCCAGTTGAAGCTGGAGGGAGCTCTTCAAAAGTGAATGGGTCTTATCCTGGTTTCCCTGATGATTCTGAGTTGTTACAAGGCTTCAAAGATGATTCTGAAACTGTCAGGTATATCTGTACTAAATTAATTTTATCTGCAAATTTTCACCTATTTTATAGACACATAATTTACTTGCAGCAATAGTTCTTGTAGAATGAAAAATAGTGGAGACTTTTCCACTTCCGCTTCACTAAAAAATATGTGTGCAACTATATATAACTAAAGTGAGGTGTAATTTTAGCATCTTTTATTTGCTTATATCTTTTAATAGGTATTGTTCTGTTTCACAAACAATCAGTGTGTTTCCAATGGATAAATTGGATAATTACAGTGCCTGAGCCTTAACAAATGTGCTTTTTCTTTATATGATCATTTATCGAAATTACATGATTTAATATACAAAATTTTGCATTGACCAATCTGCATGTGTTGTTTCCGTGCACCTATTTTGCTGAGTCTTTTCAGTTTTTTATTTGTTTATAACCCTCCAGGTTATTCCAAAATTATGTCTCGAATGCCGATCCTGAAACTCTGGCAGCTCAGGGTGTGCGGGGAATGTCACCTGACATGGTTAGAACAGCCACAGAATGATTAGGAGCATGAAGCCCGAAGAGCTTCAGAAAGTGTTCCAAGTAGCTTCTTCCTTGCATGGACAAGGCCCAGATGGTAGAAGACTAGGTTCAAATTTTCCAGAAATGACACCTGAAATGGTTAAGATGGCATCGAATACCATTGACAAAATGTCTCCGGAGGAGCTGCAGAAGATGCTCAAGGCTGCTGCTTCATTAAATGTAAATGGTACACCTTTGCCAACAGCAACAACTGAAGGTCGTGCCCAAAGATCAGAAAGTTGCCTGCAATCATCAGATGTTGCAGGTAGTTCTTCTATGGAGGATCACTGTGTGAGCAGCAATGCTTCTGATGAGTTTCTCAATTCAAGAATAGGTCAATCATCTTCTAGTATCCCAACATCAACGGCTGATTTGCAGGAGAACATAAGAAATTCACTGAAAGATCCAGCCATGCAGCAGGTTTGGCGATTTTCACTTGTTTTATTCCTCAAGTTGGCCATCAGGCATCGATTCCTTCAAATTCTGTGTTTTCTTATCCTTTTAAGATCATCAATTGGCAGATGTTTACTTCTACGATGAAGAATATGAGCCCAGAAATGATGGCAAATATGAGCGAACAATTTGGGATGAAGCTATCAGAGGAAAAGGCAGCAAAAGCTCAGCAAGCCATGTCATCATTATCACCAGAGGACTTGGATAGGATGGTATGCAAATTTTGTTGACATTTTTTTTTTATGTTTATCGTTTTGGAAAACAAGGTTTCAAAATGCAGCCAGGATACATGGATGGTTGAGGTGACATATAGTGTCTAAGCCGTATGTGGCTGCTTAACAAGCACCCAGGTTGTTTATAATAGTAGATTCATAAAATGGAACTTATGTAGTAAAAACAAACTATTTAAACATAAGTAAATGCATTGAAGTAGATAAAAAATATAAATTTAGAAATAATGCAGTAAATATTCAGAAAAAATAGAAAAACTAAACAAACTATTTAAAAATAAGTAAATTCATTGAAGTAGATAAAAAATAAGAAATTTAGAAATAATGCAGTAAATATTTAGAAAAATTAAAAAAAAGTGAATACAGAGGAGTAAAGGAGCCAAGGGACCACTTATCTGTGGCTTGGGCTTATGCAGGCCACTTAAGTCTCCCACAGTGTGGCCCATCCACATACAAGGTGGCCTAGGCCCTAAGATGGGTAGCCAGGAGGTGCATGTGCATGTGCATGTGCAGCTACATAAGTGGCTAGTAGATAAAAAATAAGAAATTTAAAATAATGCAGTAAATATTTAGAAAAATTAGAAAAAAAGTGAATACATAGGAGTAAAGGAGCCAAGGGACCACTTATCTGTGGCTTGGGCTTATGCAGGCCACTTAACTCTCCCATAGTGTGGCCCATCCACATACAAGGTAGCCTAGGCCCTAAGATGGGTAGCCAGGAGGCGCATGTGCATGTGCATGTGCAGCTACATAAGTGGCTACGTTGACTACCTTCTACATCTTTCTTTACATTTCAGTTGTTGTTACACTTCTTTACCTTCTAAACTCTTGGTTGTAATTCAATCCTTAGAGTGAAAAATAATTTTGTCATCATCTTTCTCCTTTACTGATTTGTTCTTCTGGATTTTCATCACATCTTAATATGTCAAGAAAATTTGACAACAAGCCATGATTTCACCAATTAATTGCTTAAGAAACAAATTGCATATCAGTTAACATTATTGATGCCTGAATGTGTGAAAGCAGGGTTGGGGGCAGGTGCTGAATCTTATATGCTTTAAAATTTCACTTGCATCTTTAATTTCTCTGATATCTTTTATATGTTATTTCAACAAAACAACTTGGGGGGCACATAAAATATTCTTATTTTAGGGATTTGTCATGCCAGTCCCCCTTTTCAACCCGATTTCAATATTATTCTCTTTTCTTGTAAAAGTACATATATTTCCCCTTTTTTGGTGAATAGGACAGAAACCTCTGGTTGTTCAACTAATGACTAATCTGGTTGATCTCTTTTTGTTTAAAAATGATTATACCCTTCATTGATCACCCTCTTTAAATGGAAATGATAGTGGGGAATGGCTTATCTGTCTAATCTGCCTTGAGTTATTACTATAAAAAATCTTAGGGCTATACAGTTAGTAATTTGTTAATGAAAAGAGAGTATTTTTTCTAAGACACTTAAAATCCGGTGCCATATGTCTTTTTAGAAGAAATGATGGTTAGTTTGAAATTGGAAGAAAAAAGGGGACAGATGTGTAAATAATCCTTATTGAATTGCACATGAAAAATAGAAAGACAGATAAATAGATATGCACATATACACAGAAGCCTCATATTTATTGAGTTGCATATGAAAAATAGAAAGACAATAAATAGACATGCACATATACACAGAAGTCCTCATATTTATTGAGTTGCATGTGAAAAATAGTAAGACAGATAAATAGACATGTACATGCATGCATAGAAGCCCTCATATGAATCTTAGCTTCATCTTTCTAATGATTTATGCATTGATCTTTCCATATTTAGACCTTTCTTTACTTGAAACGAGAGCATGCATGGGAGCATGAATCTTAAAAGCATTAGGGTGTTGAATCACCTAAGAAGTGCTTAGTATGAAACAAGGTTCGTCGTACCAGAAATTGGTATTATTTCGCTATTGGATCAATACAGGTTGATATGGCATGTTCTGTATCAAACTAGTGATGTACTGGTTAGGGAGACTAGGGAGCCCCAAACTATGAATCACCTTGAACTGAATTTAGAAGTCGAACCATACAGAACATTTTTCCTATGACCTTATTGCTACATACGGAATATAAGACAGGATAATGGGAAGAAAGATAGGGAGTAGGTTTGTTTACTCAGATAACTAATTGTTATTTTCTTTTTCTTTTTTTCTTTTTTTTCTTATATTTTTCTTATATTTTTCTTTTTTTTGCTTTCTCTTTTTTTTATTTTCTCCTATGTTTCTTGCTGTCCTTTTCTCTGCATCCAAAATAGGTTGCCCTCCCCCCCTCCTCCCAACACTTCTTGAGCAGCTTTCCACGAACATGTTGATTAGGATAAATTATGTACCAAATAAGTCCCAAGAAGTTATAGGGTTAGATCGATATCAGCCTTTGGATTAAAAATACCTGAACAGCTATTAGAAAAAACTTCTGAAAGAGAATATTAATGCAAATGAAATCCTAAAATGGCAAAAGACTAACCAGGTCTTCAAAAACTAGCAAAGCCATGCACAATGAAACCATCAATATCAAAATGTGATTCCAACGTATTTCACCCTCCTATCTATACAATATGAGCATCTTTTCTCTTTTTCTTTTTTTTTTCTCTTTTCTTTTTTTTTCCTTGAGCCATCCTAGACTTCAGTGTTAAAAGCTTCACTCCTTTCGAATCATCCCCACTAGATTTTCTCGTTAACAACTATCTCATATGTTTTAGTTGTTGCATCTCTCCCCTTCTCTTTCACCCTTCATCCAACATATGCCCTTTCTTTTTTTATTGTCATGCTGAGATTCAGCTTTTTTTTAATCATCTATACATATTTTTCTTTGGATAATTTTGATTGGATGGCACGGGCACTAATGATTTAAGCAGCTTATCAACTACTAGAAGTATGGATATCCATTTTTGTCTAGAAGGCTTCTCCCCACACAACCATTTTAAGATAGGCTTAAGAGCAGTTGAGGTTTAAGTAGCTCAAGTTATGGTAATATTAATCTCTTTCCATTTTAGAGCAGACGCTTGCATGTGGATGACTTTAAACCTTGGTGGTTGGTGGCAATAGGAGGTCTATGTAAGGTATCCTCAGCTGTAAAAAACACTACCTCAATTGCCCCCATAGTTTGCTCAAAAGAAAAGAAAAAAAAAAGGAAAGGAAAAGAAAAAAAAGGAATAGAAAGAGAAAAAGCCTCCTAGTAGTTAAAGGGAGATGAGTGTTGTTTCCAAAATCAGATCAGCAGATACCAAAAAGCATGCAAGATTGTGCTCAAATAGGTTTAATCAATCCGACTTATGTTTGGACCTCCATATCCTTTGCCTTTTTGTATCCTTTAATTCCTCTTAGATCTTGTAAGAAAATAGTTAATCTTTAAATTGGTTGTTTTGGATGTTGACTGAGACCAAACTCAATGTTTCACTTAATTTAATAATACATGTTTCTGCTTAGGTTAGAACTGGATCTTTATGAGTTCATCAATAGTGGTGTTTTAATCGCCATTATGGAATTTAGAACTTTTCTTAACTAGCAAAGAGTTGGACCATAAAATAAAGGACGTGTGGCTAACCTTACGTTCATCTGAATTCTTTCATCTGAATTGTGAGTTAGAGTTAACGTTTTTATGAACTTATGAAACATGTCCATTTGAAACTTGGATTTGTTTAGTTGATATCTATTTTATGATGCCTTTTTTAGATGCGGTGGGCAGAATGGGCTCAGCGAGGGGTTGCAACTGTAAAGGAGACGAAGAACTGGCTTTTAGGAAGGCCTGGCATGATCCTTGCGCTTGTGATGCTTATACTGGCTTTCATATTTCATCAGCTTGGGTTCATTGGGGGATAATCACCATATCTTTTCAATCATTTACTTATCGTTGAAACATCATAATGTTGCCAAGCCTATGTAGTTGGAAAAAGGCTTAGATGAGTTGAGAAGAATTGAAACATCATAAGGTTGTGTAACAGAAGATAGTGGGTGTCAATAGTTTTGTTTTTTACATCATTGGTGCCCTTTATGAGCAAATGTTTATGCTCCGCAGATGCCCATTTTGATTAATATCAGTGTATAGCATGAGGCGTGATTGTTAGCTGCCTACAAGAAATATAAGTGAATCAGGAACGGGCGAAGATGCATCAGATTTTATGGTCTCTACTCTACCCAGATGACTTCATAGCAATGATTTGGTCATAGTCATAAAACTGGAAGCCAATACGGTAAGGAATTAGTGGCATTACTACAAATCTATGCTGTTGATTTAGGAACTGTTTGGCACTGATGTTTGCTTTCTTGCCTTAACGAACAGAATTACAAGGAATCTTTACTTTGCTTCTAACTTCAAAGGAAATGAAACTTGTTGGGTAGGGTTTTGATTGCCATATGCCACCACCAGTGGGTGTTCAGAGTGGATACATGTGTCAGAGATTTTAATTATTAATTTTTTAAAAACTAAACAAGGTTTTCGAAAAGCTATTTCAAGGGCTTTAAGAGGAATTATTAGGGCCTTTATATATAGATTTGACATTTTTTCTATTCTTTGAATTGGGATGCAAAGAAGTCTCATCTGAAGGCTAGAAAAGGCTGAGCTTATTTCGGTTGGCATATCCAACGGTCAGTGTTTGCCTAAGAGGGCTGTATCTTAATCTCCTTTGTCCTATTTTATTTTCATCAAGACTTCAGTAGGTACTTTGGACATGAGGCAAGCTCCTCCTTTGGTGGAGATGTTATCGAAGAAATACTGAGTCTCTTTAAACCATACAAAATCTTCCTATTGAACCTTCTGACCTCATGCTCAGGAATTCCATGACTTGTTGACACCTTATACGTATTTGATGGAGCTTAAGGAAGGAAGCATATTCAAAAATTGGAGAATCTCTCGAAGGAAGCCCAGTAGACACCTTATTAAGTATTTATATATATATGTGTGTGTGTACAAACTATTATAAATGAAAAAGGGAGAGAAGTCTCGATCCTCTGGTTAGTAGCTAAAGGTGGTATTATCACCAAGACAAGTTCTTGTTCATGAGTCACGTAATAACCGTTGAACAGTAATTCCAAGAAACTATAAATAATTGGAGACATAAGTATGAAAGCTTGAAGGCATAGACATCTCTTGAGCATCAAAATGTATATTGTTGATTAAGGTGGAACATCGAAAACGTCCATCGCTTATATGTTTTTCTAAATTCTCTTTCTCTGCCACTTTGTGTCATCTTACTCTTATGCTTATAACCATAGTTATCAAATCCGACCCGGACATCAACCCGATCAAAGGCTCGGATCACCGGATCACTGATTGAACCATCGATCAATTATTTTAATATAAAAATATATTTATATTAATAAAAATTAATTTTTAATAAAAAAATTAAGATTAACATGATAAAAAACCCGTAACTCCATCCGGTTTGGCTGGTTGACCAGGTTATTTCGGGTCATTTACACATTCAGTTTTATGTTAGAATCGGACCGGCTTAGCCTTCAGGTCTCGGTTTAACTGGTCCAATCGGTCGGATCAGTTTAGTTTTGACAACTATGCTTCTAACTAGAACAAACTATGTGAAAACAATTATAAACGTTGCAATTGCATGACAGGAAATAAATTTAAGTGGCATGGGCATACATCACAATAGAATAACTAAAGAAAAATTTAAAATTTTTATGAAACTAGAAACTTAAAAAGATTATTTCATTTTTAGTGACATATAAAGTATTGCATAAATTTGAGCGGTTACATGTATAACAAATGTCCAGTAGCTTAAAATCTACATCATCTTTTGTTTCAAAGGTCACTTCTGGGATACTTAGTATAGAGCGATCTATTTAGAATCAATCCAAATGAAGATGGTGAGATTATTATGTTTGATTGTACCTCGATGATCTTATGTGATGATCTCAAATCATTCCCATATCTGAAATCATATGCTAATCCAGTGATTTATATCGATCCATAAGGTTAGTATGAAAGAGTACCACCAGAAAGTTAATTTAAGATTTAAAGACCAAAATGTTTTTCATAAAAAAAAGTTCAATAATATTTTTATATTAATAAATATAATTTAATATCATCATATTTTATTATAATAACTTAAAATCATATGATATTATAATCTAATGTTATATTATATCATAAAAGTAATAAAAATTATTTTAGAATTGTGCTGGAGCATTATTCTCAATTCAAATTGATCCCAATTCAATGTAGTGTAATTTATCATATCATATTATATAAAATATTGATGTTTTTTTTGTTATAGATGGATGATCACACCACTCTAAGGGGAGTCAAATCCGAGACATCTGAATACAAGATTTGGGTAAGGACTAGAGGGCACAGGTCACTCTCTTCTAGATCCAAAAACCAGAGTGATAGGCCATCTGGGCAGCGATCCAGTCTGTCGCTGAGTTGGCTTTCCAGTAGATATGTTGAATCTGGGCACTGTAAGCATCTTGAAGAGTAGACCGAATACATAGATCAAGGGATTAGTTAGCAGATGGTCGTAGGAGTCCTATCGGAGCCCGTGAATAATAGTGATAGAATCTCTCTCAATAATAAGCCTACAGATGCCCAAACTATGAATGGCATAGAAAATACTAGCCAAACAGTATACAGCTCAGCTAGAGGAATAGAGGAGTCAAGAAGACGAATCCTTCAACCGCCAACATCGCACCATTCAACCCATGAATCATGAAAGCCACTCCAGCAAATCTGCCTCGAACACTCCTATCAAAGTTGATTTTGATAAACCCTAAAGGTGGGGGCTCTCAAGAGATGAAGACCGTGCACCGGTACGCTGCCAAGACAGTAGGGGAGCTCTAGAGGCTAGGGCTATCAAAATCAAGAACTGTGTGATATAAAGTGTACTCAATAGATAAGGATAAGGCTATCCTGACTATCCTATAGGGAAAAGTAGTCTCAGCAGTGAAAACAAGCCGGTTACGAGATAACCAGACCTGATGCGCTATGTAATCCCACAAAAGTACTCTGCTAATGGATACCCCTTCGTATATCTCGCCAAATGAAGCCCAAAAAGGAGATGCGACAACTATCAGTACCATCGATCCAAGAGCGGTAACCCGAGATCTACCATATTTGTCTTGCTCTGATGCAGGTAAAGATAGCATGGTCAACAGTCTCCTCATCTAAACTGCATAAAGGGCACGTAGGTTCGATGGACATGCCCCTCCCAGAGAGCAGGGAGCACGTAGAAAGATAGTTCCATGCAAGTTTCTAAATAAAGATCCGAACCTTAGGATGAATGGGAAGCTTCCAAATCCAAGCCGCATCCATCGTTTGCCGAGGCTGTGGCCTATAAATTTTCATGAGATCCCTAATAGAAACATGAGACATATAGGATCTCCTCCATAATCTGGTGTCAGAGGTATGACTCCAAAATGATAGGAATAGAGAGTATGCGACGATGGAGCTCCTCACTGAAGAAATTGGACACCAAGGAGTTATGCCAGCAGAGTGATCCTAAAAAATTAAGTCAGAGACTCTCATTCCGTAAGAAATGTCAGTGCTAACAAAGGTAGGCCACCGAGATAGGGGTAGATCTGCAATCCACGTATCCTAAATAACATCCACTAAGGCTCCATCACCAATCATCGAAGATATGTTGTTCAAAATGGCCGGAGCATGTCGGCAGACCTCTTTCTAGAAGAAGGAATATCCACGAGGAGGCTGAGAAAAATTGGAAAAAGTCAGTCTCCATATTTGGTATGCATGAAACAGCTTCACATACAGTGCAGATTAAGCAAGAACCGTGTTGTATGCCTAGCAGTCAAAGCCTCCCTTCTAACTGTGAGGGACTGGATCCCAAGCCCCCTCTCAGTGATTGGCATACAAACAATATCCCATGATAGTAGATGGATACCATGTCCATCTTGCATCGAGCCCCAGATAAAGTTTCGGAAACATCTCTCAATCCTCCTCAAATAAGTCAACGGGATAGTAGCATTACATAAAATATAGAGGAGAAAAGAAGTAAGCACCAAGTGCAAAAGGGTAATCCTAGTCATCATAGATAACCCAGTGACCTACCACCCATCCAGACGATCATGGACCACTGTTGGGGAGCGCGGAATACCCCCAAGATCACGGCTATAGCGTATATGAGTAATACAAAAATCTTTTACCGTTCTAATCTATGAGTATAAGATTATACCTTCAGACTTGAATGCTGGAACACTTCGATTTGATTGCTCGACCTCAACCTTTTAGCCTTCCGCCGTATTTCCGAAATACCTTCTTCTCTCACAAGATGGTGGGATCTCTCTCGGCCGACCTAGGGTTTCTTATTTTTCTTTTTCTCTTAAAAACGTTAACCCTAGCAACCAATTGAGAGGGTATTTATAGGGCTACAACAGGGACCAAATAGGCAAATATGAAAAAGGACTTTCCACGTAATTAAATCTCCTAATCCTATCCCGGGTTAGGATTCAATTACGTAAATTATAATTCATTCCACTAAAGAATTATAATTGTACTCCTAATCACATTCGAATTTATATTTTCGAGCCTTAATATTAAATACTTATTATCTCCCCATGTTAAGATTACAGATATCCACCAATTAAATTTAAATACTGACAATATAATTTAATTGGCTTTATTATCCTTGAGACTTATCCACTTAACTTATTTGATGTATCGGATTCAAAATCCACTTGCAAGATTTGATACAATCAAAACTTATAAGCTTTCTCAAGAGGATATCATCAATCCAAATTAACAGGACGTGGATTCCTTCAACTATTAATATTCACCATATATATAATGTTATTGTCCAACCCACTGAGTTTATTGACTCATATAGAATCTCACTCTATGTGTAATCAAAACAATAATCACTACATACACGTGTCTAGAAATAGAATTCAGATTAAGAGCATAAGTAATCATAATATTCATGAGTTTTAAATTATTTTATAAAGTCAGTATAAAATAATCAACTCAACTGGGTCCTGTTCAATACACACAAAGTGTACTAGCACAAATAGTTAGAATAAACCATTCTCCGTAGTCAAGACAGACCTACTAAATATTTGTGCTACAGTTCTACTGATGGTGTGTCCAATTCATCTAAAACTGTGAATAATAAACTTGTATTCCAAAAGAACCGATGATCTAGTCTTCTGTGTGTAAGCCGTACTCTACACACTAGATCAAATACTCTTTGTAAATACTAGACACATGCACATATATAGTAAATGAAACACATTGCTCAAAATGAATTCTCATTAAAAATGTAAAGACATAACATAAAGCATATCTTTTAGTCTATATCTCTATCAGACATACCTCTCAAGGTCACTAAAATCAGTACACTGTGGTCATCACCCCGTAATAGGTATCCCTAGATAGGATAGTCGATCAGCTTGAACATAGATACCCAAAATTTGCATGATAGTCCCTTTTATTGTAGGATTCGTCTTTGGACTGAAGCGGATCATAGATTTACTTAGATTAACTTTTTGTCCAAAGGCCCAATAATAAGACTGAATTAATGTAGCAAAAGTGGTAGCAGTACAGATAGTTGCCCTACCTAGTAGTATGCAATCATAAGTAAATAATAGGTAAGAAAATGAGGGCCCGTGGGGGCCCACACTATAGGGAGTAAGAGAAGAGCCCTACTGAGCATGAAAAAGAGCTCGAGATAAAACATCAGCAGAGAGAGTGAATAGAAAAGGGGAGAGAGAACATTCCTGCCTCAACCTGACTACATGGTGAAAATAGTCAGTCTGACCACCATTAATAATCATAGAGAAGGATGACTGGTGAATACATGCCATGATCTAGTCAACAAAGAGGTCATCAAAACCAAACTCATGAAGAGTTCGGCACATGAAAGCCCAGCTCAATATGTTGTTAGCTTTCTCTATGTCTAGCTTAACGGCCATAAGACACTGACAGACAGAGGCTCTCTGAAGATCATGCATGAATTTCTAAGCTAACAGAACATTATTTGAGATACAACATCCTCTGAGGAATACCCCCTGCTCAAGAAAAATAAGGCGAGGAACCACTGTCTGCTGGCAGGAGACCAAGAGGCTCGCACAGACCTTATATAAGGTAGTGCAAAGATTGATAGGATGGTAGTGCTATGGAGAGGAAGAATTAGGTCATTTAGGCATTAGGGTAATAAGAGTTTGGTTCCAATTAGAGGGAATAGTTTTAGATTGAAAGACTAGCTGAATAGCCTGCACAACATTTTGTCCCATAGGACCCTAATAGTGGCGAAAGAAAAAGGATGAAAACCCGTCGGGCCCAGGAGCCTTATCAAATCCAAGGTTTCATAATGCCAACCGAATCTTCTTCGGAGTAATCGGCCTGATAAGAGAGTCGTTCTCCACACCAGAGACCCGATTGTGTGTCAAAATAGGGAGAATAGGGAATCCATCATCAGTTTGCTCAATCAATCTAGACTAGAAGAAATGAAGTAGCTGATCCCTAATAATCTGGATATCCTCCTGAAAGTATCCCTCATCATCAACTAAACCCCGGATCTGGTTCGTTGCATGGCATTTTAATGTGGCCTGGTAAAAAATCTAGTATTCTAATCCCCTTCCTTTATCCACTGAATCCTGAACCTTTGCCTCCAATAAGTCTCCTGTTGTAGAAGAAGAGAGTGGTAGAGAGCTAGACTAGAACGGAGGGATGTAAGATCAGAATCATGAAGATAGCTTTTCTCATCTTCTTTAGCCTGAAGAGTAGCTATAATAGTCTCAACCTGCTCAACTTGCCTCACAATATTGCCAACCTCCATTCTATTTCATCTAGAGAGTCTGCGTCTCACTAACTCCAGACACCTAGATATAGGTAGCACTCCCTCTAACAGGAACTTGCCACACCTGAGAAATTAAGGTCCTGGCATATGAGTAAGAAGTCCAAAACTTCTCAAATCTAAACTGCCTCCTCTGCTGAACAGCCATATCAGTGGATATTAGAATAGAACAGTGGTCAGAGGCAATCCTGGACAAATAAGTAACTATGGCAAAAGGGTAACATTGAAGCCAATTGGTAGTGGCCATGGCCCTATCCAGTCTTTTTCAAACTCTAGCATATCTTTGGTGATTATTGCACCACGTGAACTGGGAGCTCAGGAACCCTAGGTCCAGAAGGCCAGCAGAAGATATAAAGGTCTTGAACTCAGATATGCCCATGGACTCAACAAACTGCCTACCTCCTTTCTTCTCATTGGCCCCCATAATACAGTTGAATTCTCATGCAACGAGGGAGAAAAGTCCCTAAGCAAGCAATGACAGAATCTCGACCCAAAGCATCCAGTGCTCCCAAAAATATGTACTGGCATAAACAACCGAGAGGAGCCAAGGAACAAACATCTCCTCAGAAATGACAAGAGCCACTTGTTGATTGTAGCAATGAAAGGCATCCACCCTAATGTTGGTGCTTCTCCATAGAACCAAAATACCTTCAGATAAGCCCACATATTTAACTATATAAGAAAATCAAGATATAAAAATCTGCCTCCTTAAGCTAGAGCATCAGACAAGTGGGTTTCCAGCAGAACACAGATGTCAAAACTATGAAGATACATAAGCCTCCCAAACAATGAGCGAAACGAAGGTTTTTGGGCTCCTCTCACATTCCAGATAAGAATCTTCATCTAGTGACTAGAGGGAGGGGCCCAACTTGGTTTCCTATCATCTCCACATCAGGAGGATAGTTGGTAGGAGGGTCGCCCTCCATGGGCTCCTGTCCAGTACTGTCCACTAGCTATGAAGAATCCATAACCTCATCAATCTCATCCGGTTAAATGGCCTTCTTTAGCTGAGTGATAGCAGATTCATGGCTTCATCCCTCCATAGAAGCCAACTAGGTGACCACCGTGCCATCCTCAAGGGCAGATACATCCTTGCATTGGGTCTCCTTGGACCCTGAGCCAGACTGAGTGTCCCCTGAGAAGCATCCATGGATGCTAAAAAAGTAAAGATGGCTTGCTCACCGCCTATAACGAAGAAGAGATCTTTCCCTTTCCTTTTCGTGGTCTTGGATGCAACTCTCTAGGACTTAGCCTCCATAGGCCGGGCCCTCTTTGCTGGGCCGGCATTGGCATCCTTATGGGCCATAGGATGCTCAATCCATTTGTCTAAACCCAAGAGGCCAAATGGATTAGTGTCACAGTTCAGAGAGCACTGTGGCATGTTCTCAGCCTGGGCAACACCAGCAGGGTCAACCGGCTTGCTTCGTCTTCTCAAGCCTATAATCCAGCAATACCACCGTAGGAGCAGGGTTTCGGCCAGCAAGGGGGCTCCTCCCAGACTATCGGTGGGCAATCTTCCTAGGGGTTTTCCACCCATCCGGCGAAGCAAGGGAGGCAACAATACTAGCCTAAACTGACTTCTTGGGGCTCAAATCTTGGTCCTAAGGGGGGCTCCATCGCCGGAGAGCAGCCATCCAGGGGACAAACCTGGTTCCTTCCCTTGAACAGAGGAGCAGGGACCGTTCGAATGGATAGTACCACAGTGGCCGCAGATTCCCTCTAGGTGTTCGTAGGAGAATTGCTGCTAGAACGGGGAACAACTTCCCCGGATTCTAGCCCCAGGATGGAGGGGCTTGTTCAGATCTACCTGAACACATGATTGAGCAAACCCTCCTCTCCTCTTTTCTTTGATGAATGAATCGGAGAAGACAAACTGTCTAGCTACAGAAAGGATGGACCGTAGGATTTCATCAACTCAAAACTCAATTGAGAGGTTGGGCAAGTGTATCCATAGGAGAGCAGAGACAATGGCATCGTCTACTGGCATGAACTCTGCTCTCTAATCCTCCATCGCGATCAGCTGGCCGTTGGCAACCCACGGCCTACCCTGAACAAGCTCTTTGGCTCCATGGTCAGCAAACTGAAACATGTAGAACCAGTGGGCTAAGCTTACAGCCTTGATATCATCGGGTGCACCACCATGGCGAAACTCCTGCACAATCGTGTCTGATGGTACCCAGCGAGTTGATTGCTATCGTTGGCGGTCGAAAATAAAACCTACTCACTACTATAGCTAGTGGTGAATTAGAATCATATCCTCGAAGATTAAGGATAATTATTTTTTTTAAAAAAAAGAAAATTTATCTGTAGAGAATTATATTAAGAATAGCGGTTATTAAAAGATAATAACTAAGTAATTAATAAAATTAAAATAGTAGCAGAAGCAACCCAAAAATCCGAATCCATCATATAAACAAGTTTTATCTTCTTTTCTTTATGTTGCACTAGCAATAATTTATGCAAATTCAAGGTTAGAATAATTTATCTCTTGTCACGCACATACCGTATTAGAAGATCACGACACGTCCTCTTAGATTATAAACTATTTAATTATTTGCAAAGTTAGAGGTCTAAACTATCATACTATGATCTGTCTCTCTTAGGCATGTAACATATTCTAAGATCATGGTACATCGATAGAGGGTCCAGGCCATGTATGCCAGATCAAAATCTTGATCAGAAAAATAACTTGAAAGATATATGAAAGAAGAGTATGTTTTTATTGCATAAAAATCAATAACAAAAAGTAAAATATAACCTGGTTATATGCTTCATCATCATTCCAAGTCGAAGGAGTTTAGCTATGCATTGCTGCTGCCAGCATCACCTCCATGATTTTCCTCTTTCAAGCTTAAATACAATGATCTAAATAAAAGAAAATTAAAAATAACTTTGAAGAAAACTCTCCCTCTGACTATTGCATGAGGTTCTCCTTTTATAGAACTTATCTAGAGCTTCCTTCCAATCAAAGTTGGAGTCAATCAGGTTCAAAATCATTCAGATATTGTGAGAAAACTCCTTAGCCATCCGTTTTACATCACCTGCCTTAGTTTGCACTGAGAATCAGGTGAAATCATCTCTTTCTTCCTTTTCAGATAAATAGAGTCCTGATTTGAGTGTCGTCTGCATCGTTGGACTCCCAAAATCTAGATATTTTCATCTATAGGCTTCTTTTCTTCAAATATCCATAAAGAGTATCAATTTTTAATAAATTTAAAGTAATTAATATTTATTTTAATGGTTAAATTAGAATAATAAATAGACTTATCACATCCCCCAACTTAATCATTGCTAGTCCCTTTGTAATGTAATTAAAATAAAATTATATCACTAAGATTTTCTTTTGCAAAATTAAATCTAGGCTTAAGGTTGAAAGAAGCTAGCCAGTATCACTAACTAAGTATTGAGTTTTTGAAGTAAATTTCACAGTCAAAACTGTTGGCCCAGATGGCAACCCAAGAGGGGGGGGGTGAATTGGGTTCTTAAAAATTTAAGACTTTTTAACTTTAATTGATTAGTTAGCTAGATGTGCAAGTGAGTGTAACTAACTAATAAGCAATGAACAAGCAGTTAGTAAAGAGAGATAGAGATAGAGAAAATAATGCACGGCAAACACAAGGCAATTTTATAGTGGTTCGGCGCAACCAGCACCTACGTCCACTCCCAAGATTCACTTGGGTCCACACTATAATCTCTCTAGATTACAGCCGAGTTGTTTTACAAGCTCACAACTCAAACTTGTTGTTTTACCGGGTGCACAACGAACCCAGCTGGTTTTAACTCGGGCTTACCAGCACAAAACCCTACACGTTGTTTTTCTTTGGGCTTACAACTAACCCAACACAAGCACTCCGGCTTGCAACGAGGTATACCAACCTCCACTAATTCAATCCACTGATTGAATCAGCAAACAAATAATAATGATAGAGTTTGAACAATAAAGTGCTCCCCTTGAGCAGATATACAAATGAAGTACAAAATATTAAAAGGTTAGAAAAGCCTGATTGTATTTGCAGATGGTGGATGCTTGGGCTTTCTTCCTTCTTCTCTTCAACTCCTCTAAAAGTGTTGAATCATGCCTCAGCTAGATTCTTGATGGTTGAAGACTTTTGGAGTTGAGATGAAACTTTTTCCTCTTTTGAAAATCCGCCGATTTGATCTTTGAAATGCACTTGGATTTTCTTCTGACTTTTGTGGAATGATGAGAAGGAGTAGACGAATCTTTCTCTTGGATTTCACTCCTTTTGAAACACTCTTCTTTGAGCTAAAAGATTTTTTCAATATGCTCTGTTTTTCCCTCTTTTCAAATGATATTCTTTTCTCTCTTTTTGATTTTCTCTTGGTTGTTTTGATTTAAAAAGAACTCCTCTATTTATAGAATCTGCAAAAATATATCCGTTAGAGACAGGGAAAAATAGCCGTTATTCAAAAATCTTACCGTTGGGGCTGATGTGTCATCGTTAAAAATCGTGCCCAGAATTCGCGGAGTCGACTCGAGCTCTGAGGGAGTCGGCTCGAGGTCGATTACCAAAAATAGAAACATTTAACCATTGAGGGTCGACTCGCGAAAACACAAGTGTCGGCTCCTGAAAGTCGGGAGTCGACTCGAGGAAAATGGGGAGTCGACTCGAGAAGTGCTCAAAAAACATGGGTTCTGTTGTTTGAGCGGAGTCGACTCGCACAGACAGGAGTCGGCTCGCAAGAATTCAGGGGTCGACTCTTGAAAAGCCAAGGGTCGACTCGAGAAACTCAGGCAAATTGGGGAGTCGACTCGGAAACTCATGAGTCGGCTCGGGACCGATACAAAAATCAGAAAAATGTTCTGATTGACTTTAAAACTTGTCCCAATTAAATTTAAAATATAAATTTGACTTGAATACATTAAATATAACGTTTATCATGGATTCAAGACATGTTTCAAGAATTCATCAATTGAATTATAATGTATTAAAAATTCCTTTTTGAAATCCTTTTGAGCATACAACATGAAACTTCTTTTTCTAACGGTTCAAAACTCATTTGATATAAACATTGAAAGTTCATTCCTTTCAATTTGAATAAGCTCAAGGTTTTTGATAAATAAACACATTGTTTTCTTTAAGATACTCATGGCTTTTGGAAATCATCAAAATCAATAAAGTTGGGGCAATTATGTTTCAATAATTTCTCAACAATCTCCCCCTTTTTGATGATGACAAAAACATTGAGTATATGCATTATAAAAAGAATTTGTGATTCTAAAATCAACTTTTGTGTTCATGGAAAGGCTCCCCCTCAATGAGGTAGCTCCCCCTATGAACCTTAATCTTATAAATCATTCAAAATTTTTCAAAATCAAAAACTTAAGTCTCTTCCCCTTATATGAAACATATATTTTCTTTTTCTTAATTAATTCTCTCCCCCTTATTTAATTAGGGCAATTAAAAGCATATAAGGTTTAATGATGATGCATATACGATTAAATCATATAACTCTCTCCCCCTTTTTTGTAATCAACAAAAAGGTTGAGATGCATCAGAGCATCAATTTGATTAAACTCATTTGAATTCATTCAGCATCTAAGTTATCAATTGAGTATTAAGATATTCAAAATTATATCAAATTAAATATAAGCAATCAAGGATATTCAAGGGTACTCACAATTGAAATAGACAAAAGTGAAGCATCAACCATTCATTACTTCAAAATGAAAGTACATGGAGATGTAAACTTGTACATTGCATTGAAAGTAACATTGATTACATAAAAAAAAGATTACATGAAAACTTAAAAATTTCTTCTAGTGATTCTATTCAAATGATCTACAATTTGCTTCATCCCTTCGCACTGAAGTCTTACATAGTCTTTTAATTTTTCATCAACAAAAGTACAAGCAGAAGTGATTTTTTCTTGAAGCTCAGCGTTGCATTGGGAGTAAGTCTCCGAGTCACCGCAGATGTCCTTAAGCTCTCCAAAGATATTCTTTAAATTTTCACTTAAGGAACCGGTAGATGAGCTGAGAGTGGACTCAATCAATGCAACTCGATCACTGAGAGAATACAATGCTTCTTTTAAGTTCATATACTTATTATTAAATTCTTCTTTCAATCTCTTTTCTTGATCACTTAACTCAGACTTGAATAAAGATCGAAGTTGATCTAACTGAGTATCAGAAAAACTAGCAGATGAAACTGTGGAAGACTGTGCAGGAACAATAGTAGGAGCAGGAGTAGGATCCGAAGAAGGAGCAGGAACAGACTCAGGAATAGATGAACACTGAGGAGGCTCCGGAGAAGAATGTCTCAAGGAAGGTCTGGGTGCCTCTGCATCTAAGTCTCTATCCTCAGTAACAGTCTTTCTCTCCCAACTTCCATTTTTCTTGATAAACCCCATGCGATGAATTGTAGCCAAAGTATAATAATCTGTATGTCTTAACTCCTTCTTTGGCTTACAATCACTGAACACAATCCCTTGGCTAAGAAATAATTTAGTCAAAACCATGCCATAGGGTAAGCTCGATTTCTTCTTCCCGCTACAGTCTGCAATATACCAAATCATCATCCTAGGTAAATTGATAGGTTTCCCAGATACAACTGCATCCATGACAAAAATATCTTGTTCAGAAACATAGTCAAATCGGCCTGTCTTGGGAAATAGAATCCTGCTGCAAATATTGTGGAGAAGCCTTAATTCCAATGGTAGTTGACTAGCAAAGACTTCCTCAAATCCCTCAAAGTTTCGGTTCAAAAGTCGAGTGAGAGCAGGAGACCTATCTTCAGGGGCAAATGTAGAAGGTCCAGACAAGGGTAACTTCAATAGTCTAGAAAGAATGGAGGATGTAATATTCAACCCGATGCCTCTAACCTTGCTTACTAAGCCATCATCTCCTCTAGATAAATTCTTGTAAAACTCTTTGACCAAAGCAGGATAGGTTGGGCAATCCAAAGAACAAATATACTCAAAACCCATCTCGATTAGCTGTCTTCCAATGATGAATCCTTCATTCTCAAACAATTCGAAATCCACTTTCCTTCCTGTGGTTACAATCCTACTGGCTAGAAGATCTACCTGAGGGGCAGGAGCTGGAGCTGGAGCTGGAGGATCACTAGCCGAAGGTGTAGAAGAAGAATCCATTGACGGCTCGCGGACGGGTCGTCGGACGGTCCTTTTTCTTTTCACACCGGCGCCACTCGAGCTTGCTCCTCGGGTTTTGGGTGCCATTGATCTTGAAGGATTGTTTAATCAGAGGTTAATTGAGGTTTGGAGGGTTTTGGGAAAGTTTTGGAGAGGATTTGGAAGATTTTGGAAGAATGAAATGTCCGTCGGGTCGACTCGTGCCCTAAATAAATCGACTGGGACCACGTCGAGTCGACTCGCGCAAAGTGTGGAGTCGGCTCGCGACTAGTCACAGAGCACGGACACGATCTCGAGTCGACTCGCTCAGAGGAGGGGTCGACTCCTGAGTTTCAGCAGAAACTCGAGTCGACTCCGAAACTCTCGAGTCGGCTCCCGGACAAATTCAGAGAAAAATTAGATTGAGATTCAGAGAATCCGAATTAAGTCCCAAATTTGATCTTTGAGTATGATTAAAAATCATGGACTTTGAGAAATTAAATTGATATGAGTTCTAGATAAAATTTCCTTAAGATTCTGAGAATTTGAAAGAATTCTAGATATATTTCCTTAGAGGTTTCAAAATTTATTCAAAAGGGTAACAAATTCCTAATTCTCCTCTAAGATAACAAAATCTTTCTTCATTTAAAGGTTTAGTGAATATGTCAGCTAATTGTTCTTCTGTGTTTACATAATCTAAACAAATTTCATCATTAGCTACATGTTCCCTTATAAAATGATATCTAATTTCTATGTGTTTTGTTCTTGAGTGTTGAATTGGATTTTTAGTTAAGTTGATTGCGCTAGTGTTATCACATCTTATGGGTGTTTTATCAAGTGTGATACCATAGTCTTCAAGTTGTCGCTTAATCCATAGGATTTGCGCACAGCAACTTCCAGCTGCTACATATTCAGCTTCAGTAGTTGATAATGCAACTGAATTTTGCTTTTTGCTAAACCATGTGATTAAGTTACTACCTAAGAATTGGCATGCACCACTTGTGCTCTTTCTATCTAATTTACATCCAGCATAATCAGAATCTGAATATGCAATTAGGTTTAATGTGGAATCTCTAGAATACCATAAACCTACATTTTTAGTTCCATTTAGATATCTTAAAATTCTTTTAACAGCTATTAAATGTGATTCTTTAGGTTCAGATTGAAATCTAGCACATAAACATACTAAAAACATGATATCTGGTCTACTTGCTGTTAAATAAAGAAGGGATCCGATTATACCTGATAATACTTTTGGTCAATCTTTTTACCTTCTTCATCTTTGTCCAGCTTGCATGAAGGACTCATTGGTGTTCCGAGGGGTTTCATTGTTTCCATACCAAACTTTTTGAGTAGTTCTCTTGTGTATTTGGTTTGGTTGATAAAGATTCCCTCTTTGCTTTGTTTGATCTGGAGTCCAAGGAAGAAGTTGAGTTCTCCCATCATGCTCATCTCGAATTCTCCCTGCATCAACTTTGCAAATTCTTGACAAAGAGAATCGTTAGTAGCACCAAAAATAATGTCATCTACGTATATTTGTACTACAAGTAAATCTTTACCTTTTCTTTTCAAAAAAAAGTTTTATCAACATTTCCTCTTGTAAAATCATTTTCTATTAAGAATTTACTTAACCTATCATACCAAGCTCTAGGTGCTTGTTTCAAACCATATAAAGCTTTGTGCAATTTAAAAACGTGATTTGAAAACTCATGATCTTCAAAACCTGGTGGTTGTTCTACATAAACTTCTTCATTAATAAATCCATTTAAAAATGCGCTTTTTACATCCATTTGAAATAAGTTAATGTTCATATGACATGCAAATGCAAGTAATAGCCTAATGGCTTCTAATCTAGCTACAGGTGCAAAGGTTTCATCAAAATCAATACCTTTCTCTTGATTATATCCTTTAGCAACCAATCTAGCTTTGTTTCTAATTACAATGCCATTTTCATCTAGTTTATTTCTATAAATCCATTTTGATCCTATTACTGAATGGTTTTTAGGTCTTTCAACTAAGGTCCAAACATTATTTCTTGTAAATTGATTTAGTTCTTCTTGCATAGCTAACATCCAATTATTATCTTTTTCAGCTTCTTCTATAGTTTTAGGTTCAATTTGTGATACAAATGCAAGATGATTACTAATATTTCTCATGTATGATCTAGTTCTTATTCCTTGAGATGGATCGCCTATAATCAATTCCTTAGGATGACTATGAGCATATCTCCAGTCTCTTGGAAGATCTACATCATTATGATCAATATTGACATCATCGTCCTTATGTGAATCATCATCTTTAGCCTCTTGTTCATGATCAGAAGATACTTCAATATTAAGTTTTTCAAGATCTTTTTCAATTATGTTTGTATCTTCCTCATCATCAATCTTTTCAGATCCAGTTGCTAAAGATTCATCAAAAACTACATGAATGGATTCTTCAACTACTAAGGTTTTCTTGTTAAAGATTCTATATGCCTTACTAGTTGTTGAATAACCTAAAAAATTCCTTCATCAGATTTAGCATCAAATTTTCCTAAGTTGTTTTTACCATTATTATGAATGAAACATTTACATCCAAATGCATGAAAGTATTTTATATTTGGTTTTCTTTCATTCCATAATTCATAAGGTGTTTTCTTTAATATTGGTCTTATTAAAGCTCTATTTAAGATGTAACATGCTGTGTTAATTGCTTCCGCCCAAAAATACTTTGGTAAGTTGCTTTCACATAGCATGGTACGGGCCATGTCTTCTAGAGTTCTATTTTTTCTTTCAACTACACCGTTTTGTTGTGGAGTCCTAGGGGCTGAAAAATTATGATTAATTCCATTTTCAGTGCAGAAATTTTCAAATAGGTGATTTTCAAATTCTGTTTCATGATCACTTCTTAGAGATACTATAGTAGTGTTTTTCTCATTTGTGACTTTCTTAAAGAATTTCAGGAAAACTGAGAAAGTCTCATCTTTGTGAGCTAAAAACATTACCCAAGTATATCTAGAATAATCATCTACAATCACTAGACCATATTTCTTTCCTCCTAGACTTGTGGTTCTAGTTGGTCCAAATAGGTCCATGTGAAGTAGCTCTAGTGCCCTAGAAGTTGAAACAATGTTTTTAGATTTAAAAGAACTTCTAGTTTGTTTTCCAAATTGACATGCATCACATATTTTATTATTTTCAAAATCTAATTTAGGTAATCCTTTAACTAAATCCATTTTAATTAGTTTTGAAATAAGGTGTGTGCTTGCATGACCTAATCTACGATGCCACAACCAACTAATTTCATTTATGTTAGCATTGTCAGCAATTAAGCAATGATCACTCAAAGATAATTTTTCCAAGTCAACTAAGTAAACATTGCCATGTCTATAACAGTAAATACAATGCTATCATCAATAGAATTAGTTACAGTGCATATAGAAGATTTAAATGAAACATTAAAATTTTTATCACATAATTGGCTTATGCTAATTAGATTATGCTTCAAACCATTAACATAAAGTACATTATCAATAACTATAGATGGAGTTATGCAAACTTTACCAAGGCCCATAATTTGACCTTTACCGTTGTCGCCAAACGTCACAACTCCACCTTTCTTTTCCTCCAGGGTGATGAATTCATCTTTGTCACCCGTCATATGTCTTGAGCAGCCACTATCAAGGTACCACTTTTTCTTTGATCTTTTGGCTACAAGATATTCCTGCAATATCATCAAACTTTATGCTTAGGTACCCAAGCTTTCTTGGGTCCTTCATGGTTAGCAGCAATAAAAATTGTTCCTTTCGGAACCCATATTTTCTTAGCTTTAATATTTAACTTGTTGTTGTTTAACGTTTTGCATTCAAAGGATTTGTGACCTTTTTCATTACATTTAAAACAAGTTATATTTCTTTGGTTTTGCTTTTATAAAAATATTCTTTAGAGATTTCTGTTTTCTTAATGTGTTATATCCTAAACCAGCTTTGTCAAAAATAGCTTTTTGACTATCTAGGATCATGTTAAGTTTAGTTGAACTTAAGGTGAATTTCTCAACAATGTCTTTATATTTTTTGACATCTTTCTTAAGTGAGTCATTTTCTTTAGCTTGCTGTTCTTTATCTAAAGCTAAGTTTTTAGTTGATCCTTTAAATCTTTAGTTGAGTTTTTAGTTTCAGATTTAATAAATCTTTTTCTTGATTAAGATTATCTCTATCTTTCCTAAGTTCTTCTTTTTCATTAGTTAAGTTCTTAACTTCTAAAGCTAACTCATTTTTACTTTTAGCTAAACTAATATTATCATTTTTCAAAAACTTATACTTTTTCTTTAAGGATTTAAAATCAATCATAAGTTCATTGAAAGCCTCAAACATTTCATCAAATGTAAAATCATCATTTGAGTTTTCAGAACTTACCTCATTGTCGTTGTCATCGTCATTGGCCATGAAACAAATATTGGCAACTTCCTTTTGCTCATCTTCTTCCGACGAGGAAGATTCATCAGACCATGTTGCCATGTAAGCTTTCTTCTTTTTCTTGTAGGCCTTTTTCAGCAAAGGACAGTCATACTTGAAGTGCCCTGGTTTTTTGCACTCATAACATACTAGGGCTCTTTTTCTTTTTCTTTCTCCTTGTCCTTTTTCTTATCCTTTTCTCCTTCAAATCTTGCTCCAAATTTCTTTTTATGAAATGGCCTTTTTCTCATAAACCTTCTGAATTTTTTGGCCAAGAGAGCAGTTTCCTCATCATCTTCATCATTGCTTTCACTGCTGCTCTCTTCCATTTCTGCAGTCTTGAGGGCAAGAGTTTTTCTTCTTTTTGTTTCCTCCTCAACATGCTGCTTCATTGTTAACTCGTGGGTCATTAAGGATCCTAGAAGCTCCTCTAAAGGTAGTGCATTGAGGTCTTTTGCTTCTTGGATGGCAGTGACCTTTGCTTCCCACGATCTTGGTAGAGACCTAAGAATTTTACGCACAAGATCAGCATTAGAATAAATCCTACCAAGACTTTTCAGACCATTCACAATATCAGTAAATCTAGTGAACATGCATGTGATGGTTTCAGTTTGTTCCATAGTAAATAATTCATATTTATGAACCAAAATATTTATTTTTGATTCCTTTACTTGGTTTGTTCCTTCATGAGTAATTTCCAACCTATCCCAAATTTCTTTTGCGGAATTACAAGTTGAGATTCGGTTGAATTCATTTGAATCCAAGGAACAATACAAAATATTAATGGCCCTAGCATTTAGTTGTGCCATTCTCCTATCATTATCATTCCAATCCCTTTCGGGTTTAGGAACAATAGTGCCATCAATAAGGTGTGTGGGTGTACTAGGTCCGTTTATTATTACACCCCAAAGCTCATAATCAGAAGCTTGAATGAATATCCTCATTCTAGCTTTCCAATAAGAATAGTTTGAGCCATTAAAAAGTGGAGGTCTATTCGTAGAATGACCTTCAGCAAAACTTGACCCAATTTGTGTTGCCATATGGATCTTTAGCCCTTGATCGTGAGATCAAATTCTAAATGAGCACTCGCTCTGATACCAATTGTTGGCCCAGATGGCAACCCAAGAGGGGGGGGGATGAATTGGGTTCTTAAAAATTTAAGACTTTTTAACTTTAATTGATTAGTTAGCAAGATGTGCAAGTGAGTGTAACTAACTAATAAGCAATGAACAAGCAGTTATAAAGAGAGATAGAGATAGAGAAAATAATGCACGGCAAACACAAGGCAATTTTATAGTGGTTCGGCGCAACCAGCACCTACGTCCACTCCCAAGATTCACTTGGGTCCACACTATAATCTCTCTAGATTACAGCCGAGTTGTTTTACAAGCTCACAACTCAAACTTGTTGTTTTACCGGGTGCACAACGAACCCAGCTGGTTTTAACTCGGGCTTACCAGCACAAAACCCTACACGTTGTTTTTCTTTGGGCTTACAACTAACCCAACACAAGCACTCCGGCTTGCAACGAGGTATACCAACCTCCACTAATTCAATCCACTGATTGAATCAGCAAACAAATAATAATGATAGAGTTTGAACAATAAAGTGCTCCCTTTGAGCAGATATACAAATGAAGTACAAAATATTAAAAGGTTAGAAAAGCCTGATTGTATTTGCAGATGGTGGATGCTTGGGCTTTCTTCCTTCTTCTCTTCAACTCCTCTAGAAGTGTTGAATCACGCCTCAGCTAGATTCTTGATGGTTGAAGACTTTTGGAGTTGAGATGAAACTTTTCCCTCTTTTGAAAATCCGCCGATTTGATCTTTGAAACGCACTTGGATTTTCTTCTGACTTTTGTGGAATGATGAGAAGGAGTAGACAAATCTTTCTCTTGGATTTCACTCCTTTTGAAACACTCTTCTTTGAGCTAAAAGATTTTTTCAATATGCTCTGTTTTTCCCTCTTTTCAAATGATATTCTTTTCTCTCTTTTTGATTTTCTCTTGGTTGTTTTGATTTGAAAAGAACTCCTCTATTTATAGAATCTGCAAAAATATATCCGTTAGAGACAGGGAAAAATAGCCGTTATTCAAAAATCTTACCGTTGGGGCTGATGTGTCATCGTTAAAAATTGCGCCCAGAATTCGCGGAGTCGACTCAAGCTCTGAGGGAGTCGGCTCAAGGTCGATTACCAAAAATAGAAACATTTTAACCATTGAGGGGTCGACTCGCGAAAACACAAGTGTCGGCTCCTGAAAGTCGGGAGTCGACTCGAGGAAAATGGGGAGTCGACTCGAGAAGTGCTCAAAAAACATGGGTTCTGTTGTTTGAGCGGAGTCGACTCGCACAGACAGGAGTCGGCTCGCAAGAATTCAGGGGTCGACTCTTGAAAAGCCAAGGGTCGACTCGAGAAACTCAGGCAAATTGGGGAGTCGACTCGGAAACTCATGAGTCGGCTCGGGACCGATACAAAAATCAGAAAAATGTTCTGATTGACTTTAAAACTTGTCCCAATTAAATTTAAAATATAAATTTGACTTGAATACATTAAATATAACGTTTATCATGGATTCAAGACACGTTTCAAGAATTCATCAATTGAATTATAATGTATTAAAAATTCCTTTTTGAAATCCTTTTGAGCATACAACATGAAACTTCTTTTTCTAACGGTTCAAAACTCATTTGATATAAACATTGAAAGTTCATTCCTTTCAATTTGAATAAGCTCAAGGTTTTTGATAAATAAACACATTGTTTTCTTTAAGATACTCATGGCTTTTGGAAATCATCAAAATCAATAAAGTTGGGGCAATTATGTTTCAATAATTTCTCAACAAAAACTATCATAAACTTTCTTAGAGTTTATCTATAAATCTACAGCACTTATGTTTGTGATGGATAACTTAGCATTTTAGTATTAGCTTATAAGGAACAATGGTATCTTCGCTTATCACTTACTTTGGTCAATTTTTTATAGACCCTCAAATTAAGTACATGAGCTAAGGTAGCTTTCACACTGCCTGATATATATATATTATTATTTATTTATTTATTTATTTATTTATTGTGATATCTTTACACTGCCCACTTTTTGACACGAGCAACAACACTTAGGCAAAGGTGTCCGGTTACTTGGTGAAAAACCAATGTTTAGACTTGCCCCTTTTTTATTTTATTTATTTTATTTTTTTATCAGGCAGGTAGCTCTTTCATCAAATTCATGTTTCTCTCGTTGGGCTATATATCAATTACTAATTTTCAGTAATAATTAAATCTTTAATTGACCTTACAACTAATACCTAGTTTACCTCGTCAGTATGCATGTACAATGAAAGTGCTAATAGCCTTTAGATGACCTAAATAGACCGCTAAAATTCTGATCAGCTAGTCTACTCCTTTGCTCACTACATTAATTAGCTAATACTTTCTAACTCTATTACCTTTTTCCTAGTCGATTTTGCTCAAGAATTTCTTTCATGGCACATGATTTAAAAAAATTTAAAATTTTTAAAAATTGCCAAGGTGTTTTTAAAATATTTTTGAAAAAGGCTTTTCTTACCCCCCAACTTAATTTTCATTATTCTCAATAGAGTAGAAAGAATAAAATGAGAAGAAATATCATCTGGATGAGATATGCCTCGTGTAATGTTAGGAGTGACCTGCGGAGCAGTCTCTTATTCTTAAAAATAAGAATCACTAAAATAAAGTCAGAAAATAAAAATTTTGGGTTGTCTCCCAAAAAGTGTTAAGTTTAACATCTTTAGCTAGACGTCATTGCTCACTTTGATTACCATTGTCAAGAAGTTTGATGATCTCTTTCCTTACTACTTCCTTTATTGTTGGTTTAAGTTTTCTTTGGGGGTCTCTTATAAGCTTGATTTTCTCCCTTAAGTGAATCCTATATTGAACAATTGAGGGGCTAATCCCTTTTATGTTAGCCATTGTCCATCCTAATGCTTCTTTATTGTTATTCAATAGTTTTTCTTCTTATGAGGAGTCTAGGTTGGCTGAAATAATCATAAGCAGGATTTCTGATGGACCTAGGTATGCATATTTGAAGTGCCTGGGAAGTGATTTCGGTTCTAATTTGGATGCTTCCTCTATTGATGGTTTGGGTAATGGTTCAGGTACTTTCTCTAGTGGTTCAGT
Organism: Calamus simplicifolius; assembly: GCA_900491605.1. Classification (NCBI taxonomy): domain Eukaryota; kingdom Viridiplantae; phylum Streptophyta; class Magnoliopsida; order Arecales; family Arecaceae; genus Calamus; species Calamus simplicifolius. The sequence continues at coordinate 307,106 of UESW01002369.1, read as the reverse complement.
TGGAGGTTTTCATCTTGATTTTCCATCAATTGTAGCAACCTCATTCATTTGCTCCCCATCTTGGTTCATGCAGTTTTCTAGGTCAAGCTCTTCGTCACTAGGGTATTGGATCATAAATAGTGTCCTGAACATAATTTGAGTCACTCATTTGATGTGTATTGATATGATTAAAAATATTAAGATCAATTGATATATTTCCAAAGGAAAGTTTCATTAATTTATTTTGGCAATTAATTAGGGCATTAGCTGTAGCTAAAAATAGTCTATCTAAAATTACTGGAATTTGGCTCTTTGGGTTTGTCACTGGTTCAGTTTCTAAAATCACAAAGCCCACTGGGTAGATAAAGTCACCAACTTTGATCAACACATCCTCTACTATTCCCTTGGGTACTTTCAAAAAGTTATTTGCTAGTTGTAGGGTTATTCCTGTAGACTTTAGTTTTCCTAACCCTAGTTGCTCATATACAGAGTATGGTAATATATTAATACTCACCCCTAAGTCTAATAGAGCCCTATTTATGAGGGTGTTCCCCATAATACATGAAATAGTGGGTGGCACTGGATCTCTGTATTTCACCGGCATGTGATTTGATAGGTAAGAGATCACACTGGCTGCCAGAAAGAAAGGCTCTCTTGGGCACATTGGTGGTCTTCTTTTTGGTACATAAATCCTTAAGAAATTTGGCATAGGTTGAGACTTGTTGGATCATGTCCAATAAGGGGATGTTCACTCTAACTTGCTTAAAGACCTCCAAAATCTTATCAAATTGGGTTGAATTTTGGTTGGGCTTAAGTTTATTTGGGAATGATGCTACAACCCTAATTTTTGGTTCATTCATGCTAGCATGGGCTCAGCTAGTGGGTTGGGCATTACATCAGACTCTGATGCCTCAGGTGTTTCAGGCTGATCCAGCTCAATAAGTTGTTCAAGTTGTGGGACTTCTAATTCTTCTTCTTCATATACACCCACCTGGTTATCTATTTATTTCTCAGATCCTAATGTATGAATGGCACTTAGTTGGTTAATCTGGGCTCCTTGTTTTGATTCTTAGATGTTTAGGTTCCTAGGATTAACTTCGGGCTGACTCGGTAACTTAATAAAGCATGTCCTAAGGACAGCTTTTTGCTACCATGAATTGACCAATTAGTGGACTCTACTTCTAGCTATGAGCTCCTCAGCTTTATGGATGCTTTCTTCGGATACAATCAAATAAAGATACACTCGACAAATGAAGAAAATATCACTCTCATCACCAAAAAAGGCATCTACTGTTACAAGGTAATATCCTTTGGGTTGAAAAACGCATGGGCCACTTACCAGAGATTGATGAATAAGGTCTTTAAAGATCAGATTAGGTGCAACATGGAGGTGTATGTGGATGATATGCTAACCAAGAGCACCTGTATCACTAACAATGTTGCTGACTTAGAAGAAGCATTCAATAACCTCCAGCACTGTCAAATGAAGCTTAACCCTCGCAAGTGTGCATTTGAGGTCACAGCTAAAAAAATTCTGAGCTTGTTGGTGACCTAGCGGAGGATTGAAGCAAACTTGAGAAGATATAAACCATTCTTGACATGAGGCAGTTAGTCAATAAAAAAGAAATGCAGCGGCTCACCGAAAGAGTGGCCGCTCTAAGCCGGTTCCTGTTGAGATCAGCTGAAAGGTGCTTATCCTTCTTTAAAGCTCTACACAAGGCGAATAGCTTCGAGTGGACGGAGAGCTGCTAGAAAGCCTTCGAGGAGCTGAAGGAGTTTTTGTCTATGCCACCATTATTATCAAAGCCAAAGGAGAGAGAAAGGCTCTTTCTTTATCTTGCTATCTTCCTAGAGGCAGTTAGCTCCGTTCTAGTATACCTCGACCCCATCGGAGTACAAAAACCTATCTACTATACCAGCAAAGTGCTCTATGATGCGGAGGTCAAGTACTTTAAAACTGAAAAGATCATTTTTGCATTAATCATTTTTGCTTAGTGTCTCAGGCCATACTTTCAAGCCCATCCAATCGTGGTGGTCATGGACCAGTCCCTTTGAGCTATTCTGGCTCTTTCTGACACTTCTGATTGACTGGCTAAATGGGCAATCAAATTGGAAGAATTCAATCTTTCATTTCAATCCCGATCTACCCTAAAGTCCCAGGTGCTGGTGGACTTTCTGATGGAATGCACCTAGACTAAGGAGCAACCTAAAGATTTTCCAATGGCATATTCGGACGCTAGTGAGGGAGCGGCGGAAGCATGGATCCTCCATGTTGATGGCGCCTCTAATTCTTAAGGAAGTGGAGCTGATTTTGTTCTTGCAAATCTGGAGGGCGTAGTGCTGGAGTACACTCTCTAGTTTCTCTTCAAAGCTACAAATAACCAAGCCGAGTATGAGGCCTTCTTGGCCAGAATTAAGCTCGCGCAGGAGTTTGAAGTAAAGCACCTCATGCCCTTTACCGACTCCCAGCTCATCTCTGGACAAATTACTAAAGAGTATGAGGCTCGAGACTCCATTATGTCTCAATATCTGAATAAGGTCAAGTCACTAACCTCTTCATTGGCTCATTTCACTATTAGTTATATTTCTAGAGGTGAAAACGCCAGAGCCGATACCTTGTCGCAGCTAGCCACTTCGACGGACAATACCTTGGGAAGAACATATGTTGAACACCTAAAAACTTCAAGTATTGATGCAGTGGAAGAAGTTCTATCAGTTATATAGGAGTCAACATGGATGGATGCCTACATACACTACCTCACTGATGGTACTCTCCCCGCTGATCACGTGGAGGCTAGGCTNATGCAGCGAAATAAGTTCTACCAGTCACATAGGAGTCAACGTGGATGGATGCCTACATCCACCATCTTACTGACGGTACTCTCCTCGCTAATCACATATAGGCTAGGCTACTCAAGTAGAGGGCTTCCAAGTTTGTACTACTGAATGGGCAATTATATAAGAAGTCCTTCTCTTATCTCCTCCTCAAATGTGTTGGTACTACAAACGCTAATTATATCCTCAGAGAGATCCATAAAGGCATATGTAGAAACCACCTCGAAGGCAGATCACTGGCGTACAAGGCTCTAGCCAAGGATATTATTGGCTCACTATGCGAATGGATACTGCTGAGCTAGTCCAAAAGTACAACAGCTGCCAATGATATTCTAATGTCCAATGACAGCCAGCCTCTCAGATGAGTCTGCTCTCTGCCCCATGGCCCTTCGCTCAATGGGAAATGGATATCCTTGGACCGTTCCCCCTAACTTCAGGTCAACGGAGGGTTCTTACTTGTCGCCCGTCGATTACTTACCAAATGAGTCGAAGTCGAGGCGTTAGTCAAAATCACCGAGAGCAAGGTGAGGACATTTTTCTGAAAGTCTATTATCTATCATTTTGGGCTACCTCACACTATCATCACTGATAATGGCCGACAATTCGATAATGTTGCATTCAAGACTTTTTGCACCGAGCTGGGTGTTTACCACCGATTCACTTCTGTCAGACATCCGCAAACCAATAGAGAAGCAGAAAGTTATGAATCAGACCATCCTTCGAGGCTTAGAACCCGATTAGGCAAATGGGTGGAGGAACTCCCAAGTATACCGTGGGCGTATCATACGACTCCAAGGATCTCCACAGGAAAAACTCCTTTTAGTCTCGTATTCGGATATGAAGCGGTCATCTCGATGGAGATCGGCCTTCCAAGCATCCAAGTAGAGTCATACAAGGAAGAAGACAATCCTAATCAACTAAGGACTAGCCTCGACTTCATCGATGAGATGCGGGACCAGGCGCGGCTCAAGATGGTTGTCTTTCGCCAGCGAGCAGCAAAATATTACAATGCTCAGGTCTGCCTCAGGACATTTGCCCTGAAGATCTAATTCTCAGAAGGACCGAGGTATCTGAGCCAATCGAAAGGGTCTCCTAAACCGGGAAGGGCCCTATCGGGTCACCGAAGCACTTTACTAAGGAGTGTATCGAATTGAGGAGCTTGATGGGCGGCCAATCCCATGCACTTGGAACGCGGATAACCTTCACTGGTATTATCAATAGTGAGTGTATTCAGCCGATGAATATAAGAAGAGTCTCAAATTTTATCCTTTCAGCTTGAAAAATTCTATAGTTTCAAAAGGCTCTCGATAGCCCCGATCATAAGTCACCCCAGGCCGTCGAGAAACCCCCGAGGCGGTTCAAGACCTATGGTTCTTGGCCCGAGTCAACTCTCGGGCCGGTCGAGAAACTCCCGAGGTAGTTTCAAAAGGCTCTCAGTGGCCCCGCAAACATAAGGTCACCCCTATGCCGACCGAGAAAACTCCTAAGACGGTTCAAGACCTATGATTTCGGCAGCCCTGAGTCAACTCCCGGTTGACCGAGAAACCCTTGAGGTAGTTTTAAAAGGCTTTTGGTAGCCTCGCGATCATAAGGTCACACCCGAGCCGACCAAGAAACCCTCGAGGCGGTTCAAGACCTATGGTTCGACGGCCCCGAGTCAACTCCGGGTTGGCCGAGAAACTCTCGAGATAGTTTTAAAAGGCTCTCGATGGCCCCGCGATCATAAGGTCACCCCCGGGTTGACCGAGAAACCCCCGAGACTAGTTCAAGACCTATGGTTCCAATGGCTCCAAGTCAACTCTCGGGCCGACCGAAAAAAACCCCAAGGTAGTATCAAAAGGCTCTCGACGGCCCCGCGATCATAAGGTCACCCTCGTATCGATCAAGAAATCCCTGAGGCAATTCAAGACCCTGATTTTGGCGGCCCCGAGTCAATTCCCAGGCCAGCCGAGAAACCCTCAAGGTAGTTTCAAAAGGTTCTCGGTGGCCCGATCATAAGGTCACTCCCGGACCGGCCAAGAAACCTCCAAGGTGGTTCAAGACTATGATTTTGGTGGCCCCAAGTCAACTTTCAGGCCGATCGAGAAACCCCCGAGGTAGTTTCCAAAGACTCTCGACGGCCCCAGATCATAAGGTCACCCTCGGGCCGGCTAAGAAACCCTCGAGGTGGTTCAAGACCTATATTTTCGGTAGCCTCAAGTCAACTCCCGGGCTGGCCAAGAAACCTTTGAGGTAGTTTCAAAGGCTATCGACGGCCCCGTGATCATAAGGTCATCCCTAAGCTAGCCAAAAAACACCTAAGGCTATTCAAGACCTATGGTTCCGATGGCCCCGAGTCAACTCCTGGGCTAACCGAGAAACCCCCAAGGTAATTTCAAAAGGCTCTCGGTGGCCCCATAATCATAAGGTCATCCTCGGACTGACCAAGAAACGGTTCAAGACCTATGGTTTCGGTAGCCCGAGTCAACTCCCGGGCCGGCCAAAAAATTTCCGAGGTAGTTTCAAAAGGCTCTCATCAGTCTCGCGATCATAAGGTTACCCCCGGGCCAGCCAAGAAACCCTCAAGCTGATTTAAGACTATGGTCCCGACAGCCCCGAGTCAACTTTCGTGCTGGCCGAGAAACCTCCGAGATAGTTCAAAAGGCCTTTGAAGGATCTGCGACCGGCATTAGCGCTCGAGGAGCACTTCAGCAAATACCCAAGAGGCGAAGGCATACCTAAGTGTACCTATAAAGTCTGTACATCAAGTTGCTGACTCTCAAAGTATGCCAAAGAGATTGGAGGCGTACCTAGTCAAGTCTAAAGGCTAAAGCTAAGACATAATCACCAAGAGACTAAAGCGCTACGAAAAGCTAAGTTCATTATACTTGAACAAAATATTTTTTTCATTAATCTAATTTCAGTATCGTACAAAAAGACCGACTCTAGTTGGATTACAAAAGGTGTTAAAAAGAAAAAGAAAATAAACTCTAGGGCTCGGTGGATCTCGGACCCGTCTTTGGCGCCGTCACTCTCCAGATCTTCTTCTTCATCTTCCAGCTAAATGCGTACAAGGCCGCTTATTTGAAGATCCGAGATATCTTCTCCTTATATTTCTTGAAGCCCTGGAGGAAGGCATCAATGGCTGCCTCACTCAACTCCGTGGCAAAATCAGTGGAGCCTTTGTAGTGCTCCATGGCTTCCCGATCTTGGGCTTCAGCGTGGCCACCTTCTCTGTAGCTTGGGCTTCGGTGGCTGACTTCTCCGTCACCTCTCGGGCTTGGGCCTCGGTGATGGTCATCCTCTCCTAAGTGACTGGGCATCCGCCTTTGCAAGAGCCAGCTTCTCTGCAGCGGCCCGAGCCTCGAATTCGGCCTTATCGGCCCTCTCCTCGGTATGGCCTAACTTGAGGAAAACATCTTTCAACTTCTTCTCAGTCGGTCTAAGCCTTATCATGGCCTCCGTCAATTTGGCTTCGGTGACTCTGGCCTTCCTCTCAGCCTCCTTGACCTGAGCCTTCGAAAAGCGGCTTTCCTTCTGAGCGGCACGGAGCTCGCTGGCCACCTTTGCCTCTTGGGTCCTAACCTCAGCCAACTCCTTGGCCAAGCTGTCAGCTCGGGTCTTGGCGGTCGTCAACTCCTTTCGAGCATGCCCACAATTATTGGTGGCTTCGATGTAGGCGTTCCAAAGGACAAAAAAGGCTGTTGGACATCTGCATGAGCCAATCGGTTAGAAGCTTAGATCAAATCCAATATAAAGATGAAGCTGACAAACTTACCTGAAGGGCAAAAATGAAGAGAGTGTCGAGGGCGTCGGCAATGATTGACAATAGAGCTCGGCCTAAAAATTTGGGAGGCTGGAGCGGCTCAATACATGCTCTGCCAGCTGACCGCGATGCATCGCCATCACCCGAGATGACTGACTCCTTAGGGCACTGGTGGGAGACATCCCTCTTTCCTCTGGCATCGATTGGGTGGCCGACAGGACATTATCTTCAACCTCTACAACCGAAGGTGCCCCAACCCTTGCCTCTAGTGCAACTTCACCTCTGGGCTCAGCGATGGCCGGGGCTCGTCCCTCGATGGCACCGCCTCAACTTCAACGAAAGAAGGCCCCGTTATCGGCATCTCGGCGAGGGGACTCTCCCTTCTTGGTTCTCCCATTGGTGTGGCCTTGGAGGGAGCCATTGGGGGCTAGGATGACCCACCTCGTTCTTCCCGGCAAGGCTCTCCCATCGATGCAGCCTCAAAGGGAACCATGGGGGGCTAGGATGACCCATCGTATTCTTTCCAGTAAGGCCTCTTGGGTACTGCCCTCGCCATGTCGCCGGCGGCCTCTCTCCTCCTTTGAACGCCCGCCATCAAGTATTCGGAGAGAACTTCATCGCTATACAAAGGATCAAAAATCAAGTAAAAAAAAAACGAACGATGACTAGAGGGTATGGCGCTCATCGAGTGCCTGTGGTGGCGACGCCGGCGCTACGCCGGCCTCATGGAGGTTGCTCTCCGATAGTAATTCTCGATAGAAAAGAATGTCAGAGGACATCAACGAATCGAAGACTTCTTGATCTTCCTTGTGATAATCGAATTCTTATTGGGGCTGATGTCAGGACTTCCCTAACCCATCTTCACTCCATCCAAATGGGCATAGAAAATTAGGGACTTCCATCTCTTGATTTTGGAGGGCAGGTCAAGTTTGAGCGTTCTTTTGGGCCTAGAGGTGAAGCTCCACCATTTGGCTTTATTGGGATTGCGGAGTTTGTATAGAGCCCGAAACAAGAAGACTCGAGCAGAAATGCCATGAAAATGGTAGAGCACAATAAAGGCAATAATCCGAATAGAGTTCAGAGTTAACTGTGCCGGGACGAGGTCATACCAAGAGATTAAGAAAGAAAGGGTGAAAGGGAAGACAGAGCCTGCTCCTAAAAAATTTCTCATATAGGGCAACCCCACCAGTCTAGTTGGAGGTCACCCTATCATCGAAATGGAGGGCAGAAAGATGGATACTATCGGGTACCTCATACTAAGCCCTAAGGTTCCTTATCTCTTGAGAGGTCATGGTGGAGGCTATCCCCTCCGGACCGACAGACTCAAAAATGCTAGCCGAGGAGGCGCTGGACGACTTGGTGGTGGAGGAGAAACCCTGGGTGGCGAAACTTTGGGTGGTTGCTTAGGCTACGGTCACCGAGCGGTCACGGATGGAAATACCATCAGGAGCCTGGCATTGTGCCCGATGGATCTCATTCTCGGAGAGTTCGACCATGGGACTCTTATCCTTTCTACTAGAATTAGAATCCATAGGAAGAAAAGAAAGAAACAAAAGAGGTGAAAGGGACTGACCTAAAGATCAAAGAGACAGAAGCAAGAACTCAGGACTCAGAAGGCGAAGAAGGTACAAAAAAGATATTGGAGATATGAAAGGCTTGAAAGGATGGGTGGGATGATCTTTATACACAACTTTTGAAATGTTCCATCCAATACAATGCCACGTGGAGGCTTATAGGTGGAGGCAGCATCCAGTTGTCTAAAAACTCTTCGCTACCCGAGATACAACACCTAGGTAATGCTTAAGGAGCGCGATCTGTACCCAATGATAGGATATGGATAAGAACAATCCAAATAATGGTGCCCCACCTTTTTCGTCAATCGAGAGATATTTTTCTCAATCTCCCACAGATATATTGCTTCTGGTGTCGTTCCTTAAATGATGAGAAGACTTTTAGGAGACTTTACCTGCTCGAGAGCACGTGCTTGCTCCGACTAATTTATGGCGCACAAGGCCCAACAAAAGCGAGAGATTTTGCGCTCCTTTCTCTTGGCAAGTGCTACGCACGTGAGCGCCAAGACTCAAAGCGGGAGGGCATATGATGTGGCTGATAAAAGCCATGTGTAAGTTAATGGCCAAAATGACCTGACGATGAAAATCGATAGGTTGCCGACCCCTAGCTTCTAAGCGGCCCTATTCTTAGGTGACTCTAGCTCCTAGGCGGCCCCAGTTCTTATGCGGCCCTAGCTCTCTCAGGCAGCCCCAGCTCTTAGGCATCTTCAGTTCTCAAGCGGCCCCAGTTTCAGGCGATCTCAGCTCCTAGGCGGCCCCAGCTCCTGGGCGGCCCTGATTTTAAGGTGGCCTTATCTCTTCTCATCTTTGGACTCATCTTCAGCTTTCCAGGCAAGCCTTCGCTTCTGATAAGGCCAGGCCCACCAACCGCCTTTGACTCATATATATCTAATAAGACAAGCTTCACTAGCTCTGGCACAAGCCTAAAAAGTCATCGTTATCATGAAGCTTTAATGAACCCAATCAGATAAGCCCAAAAAGTTATCATCTGCCATAAAGTACCAATTACCCAGTTTAGATAGGATAAGTCCACTAATTCTGACATTCCATTCAAAAAGTCGTGGCTCATCATAAGATTTCAAGCTTCCAAGCAAGTCTCATAAACTCCGAATATCAATAAAATGGGTAAGAGGGATTCCTGGCCAAGGTATGAACACTTAGACACTCAGAGTTTTCTCATCTTTCCAACTCTCTCTCTCGAGTTATTCAAGCTTACAACTGTGATTCTGATCACTAACTTGAGCGTTGGAGGGTCTCCGCCGGAATATTCAATCCTCGGAACTTCTTCCAGATCTCGACGCGGAGGTCAAGCTGCCTCAGCAAACTCACGGAGCATCCACTGATGCTTAAAGATGTTAGCTCGAGGTGATCAGGCATCGTCAGCCACCATCATCAACTTGTTTATTCACTCTAGTTGTTGGCAGAAAGAAAGAGCCAAATGGAATGAAGTGGTAGAGCATATCTAATTTCCTTATTAATGAATATAACACTCATAAGATACTGAACACAAAATGGATAGAAAAGGATACTTGGTTTAATATTGTAAGGCAATGAATGCTAAGTTTCCAAAAGCATAACTAAAGATGGACCAAGTCACAAACCAAGCAGACCATTATATGGTGAATACTCTAGCTGATGTTTGGCAACCATTCCTAAATTTCAGGTGATGTTGTATACTATACATGAATATCTATCAATTTATCAGTATAATCATTCTATTTGGCTAACAAAGCAGGGAAAAGCGCATAAAAAGGTTGTTTCCTTATTATGTGAAACACTTCAAGAACTATATGAGGTTCCAAGACAATTGGTCCCAATTGATACAATGGTCCATTGATCACATTTCCATCCATGTTAAATCCTAATAAATGCTTGGCATATGCATACAAAGTGCAACATATTATCTTTAATCAAACATATGTCAAGCTTGAAAAAGAAAAGGTCAAACAAAAATAAATTGTGCTTAAACTCTGTAATTAGATATCTGATGTTTGACATGATCACTAATATAAAATTACAATGTAGTATATCAAAACATCATTAAGCCTCTGTTTGGATGGAGAAAAAAATAGGGAGGAAAGAAAACTTAGAGAGAAAATGAAGTTTACCTTGTTTGGATTAAGAAGAAAGAAAACTAGAGGAAAAAATAGAGAGAAAAAAGGTGGGTAGTTTTCTCTCGAGAGCTTTCGGAGAGAAAACTGCTTTTTCATTTTTTTCATTTCGATATTGACCCTTTAACAAAAAAAACTGATGCATTTTTAAACATTTATAATAAGAACATATGTTCCACCCATAGAGATTTTCTTTCCTCCCACTTCAGTTTTCTTTTCTTTCATTTCTCTCCATCCAAACAAAGCATAACTTTGCAAAGATAGATGCCTTAAATTAAATGAAAAAGCTAGCAAGCAAATTGATCGATATTTAGATAAAAATAATTAAAATAAAAAATAATTACATCATGAGTACATCAAATTTAAAATTTTAATTAAATTTTTATATTTTTCTTAATTAAATATAACAACTAATAGAATTTATTTAATTAAATATATTTTGATAGCCGTAGTTGATAATTGAACGGATCATTCTAGTTCGCATGACATGCATACAAATATGTTAAAATAATGTTGACGTCATACCAAAATTGATAAAATGTAAAGGATAAAGTAATTTTTTTTTTCCAACCTCTCATCTTTAATGCTTATATGCATCCCTTTTTTCACTATTATTTTTCTTCTTTCATTATTTAAAATTACATTTGATTGAATAAATTTTAGAGTTAATAAAGAAAAATTATAAAAAATTAAACAAAAATTAAAAACAAGTTTATTTATATTTTTTTTATCTAGTTATTTCTTTTTAAAAAAACTATTATCTCTTGCTGTTTTGAACGGTTTTGGTTGATTTGGATCGCCATTGTCTTGGCTTGATGCGACCAAACCCGTTATCATCCCAAATTTCATGCCTCGTAGCAAAACAAAACCTAGGGCCATGCGGTGATTCTGAGCAAAATCAGCACGGCTTTCGCGAGAACGAGATAGAGTTGAAATCCAACGCGACAACGGCAAAATCCCCCAACGGATAAGCCTCATCCTCCGGCGACCCACTTGGCTCCGAGTCTCATGTCCCCACTCCAACCGCGCCGAAAAGGAACCGAAGCGAATGGAGAATTAGTAAAATCTCAGCCTCTTTCTCGTTTCATTAACTCCTTGGCATGGAGAGTGATGGTTGGTGGTCTGAAATCCCATTGTAATTTGATCGCAGTTGGTCATGATCATCAAGGGGCTTTTCAGGAGGTATCAAAGGTGGAACCCTGTGCACCCCACGCTCGGCACCTTCTGGGGCATGGGGATTGGCCTCGGGTGCGGCGTCGGATGGGGGCCGGGGTTCGGCCCGGAGGTCATTGGCTACGTCGGGGCTGGCTGCGGTGTGGGATTCAGCGTCGGCATTACTCTCGCCGGCGTTGGTGTTGGCCTTCCGCAAAGAGGTCTCATCCAAATCCCACTCAATGGTGCGCTCTGGTCTCTCTCTAGTATTAATTTTTTCTTCTTTTTGCTTCGCTAATTTGAAAAACTATATTGTTTTAATTAGCCTGTGTCGCCTAAATGGCCCTGGATTCTGTCCTTCTTTTGTTCCCTATCTTTTTAAATCTTGTCTGGATGATACCTAAAAGAGAAAAGAATGATGATTTAGATGTCTATTAAATCCTTTTAAGATAATCATGTGTGATTGTAAAAAAAATATTTTATTGGTTTTGGACGAAGCATGCAAAGGCTATAAATTTACAAAACTTGATGAGAGAGAGAGAGAGAGAGAGAGAGAGAGAGCCACCTTTTTAATTTAAGCTGTGACTCAATGGAATATGGAAGCAAGCATCTGCATTAAGACAAGGTAAAATGATCTTTTGATAATACACTGATTTGCAGAGGTGTAGATGTATAAAGGGTTTGGCAGAAGGACTAAAAAGAAGTGCATAACAATCACTGCATGTTGGGTTACTGTTGAGGGGTAAAATAGTCATTGCATCAATATCCGTGCGAGGAGGCTAAGACCAACCCCTCCGTAGCTCAGCCCTCCCCGGGCTTCCGTAGCTCGGCTCTCCCGGACTTCCGCAGCTCGGCCTTCCGTAGCTCGGCCTCCCTGGGCTCCCATAGCTCGGCCCTCCTGGGCTCCGTGGCTCGGCCTTCCTGGGCTCCCGTAGCTCGGCCTTCCCGGGCTTCCATAACTCGGCCTCCCGGGCTTCCGTAGCTCGGCCCTCCTGGACTTCCGCAGCTCGGCCTTCCGTAGCTCGGCCTCCTTGGGCTTCCATGGCTCGGCTCTCCCGAACTTCCTGTAGTTCATTTCCCCCGAGCCTCCATGACCCGGCTTCACTGAACGACCCACGATCCAATACCCACCTCTGCGGAACCTGACGCAGGAGAGCCTCAGCCTACTATAACGGCATCCTAGGCAAGGAATCATGCTGAGAAGTGGTCTAGAACCTATCAAGGCTACCTGAGACCTACACATCTACCAGATCTCAAGCCATCAAGGAGCTCTTCCAGCCGTCGATCCCCTAACAGACAAGATACGGATCCAACAGCCCCACAACGGCCTGATTCGACCCACTCCCGCATCCTAACAACCTCTGAACCTTCCAGAAGGCGCTCAAGATCCAGGTGACAGTCTATAAATGGACACTCCCAGATTCCCTCAGGTATGCACATGCGCACTCACACCCCCACTCTCACTCTCCTGCTCTCGCCGGCAGCTCGTCGGTGCTCTTGCCCTCTAGAGCTCCCGATTGGCCCCCAGAGAGGCCTCCCGGAGAGATCCACCTCCCCACTTTCTGGTTGATCGCCGATTTTCTCTCACTGACTTGAGCGTCGGAGGGTCTTCCGCGGAGGGCCACCCCCAACGCCTCTCGCGCGAGGATTTGTGTGCAGGTCCGCCCACTGGAGATCGACTGCGCCCGAGTCGGAGGACGGATCCCGGCGGCAACAGATTGGCGCTAGAGGAAGGGCCTCAAGTCCCATTAAAACTTGAAAAGAGGAGATAAGGATCTCAATCTGGAGTAGAACCTCTCTAATGGCCAATCGGAGAAGAGCAACCTCTGAAGCTCAAGATCAGGTCGCTTCCCAGAGGCCTGATCCGACGAGCGGTGTAGCGCCGCAACCACCACCAGTCGAAACCCCGTCACCGCCTGCCATCCCGTGACCCAGGACCAGTTTGCTTCGCTGGTCCAACAAGTTCAAACTCTGACCCATCTGGTCCAGGAGCGCCTTACAGCTCCTCCTGCTCCACACTTTCATAAGGAAGCGGCGGTTCCTTCTTCGCCGGCGACTTCCTCCTCCAGTCCGCACAAATCCGCGGACCCCCCACATCGACCTAGAGGGGACAAGCCAGTCCCGCGAGGCGGTCACAACGGAGATCCTCCCAGATCTCGGCGAGCCCGGTCTCTCTCACCGGTGACCTCCCACCATGATTCGACGCCGTCTCTGCGATCTTCTCGCCCAGCTCCTCCTCTGGCTGGCGAAGAGGAGATCCGTCGTCAGATCCAGGAAATGCGTCAGGAACTGGACGCCGCCAAGCAGGCCCATCCGCCCCAGCCCAAGCGGAGCAGGGCATCCCTTTCTCTAAGAGGATTATGGAGGAAGTGATTCCCTCCCATGTCAAGTTACCAGCCGTCGAGCCTTACCACGGCTCTTCTGACCCGGACGACCATCTTAGCAGCTTCCGGTCAATAATGATGTTCCACGGAGCATCTGATGCGGTCCTCTGCCGCGCCTTCCCCTCCACCCTCAGAGGATCCGCCCGAACCTGGTTCAATGCTTTGAAGCCAGGTTCTATTGATTCATTTGACGAGCTGAGCCGCCTTTTTATTGGTCAGTTCGTCAGCAGCCGCCGCCACCGACGAAGATCTGACTCCCTCTTCGAAGTTAAGCAGAGAGAGGGGGAGTCCTTGAGGAATTACCTTGGCCGTTTCAATAAGGCCATGTTGGAGGTGGACCACCTTAATCATGAGGTGGCCATGTCTGCCCTGGCGGGGGGAGTCTCGAAGGAGAGCGACTTCTACCTAGCTATGGAGGTCAGCTACCCCCCAGCCTCTCTGATATGATGGCCCTGGCGGACAAGTACGCTAGGGTCGAAGAATCGCGGAGAGTTGCCCGCGCTGAGCAGGCAAAGAAGAAGGAGCCCAAAGTCCCCGACAGGCACCGTCCCGCCCGGCGACCAAGTCCGCCTCGCCGCCAGAGAGTCCCTCCGCTGCCGCCAAGGAATCGCTCCCGGAGCCCTCCCAGGCGATTCAACCACTACACTCCCTGACCGTGCCCCGGGCGCAAATCCTTATGGAAATAGAGCGCCAGCTCCCCCGGCCAGTGCCTCTCCGAGGGAACCCGACCCGAAGAGATCCCACCAAGTACTGCCGCTACCATAGGGAGCACGGTCACGACACTGAAGAATGCTGGCAGCTGAAAAATGAAATCGAGAGACTGATCCAGCGGGGCGACTGAATCAGTTCAGGAGGGCGCCCGAGCCACAACAACAAGGAGGTGACCGCCAGCCCGAACTTCAACAACCTCCTCCTCCACCGAATCCGCCGTGATCGGCCGCATTAATATGATTGAAGAGGCCGGCGGATCGAGCCCCAGGGGCGACAGTGAAGGATCGGCGCCAAAGAAGGCACGGACGGGCGAGCTCTCCTTCTCCGATGATGATCTCCTAGGGATACAGCTTCCCCATGATGACGCACTAGTTGTATCCCTTAATTTGAATAACTATGATGTAAGCCGAATCCTAGTTGATAGTGGAAGTTCGGTAAATGTTTTGTACCTCGGTGTGTTTGCCAGGATGAAATTACTCATGGAAAACCTTCGAGCCGTGGATTCCACCTTGATGGGATTCACAGGCGACGTCGTCGTCCCGGAAGGGGTCGTCACCCTGACGGTCCGCGCGGGAACCTGGCCCCTTGTGACCATTGTCCAGACAGACTTCCTAGTAACCGACCTCAGATCTCCATACAACGCAATATTCGGCAGGCCCGGTCTAATGTCCCTCAAGGCAGTTGTCTCCATCCCGCATCTATCCATGAAGTTTCCCACCGAGCTAGGAGTTGGAGTTGTTCGGGAAGTCAGGCCATGGCTCGGCAGTGCTTTGTTACAAGCCTTCAGTCTAGAATGCCAGAAGTTGATGGGCTGGATGCTCGCGAGGACTTCGCCGAACAGCGGGAGAACCGGCAGAGGAATTGGAGGAGGTGCCATTGGATGAGGCTCGTCCCGACCGAACTATAAAGATCGGGTCGCTGCTCAAAGGAGAGTCTCGGCGCAGATTGATCAGGTTCCTCCGAAGCAACGCTGACATCTTCGCCTGGTCCGCCTCCGACATGCCAGGGATCAGCCCCGAGGTTCTCGTCCATCATCTCAATGTTGACGAGATGCACAGGCCCGTCAAGCAGAAAAAGAGAAGCTTCGCCCCGGAGCGACAAAAGGCCATTGAAGAAGAAGTAGACAAACTCATCAAGGCTAATTTCGTCCGGGAGGTAAATTACCCGAGCTGGCTATCAAATGTCGTCATGGTGAAGAAGTCGAACGGCAAATGGAGAATCTGCATCGACTTCACCGACCTCAACAAAGCCTGCCCGAAGGACAGCTTCCCCCTCCCTCGGATCGACCAGCTCGTGGACGCCACCTCAGGCCACCAGATGCTGTCATTCATGGACGCCTATTCAGGCTACAATCAGATCCGAATGGCCCCTGAAGATGAAGAAAAGACCGCCTTCATAACCGACCGAGGTACTTACTGTTACCGCGTTATGCCTTTTGGTCTTAAAAATGCAGGTGCCACCTACCAGAGGCTGGTCAACAAAGTATTCAAGGAGCAAATCGGCCGGAATATGGAGGTGTACGTGGACGACATGCTGGTCAAAAGCAAGGAGGCATCACAGCATGTCGAGGACCTCACAGAGAGCTTTGCCACGCTGCGCAAGTACGGGATGAGACTCAACCCGACCAAATGTGCCTTCGGTGTTAACTCCGGAAGTTTCTCGGCTTCATGGTCTCCCAGCGAGGTATCGAAGCCAACCCCCAGAAGATTCAAGCTCTCCAACAAATGGCGCCCCCGGCATCTGTCAAAGAGGTCCAACGCCTAACCGGGAGAATAGCGGCCCTAAACCGCTTCGTGGCGCGGTCGGCCGAGAGATGCCTCCCCTTCTTCAAAACTCTCCGATCGGCCAAAAACTTCCAGTGGACTCCCGAATGCCAAAGGTCATTTCAAGATCTCAAGAAGTACCTCGGCTCGCCCCCACTCCTCAGTAGTCCGGCCCCAGGAGAGACCCTATTCTTGTACCTGGCTGTTTCGGAAGGTGCGGTTTGCTCGGTGCTGATCAAAGAAGAAGGCAAAGTCCAAAAGCCGATCTACTATGTCAGCAGGCTACTCCGCGATGCGGAGACAAGGTACAGCAGAATTGAAAAGATGGTGTTGGCCTTAATCACCTCAGTTCGGAAGCTGCGGCCATACTTCCAAGCACATTCCGTGACGGTCCTGACCGACCAACCCATCAAGGCGGTGGTCCACCGTCCCGAGACGTCGGGGAGAATGACCAAGTGGGCCGTCGAGCTAAGTGAGCATGACATACATTTTCAGCCTCGTCCAGCCATCAAAGCCCAGGTGCTAGCCGACTTCCTCCTCGAGTGTACCATCCCGGAGGACGGTTCTACCCCAGACTCCCCGAAGAACCAAAAGCTGGAGCCCGGTGGCTCCTCCATGTCGACGGGTCATCTAATGCCCATCGCTCCGGTGCGGGTCTGGTTCTTACCAGTCCGGAGGGGATAACCTTTGAATATGGCGTCCGATTCTCCTTCCCGGCCTCCAACAACGAAGCCGAGTACGAAGCCCTGTTAGCCGGCCTCCGAATCGCCCGCAATCTGAAGGTGGAGAAGCTTAATGCCTTCACCGACTCTCAGCTGGTAGCCGGCCATGTACGAGGAGAGTTTGAAGCCCGGGAACCGAACATGGTTCGATATCTTCAGGAGGTGCGGAACCTGCTTCCCCATTTTGCCGAATTTGAAATCATTCAGATTCCCAGATCCGAGAACGCCCGCGCCGACCTACTCTCCCGATTGGCGACCGCGGAGTCAATGGATGCCGAGCAAAAGTTCCACCTGGAGACTTTGGAAAAGCCCAGCATCGCGGAAGCCGACCGAATAATGCAAGTTGAGGCCGAACCATCATGGTTCGACCCTATCCTCAAATATCTCAGAGAAGGGTCGCTTCCGTCCGACCGAAGGGAGGCTAGAAAGCTGAAGCTGCAGGCCACTCACTACGTGCTGATTGACAACCAGCTTTACAAACGGTCTTTTTCTATGCCGCTGCTCAGATGCCTTCGCCCATCCGAAGCAGATTATGCTCTGCGCGAGGTACATGAAGGGATTTGCGGCAACCATCTGGGAAGCCGTCCCTATGCCACAAGGTGCTGCGACAAGGCTACTACTGGCCGACCATGCAAAAGGACGCGGACGATCTAGTCCGAGCCTGCGACCCCTGCCAGAGGCACTCAAGCATCCAAAGGCTCCCTTCCGCCGAACTAGTTTCCATATCCTCCGCTTGGCCCTTTGCCAAATGGGGGATGGACATCCTCGGCCCATTCCCGCTTGCCACAGGACAGCGGAAATTTCTATTTGTCGCCATCGACTACTTCACCAAATGGGTCGAAGCGGAAGCAGTTGCACAAATTACCGAGGCACGGGCCAGAGATTTTGTATGGAGGTCCATCATCTGCCGATTCGGCCTCCCGCATACCATAATCACCGACAACGTAAGCAGTTTGACAACTCTAAATTTCGCCAGTTCTGTGAGGAGCATGGAATCCGTCACCACCTCACTTCGGTCGGGCACCCACAAGCCAATGGAGCGGCCGAAGTGACCAACAGGACCCTCCTTCAGGGAATCAAAGCTCGCCTCTCCAGAGCCCAAGGCAGGTGGGCGGAGGAGCTGCATCATGTCTTATGGGCCTACCGCACCACCCCGAGAATCCCGACAGGTGAAACCCCATTCCGAATGGCTTTCGGTACAGAGGCCGTATCCCTGTGGAAATAGGCCTCCCATCGTTGCGGGTGGAAAGCTACTCAGAGGAAGCTAGCAACGAACAGCTCCGCACCAACCTCGACCTGGTAGAGGAGATCAGAGAGAAGGCCCGGATTAGAATGGCCGCTTATCAACAAAGGGTAGCCCGTTATCACGCCTCCAGAGTCAAAGGGAAAGCCTTCCTGCCCGGCGACCTTGTCCTCCGAAAGGCCTCTGTTTCCAAACCGCTGGAACAAGGAAAGCTGGCGCCAAACTGGGAGGGCCCGTACCAAGTAGCGGAGATCATTGGACCGGGAACCTACAAGCTACAGATTTGGATGGGAAATCCATTCCCCGGACGTGGAATTCGGACAATCTCCGAAAATATTATCAATAGGGTACGTCCTCTCCAAGTTTATTTTCATATGCCTCATTATATCTTCCTGTCGGCACATTTTTTCAATGCAAATCATTATGCACTACATTGCCAAAGATTGCAAAAAGAAATAGATGCTGCTTACCAATCCTCGGCACGACCGAGCTCCTTGTCTGGACAGGAATTCTCCGAACCTTGGCAGGGCCAAGTAAAAATTCTCCGAACCTCGGCTGGGCCGAGCAACAAATTCTCCGAACCTTGGCAGGGCCAAGTAAAAAAATTCTCCGAACCTCGGCTGGGCCGAGCAACAAATTCTCCGAACCTTGGCAGGGCCAAGTAAAAATTCTCCGAACCTCGGCTGGGCCGAGCAACAAATTCTCCGAACCTTGGCAGGCCAAGTAAAAATTCTCCGAAAAAAAATTCTCCGAACCTCGGCTGGGCCGAGCAACAAATTCTCCGAACCTTGGCAGGGCCAAGTAAAAATTCTCCGAACCTCGGCTGGGCCGAGCGAAACAAATTCTCCGAACCTTGGCAGGGCCAAGTAAAAATTCTCCGAACCTCGGCTGGGCCGAGCAACAAATTCTCCGAACCTTGGCAGGGCCAAGTAAAAATTCTCCGAACCTCGGCTGGGCCGAGCAACAAATTCTCCGAACCTTGGCAGGGCCAAGTAAAAATTCTCCGAACCTCGGCTGGGCCGAGCAACAAATTCTCCGAACCTTGGCAGGGCCAAGTAAAAATTCTCCGAACCTCGGCTGGGCCGAGCAACAAATTCTCCGAACCTTGGCAGGGCCAAGTAAAAATTCTCCGAACCTCGGCTGGGCCGAGCAACAAATTCTCCGAACCTTGGCAGGGCCAAGTAAAAATTCTCCGAACCTCGGCTGGGCCGAGCAACAAATTCTCCGAACCTTGGCAGGGCCAAGTAAAAATTCTCCGAACCTCGGCTGGGCCGAGCAACAAATTCTCCGAACCTTGGCAGGGCCAAGTAAAAATTCTCCGAACCTCGGCTGGGCCGAGCAACAAATCTCCGAACCTTGGCAGGGCCAAGTAAAAATCTCCGAACCTCGGCTGAGCCGAGCTGCAAATTCTCCGAACCTTGGCAGGGCCAAGTAAAACGTTCTCCGAACCTCAGCAAGGCCGAGTAAAAATTCTTCAGGTTAAGACACCGGCTGGAAACCGAAATACGCAGGCCCCAATTAAGGCCGAGGGACTTCCAAATAGTCCCCAAAACTTCCGCCGGTTTAGAAAGAAGCACGCTGAGCAAAAACCGTCGACGCGCACAAAGAAGGCGCCTCCGGCGAACCCCTTAAAGGGTTCAATAAGCCCCGCGTAATCGGCCAAAAGCCCCGAGCAGAGCCAGGGAATTCCCCTCTGCTACTAAAATCTTTGGGTAACGCCCCTATAACCCATCAAACAAAGCGTCTATCTCGACGCGTGAACCAGTGGAGCCACGCCGACTCCCCAACTATTATGCGAATGGCATGTTTAAAGCTAAAAACTCTTGAAAAAAGAAGGTTACCCAAACAAAGCCTTTTTTCATTGATCGGAAAAAGGGGTACAAAAAGAGACAAGAAAAGCAAAAACAGAAAGCAAAAGTAACGGAGGCCCTAAATCAGGGGTCGGAGTCGCTCCCAGAGGCCAGCAGATCCTCCAGGCGCTCGGTGAGGTCGGCAACCTGCTGCGAAGTGATGCGATCTCCTCCCTCTGCCGGTCTGCAACCCGGCGCAAGGCCTCCGCCTCCTTAGTGGATACGTCCACATACTCCTCGACGACCCTTACGAGCTGCTGTTGGCTCGCAAGGGTCGACGCCAGACCCAACCCGTCGACAGTGATTGTGGTACCCCCTCGGCGGGTGTAACAACCGTCGAGTGATGCACGTAACTCTTCGGAGGATCGCCCTTGGGAAGCCATGGTCCGATACTATTTCAAGATCTGAACCGAGGGATGACTAAGACCACACCCCTCGGTCATATTTATACTTGCCAGGCGGGTATCTCGATCGGACGCACCGCAGCAACCGACCTACGAGAACTCGCCACGTGTCATCGCTTTATTGCCTGCGGAATCCGAAGGGTCGTGCCCCATCCCGAGAGAGATCGGTAAGCACGTACGGATTATTCGGGAAACCCCTGAACAGGACATTTTCCGATCTGCCGGCCCCCCATAATAAATGCTCCCAGCACTTCCCCAAGCTCTTTTCGGGAAGCGCGGAGGGAAGAAATCCAGCGTCCGGCCAGTGACTTGTCCCCTCGGGAAGGATAACGTCATAAATAAAGAAGCGTGACAACATACCGCTCGTTTCGCTCTGGCGCCCCTCACCAAGCGTCATAGAGACCTTACACTACGGCTCATGGTGGCAGCTAAGTCATTTCTCCGAGCTCTGAATCTCCGAACCTTGGCAGGGCCAAGTAAAACTTCTCCGAACCTCGGCTGGGCCGAGCAACAAATTCTCCGAACCTTGGCAGGGCCAAGTAAAAACTTCTCCGAACCTCGGCTGGGCCGAGCTACAAGTTCTCCGAACCTTGGTGAAGCCAAGCGCTAATTCTCTGAACTTCGGCGGGGCCGACCCGTGAACATTCGAGCTCCGGTAAGGACGAAACACAAAATACCGAGCTTCGAACCGAAGTAAGGAACGTGTTCCGCCGAGCGATCTCCAAACCGCCGCTTGCGAACCTCGACTAGTTCGGATAGCGCGGGATCTTCGCCTAAGAACGAGCGAGGCACCCATACCCAACAACAACAATAAACTTGGCACAGAAGAAGTAGAGATTGAGAAACAAAACAGAACTCTCTTTATTTCATTGCCAATCAAGATCGGTTACAAATGCCTGAAAGGCGTTACAAGAGCATTGAAATGCATAAAATAAAGACGAATACAAAACTCGGACAACTGCTCCAAAGCAGACCTGGGCAACCGTGGTGCTCCGGCATCCGATCGCGAACCAGATAAGCCGCATCCAGTCAGCTCGAGCTGATAATAGCCGGGCGACATGGACCAATCGTTGCGGCCAGCTTCAGTCAATAATGATATCTCGGTGACCCAACCGAGATATCGGGGTGGCCATCCCAGACCACCCAACCGAGGGACCCCCCGGCGAGCAGGTAGGAAGCCAGCGGGCCCTGGCGTTGGAGCGCTCTCCCAAACCGAATGTGCGCCGCCCTACCTTGCCATGGCTCAAGGACAAGGCATCAGCGGGCGGCACGCTTTCACCCCCTCCCCATGTGGTGAAAGATTCCCCAGGCGGACGAGCCCAGGGATCCAAATCAGGGGAGGAGGAGAAGTTCAAGCGACCCATGGGGAGCCCGCGTGCACTCCCTACCATGCGTCCCCAAAGGGGAACCACAAAGGTCACACTGGAAGAGTGTATGTGCGCTCTGTGTGATCTCTGCGCCCTCCATGTGCGCTCTCCATATGATCTCCGGGACTCATCCCCTAAGGGTGAGCCATCCTTCGGCAGCTCCTTCATCGCCCCAACTATCCGGAGGCAAAAAGCTTGCAAGAGAAAAGCTCAGTCCTCCCACTCGCAGCAGAGAAACGAGCATGATGAAAGCTCTAGTGGAAAAGAAACTTTTGGGGATGACTTAACACTACCCACTTTCCCCTTTTTATAGGCCAAAAATGGACCGGGAGCAATTACCAAGGCTATAAGCCCCGAGATTCAAACACCTGGGCCATGCCTCCACGTGGCCTCCCAGGATGAAAGCGGCGCCCTAATGCGCGCCAAGCCCACCGCCTGAATTATGACATATGCGAAGATTTCCTCTTGATCCGAATCGCGATCATTAAATGCAGAGGATCGTCCACTAGCATTACGGAACTGGCAGGTTCAGGATATCGTCCTGCGAAAATAATGTCCTCCAATGGTAAACGGCTGCGTGCGCCGCCAAAACGACCTGCATGGGAAAAGAGCACCTTCCGGAAAGCTCTAGAGCAGCTTTATGTTCCCACAGCGCCGTATCATCAATTTTGGTGAAATAAAAACCGATTTGCCTGCAGAATGGCAGGGCGCTGGCAGAATAACAAAACGAACACGAAGGCTACGTAAACTGTTCTTTCATTTAACGAAAAATGAAATGACCAAAGGAAGCGAAAATACTTCGGCAACCACCTTCATACGTCGGCCCAGCCGACCTATTTTGCTCGTCGGCCCCAGCCGACCTATTTTGCTTGTCGGCCCCAGCCGATCTATTTTGCTCGTCGGCCCTAGCCGACCTATTTTGCTCGTCGGCCCTAGCCGATCTATTTGCGTCGGCCCAGCCGATCTATTTTGCTTATCGGCCCTAGCCGACTATTTTGCTGTCGGCCCCAGCCGACCTACCTTGCTCGTCAGCCCTAGCCGATCTATTCCGTCTATCGGCCCAAGCCGACCTTCCCGACCAATCGGTCTTAACCGACCGGTTTCATGCCTCGAGTTTTAATTAAGACTCAGACCGGACCAGATCGCCTGTCGGTTCGCCGGTCAAGGCTATCGTTCCGCCTTGGGCCAAGCCAATGCATTCCCTCAATCCCGGAACAAAATGACCAAAGAACATCAACGAGCCATAAGTCGCTCACGATTCGAGGCAAGACTGGGCGGCAACAGGGCCATACAAGGAAAAACACTTAAATGAAAATAGAGGTTTCATTCATTGAGAAACATCGGTCAGACTTTTAAAAAGCAAAATACAGGTGGCTCCTAAGGGCCGGGAACCACGTCAGTTTTGGAGGAGCCTTCGGTTACATCCGCAGAGGTGCGACTAGATTCACCTTTTTCCAATACCTTTGCCCCTTCAGCGGCAGTTTGCGATCGTTCCTCAGAAGCTGCGGCTTCGCTGGGACCCGGGGCGGCACCAGGATCGGTATCGAGACGTCGACATATTCATCCTCCTCTTCTCCTTCGGACTCACCGTCATCGGGAGCTTCAGTATCCAGAAAAGAGAGATCCCATTCTGGGTGCTTACTGGATATCTTATCTTTACATTCTTCCATTCCAAGTTGGAAGGCGTCAACGCCGATAGCGTCCTGCTTCCCCTTGAGTATGGCTAGCTGCATCTTAGCCTCAGCAGCCTGCTTCTCAGCCTCCGCAACTTGAGCCCGCAAAATGATGTTTTGCTCCTCGAACTCGCCGGCCCGCGTCTCGAGTTCTGAGCTCTTATTGCGGTTGGACACGAGCTCACCTTGGAAAGCCCGAATCTCCAACTCTAACTTCGCCATCTGAAAAAACCAAAGTTAGTCGGCATCACAAGAGACCAGTAGAAGAAGCTAAAAGGGGGAAATGAGATCGTACCTCCTCCTCTCGTCTAGCCAACCTCTTGGTCAGCTCCTCAGCCTCACCCCTGGCTCTTGTTCTGTCAGCCCCGATCAGCTCAACTCTCTCCTGCAGAGTATTGATCCTTAACTGTTTGGCTCCGGCCTCCTCCCGGGCTTGGGATAACTCGTTACTCACCCGAGCTATCGTCCTTGGTGCCATTTAGCGCCCTCCCTCAAGTGAGCAATTTTGCCATCGCGCCGCTTCAACTTCCCCTCCACTTCGCCGAGCATTCTGGTCAAGCGTTTTTTTCGTCGGCAGCTTCCCTTCCCAGCCGACCCAAACTTTCACTATGTTCCCGCCGCATCGCCGCCACCTCAGCGGAATGTTTCGACTCAATTCTAGCCAGCTCCAAACATGCATTTTCGTTCTTCGCCAGGAGTTCCTACAACTCCACTCTACACTTTTGCTTGGACACTTCGGCCAGGGCGACCTGGTGTGCCGCCCTTATCCCCTTTAAACTTCTATCACTAATAGCCATAAGTTCTTCGAACTTCTCAGACACCTTCAGTCGCGATTGGAGCTCGGCGTTGTCCCTCCTGGCCTGAATGCTGGCCCCCATCGCCAAACTCAAACGCCAGCATATCGCCCGAAAAGCAAAACACTCTGCAGGACAAAAGTGAACGAATAAGAGTTAAGTCAGCCAGAATGTATCA
This sequence comes from Calamus simplicifolius, assembly GCA_900491605.1. Lineage (NCBI taxonomy): Eukaryota > Viridiplantae > Streptophyta > Magnoliopsida > Arecales > Arecaceae > Calamus > Calamus simplicifolius. The sequence goes on along the minus strand of UESW01002369.1, from coordinate 282,624 downwards.
CTACCCAGTAATGGCAACTCACCCGCGAGGCATAGGCCCGAGTCATCCTCATCAGGGTCGTATTGTCGATATCGGGAGGAGATGGACACTTTTAGCCACGCCTTGCTGCCCGAACGCAGCATCAACCAACTCCAAATCCGCAAACTTGTCCGCCGAAGGATCTGCACCCGGATACAAGGCCGACCTCATTAAGGCGGAAAACGCCTCCTCAACACCAGCGCTCGAGCTACTGGGTTGACCGTCCCCGCCTGAGGGACCAACCTGGGCGACCTCCGTCTGAGAGGCCTCCAACCTCCCAGCCTCTTCTATCAAGGCCCTAGCTTGGACTTCTTCAGATAATTCGGCTAGCCCAAGCGCCAGCCTCCCCAAAATCTTTTTCGAGGGAGCCCCCATTGCGGGACTCCCACCTTGCTGCGCCCCTTCCTTCGACGCACCTTTCCCGGTCACCATCATCTGCATCTCCTTCACAGGCTCCCCCGAGGTCTCAGTCTGGCCTATTTCTTGTGCCTCCCCTGCAGGCTCCGCCGAGCCTCTATCTGGCCCGCTTCTTAACTACCGCTATCGACCCGGCTTCACTACTACCAGACTCCTCTGCAGAGAGACCAAGAGGGAGCTCTTCCTGAACCCCTCGGCTGCAGCTGTCCCCTCTCCCTCTCCTGTTGGAGCCAATAGCGGTCCCGCGGAGACGGAGGGCCCCTCAGAAACGACCGCTTCCGCCAGATCCGTCGCCTGTTCCTCTTTCATAGGGGACGCGGTCAGACGAACCAACGGAGTCTTGTCTGAACTATCCGATATCTCCAACACGAGTGGGCAAGGGATCATAGCTGTTCTCCCTGGATCCTTATCCGCCCCGGCGCTTCTGTCGTGATCGCTCCAGCGTCCGGCAGGCTTCTCGCGAAGGTATGAGCCCTTTTCTCGGCCTACCACTATCTGCGCCGCTGCTCTCCCCTGGGCGCTTTCCTCTCTTTCTCTTGGTGAGGCTCGACAAAGCCGACCTCTTGGCTGAAAGAATGAAACACGCACGATCAAATCCAAACACATTCATCGAGAAAACACACAGCGAAAAAAAGGTAAAAGGAAGGACTCACCTTGCGGGTCCTGGGAGCTGAGCCCGGCTGCGAAAAGGGCTCCCTCCGATAACAGGTCGTTGGCCGAAAATACTTGGCCATTGCGAAGGACGTCCAAATCCCTCTCCTCCTGCACTGACAAAATTGGATGCGTTTCCGCATCCCTAACAAAGTTTCCCCATTTCCGAGGGAAGTCGGAACCAATGTTCCCCTCTGCTATAACAAACCGGCTCTTCCATCCCTTAATAGAGGACGGTTTATCCACAATAACGTTGAAGGACCTCCGGGGTCCAATGTAGGGCCACTCTGATTTTCTCCCAGGTATTAGATGGTACAAGCGCGGAAAAGGGGAAGAGTAGCGACAATTTGAATTTGATGGCACATTGAAATAAATCCGATGATGCTCCGCCAACTGTTCGGGGCCACCATCGCCGGGCAGATGTTATAATGAGTCATTATTTCCTTCACCAAGGGATGGAGAGGAAAACGAAAACCTGCCTTCAAGCTGTCTTCATAAACGAAGACCCCAGACTCCAGATCTCGTGAGACTCTATCTCCAGACTCCGGCGCCCGCAGAACGACATCGGAGGGCATGCCATACCACTGATGAATCCTTCCCAGATCCTCAGTGACGATCTCTGAAGCCACGTCGTCGGGACTCATCGTCATCTTAACTGAGAAAAACTCCAGGCAAAACAACGGGTGTCACGAAGGGCGAAAGACGAAGCTCCTCAAAAACAAAACGAAAGGATGCTGCAAACATGCATATATATAGTGCGGCTATCGTCTTGCTTCCCCGCTAAGGAAGCCACCTTGAGAAGGCGAGGCGTCCCGCCCGAGGCGTCCGGAACTGCCTCGACAAACGCCGGATCGATCGGGATTCGCGACGTGGCGTATTCCCAACCGTCACTCGTGGGGGAGCCTTAACCCCGAAGGCACGACGACCCTATCGCATTAATTAAGGCATCATTGCAAGAGCTGTCTAAACCAAACTGTCCCATCCGGAGCGTGCCACCTGGACTTATACTCCCTATGCCCGAACCTACGCTTCGAACTAGGGAGTGGAGGGCATGTGTTGAGGGGTAAAATAGTCATTGCATCAATATCCGTGCGAGGAGACTAAGACCAACCCCCTCCGTAGCTCGGCCCTTCCGGGCTTCCATAGCTCGGCCTCTCCGGGCTCCCGTGGCTCGGCCCCCCGGGCTTCCGTGGCTCGGCTTTCCCGGGCTCCCGTAGCTCGGCTTTCCCGGGCTTCCATAGCTCGGCCTCCCCGGGCTTCCGTAGCTCGGCCCTCCCGGACTTCCGCAGCTCGGCCTTCCGTAGCTCGGCCTCCCTGGGCTTCCATGGCTCGGCTCTCCCGAACTTCCTGTAGTTCATTTCCCCCGAGCCTCCATGACCCGGCTTCACTGAACGACCCACGATCCAATACCCACCTCCGCGGAACCTGACGCAGGAGAGCCTCAGCCTACTGTAACGGCACCCTAGGCAAGGAATCATGCTGAGAAGTGGTCTAGAACCTATCAAGGCTACCTGAGACCTACACATCTACCAGATCTCAAGCCATCAAGGAGCTCTCCCAGCCGTCGATCCCCTAACAGACAAGATACGGATCCTAACAGCCCCACAACGACCTGATTCGACCCACTCCCGCATCCTAACAACCTATGAACCTTCCAGAAGGCGCTCAAGATCCAGGTGACGGTCTATATGGGACACTCCCAGATTCCCTTAGGTACGCACATGCGCACTCACACCCCCACTCTGACTCTCCTGCTCTCGTCGGCAGCTCGTCGGTGCTCTTGCCCTCTAGAGCTCCCGATTGGCCGCCCCCAGAGAGGTCTCCCTGAGAGATCCACCTTCTCACTTTCTGGTTGATCGCCGATTTCCTCTCACTGACTTGAGCGTCAGAGGGTCTTCCGCGGAGGGCCACCCCCAACGCCTCTCGCGCGAGGACTTGTGTGCAGGTCCGCCCACTGAAGATCGACTGCGCCCGAGTCGGAGGACGGATCCTGGCGGCAACAATGGGTTACCATTGCTGGGTTGGCAGGCTATAGCATATTAAAGGGTATACATGACTGACCAACACAAAAAAAGAGAAGAGAAATGAGGATGGAACTTTTAGACATACCATCATTCTTTTGGCCCCTTGTTAAACATATTTTGTCCATTACTCATGTTTCTTACATGCTTGTGGTTGACATAGTTATTGTGGAGAGACACTTGGTAGCACATGAGTTTGATGTGAAATAAAACCCATCTTCGGAAGTCTTGAAAGTGAATGGCTTTGATTGTTCTCTCTGATTTGCATTGAGTTTTTCCCTACACTCTTGATTGATCAGTAAAACAACAAGAAGAAGACAATGAGTCACTGTTTTCCCTATTTTAATGATGAGAAAAGTGTGTTTGGTTTATGGGCCAAGCAAATCTCATACTGTAAGCTGGCGGATCTTGCTTTATTTGTAAATCTAGTAGTTTATCCTAAATGTGTGATAATTGGCGATAGGGGTCCTAAATTTAGTAGTAGTATCTGAAATCAACACTCCATGGGACATAACATGGAGCAAGAGCATTGCAGTTTATTCTATCAGACGAGACTTTTTATTATGATGAGCATGTTGCTGGCTCAGCCAAAGACATGTAAATTTGAAAACTATGAGATGGCAACTAATATATGGTTGAAGGATCTTCATAATGTGTACTAGGTCTTCTGTGAATCCCTAACTGAGCATCCAAGTATTACTTCCTGGATTCAGCAAATCATAGCTTACATTTGAAGAGGAAAATGACTTTTGAATTCATAGGTGTCCTCATTTACTATCTGATGGCAGTGCCAGATTATAAATTACACTGTAATAATTTATGTCAGAATAACAAAATTTCCAATTGCTTAACCGAGAATTTGCGGCCTTAAGAGTGCTGGACAGATGTAATGCAAATGAGAGGAACTGAGGAAACATGGGTCATTGTGGTTCCCCATGAAAATCTTTTCCATTATTTGTGCAACTTGATGAATATATTCTAACGTTTAGTAGATGCAGTTTTGCTTTCTTTTTCCTTTTTCAGAATGAGTGAACTCAGTGACATGTGTATATTGAAGACTGGAGTAGTTTAACAGGTGGGGAAAGTGGTAAGAACTGAAAAAAAGTAAAGAGGCATCAAATTTTACACGAAGCTGGTCTCAAAGGCTTTCACATTATTTAATAATGTCGATAAGGTTTTACTGCTGACCTGATGGTGTGCTGCTTGAAGCAAAAGTGAAGGCAATGTTCATTCCTTTGAGATTGTAGACATGTTGCAGCAAAGTTCAGATTAGCCTAGGTTATCCTCTTGTGGATATGAGATTTGCTAAAGTATTTTAGTTGTTTGTCCAGGAATAATAGAACATTTCATTGTTTGAACGTCGTGGATGAATCTTATGGTATTTACACCAGTCCTGGCAAGTTGGTTCTGATTGGGACTGGTCCTTTTCAACAAATATGCATAAGCTTAGCATGTAAGTTTAAACTTGGCCCATTTACTCAACAAGTCAAGTTGAATTAAGTCTAATATTAGGTGATGTTTTGAACTTATAAGCCAACTTTATCTTTCTTTCCTTTATTGTTGTGCGTTAGATTTGTTTGGGACAAAGATGATTGTAGTACATATGTACTTGCTTAGGTCAAGATTAGGATGTTGGACTTGCACCAAACAATGGTCCAGGTTCACAAGTTTAGGCAGATCCTAATTGAGTTAGGTACAGGATGGATCTAGGTTTATCCAACATGCTGATGCCCCAAGAGGGTGAAATATATTTGCTCACTTCATTTATGAGAGTCCAACCGAGCTTCCAGCTGATATGGGATTTTGAAAAGTAACCTAATAATAGTGTGTGGATATTTATTTTCACATAAGTCTGCTTATTGTTGGCATACCAGATTCACACAAGACTATATGCAATCAGATGAAGAGACCCCTAAGATTTCATCTATTACCATGATAAATGTGGGAAGTTTGAGGGGTGGAGGGAAGAGAGATCATAGGGTCTATATAGTTATCAGCTGTAGATATCTGGAAAAATAGAAGAGCCTCAAACAATAATTTTGGTTGTCCATAGTGAAAATTTTAGCCATTGAAAGTTTGAAACTATTATGTTAATAATCAACTCAACTCATCTAAGCCTTTTCCTAACTACATGGGATCGGCTACATGAATCTGCTTCCTCCACTCTGCTCTATTCAAGACTAAGTCGACATTCAAATTAAAACTATCCTGTTAATATATCAAAAAAATTATAATTATTCATCTACTTTAGCTCCAATTTTTTTTTAGTGATTGTTCCGGTTGACATTCTCTGGTGGTAATCCCTATTCAAGACATGAGGCCATCAAGCATGTTGACAACTAGGGAAAAATTTCCTTGCCACAACAATCCTGCATATAAGTTATCATTCTGCTGCAAGCCCATAAAACTTTGCATGCTTGGTGTCTGCTCATGGTAGATGTCCTTAATAAACACATAGTTCTGAAGGTTTGATGTTCTCTATACAGCAGTAAATTCTCTATTTTTGTTATTATGTTCTTTATTAACAAATATTAATATACTCTGTTCTTCAGAATATAAGTACATACTTGAATGATGAGCCTCAGCACTATGAACAATCATTAATATGGACGTGCATAACAACCATTAATATAGACATGCATTAAAGTACCTTTATAGAAAAATTGCATAGCAACAAATATCAACTTAAGAAAATAGCTATTTGTGAAGTTGAGTTTGGACTGATGCCAACTTTTGTAGGATGGTTGTTTTGAATTTAATGCTTAGGGGAAAAATGATATATTAAAATATTCTCAGAATAACTCTTAAATTTAATGAATTGATGTTTCTTTTTCTTTAGTTGTTAAACAGAATCAACTTTAGTTGCCAATATCTAAAGTGTGACAGAACGAATGTCTTATTAGCTTGCAGATATGAAACATTTGAATGGAAAAAATGCAACAAAAAAAAAAATGTAGTTCAGGACTTCTGCTCTTGCACCAATTCACCAAGTCTGCCCAAGAGCAGCCATTATTTCTGACCTATGAGTCATTCTGATGGGCTGCTTAGCGCTTACCATACCATACAGTGCTACAGGGAACGTGATACTATATGATTACTGTTGACTAACTAAGCTTTCTGTAATTTCTAATGCATTGGTGCTGAAAAAATGTATAGAAAACAACTTGTTTGAAATATAATTCTGGCTATCACAACTAACTAATTTGTCACACTGTTTATCAGCTTTTATAACAGGTAGTGATTCTTTGGAGTCTGCAAAATCGCATGCACTTACAACTATGAGGAGCATGTCTGAGGATGGTTTGAACTATGTTGTACCTCATATATCTTTTTGGAGGAAGGAAACTAGTGGAAGGCTCTCGAGCTTTAGGAAAAATATTCACTTTGACCACAGAGTTAAATTAGCCAAGCTGAGCAAAACTTTGTCTATGCATATTCAGTCAAGTTTGGAATGTTTTGAAGCTTTCAAAGATCAATGCTGGCCTCCTAGGAGGGGTATATGAGCAGCTTAATAGATTTTCAATAGTTTGTCCTGCTGATTCCTGTACCATTATTTGTAGCAGTTTTTTTCCTCCAGAGAAAACACTTATTGTAACAATTGGACTGCTGGTAGTTGTCCTTCAGCTGATTTATGGTTATCATGAGTCCATCCTTCTCCAATACTAGTTTGTAATCTGTCTGTAGATTCAGTGGGTCAAGTTAAAAAAAAAAAAAAAAAAACTTTGATATTGGGTTCATAATGTGAGAACAGGTAGAATTTCTATTGATTTTGTGATTTTTTTTTCCAAAATATACAATTTTTATAAGATTTGAAATCTCGATGCTGGACCCCAGGCCAATGCCTAGCCAGCAAAGCCCATATCAAGCGTCAGCATGTGCATATTTTGATACTGACACTCATATGGAAGGGTACACTGAGTCTTGGTACCCTATCGGTATAATATGGTATGCCTCGTAATGGGTAGCATGGTCCAAGATTGCAATTCTTCTTTCCTATACTAGTTCTACATCTGCTAGAACCACCTTTACTTCTGAAAGCAGAGTACATGAAACATTTTGCAAGCTTGGAATTTAACCAAAACAAAGAAAATCAACTTTGGCCAGATATTTGGTGCAGCATATACTTTTTCAGCTTACATGATCAGAATGATGGTTTGGGATGTTTGTTTCCCGTTTCCCAATTTTCTACATCCCATTCACTAGCATCTCTTTTGAATGTAATCTAACATTCCAATAGTTACCGGGAGCAGAATATATCTTTTTTCTGTTTAACTGAGACTGTCCTTTTTTGTCTATTTCTATGACTGCAAAATATATGAATATTTGTTGAAGCAGCTGAGTCATCCTGCAATATAGAAAACACATCATATTTGCTGCTGCTGCTTCTGAGTTATTGCTAGTACTAGTGGTAACAGGTTTTCTTCTCAGGTCTGTAAAAACAAAAGAAAAGGCAAATGAGCTGCAGCTGTTCTTCACCTGTTCTTTCTTGTGTAAGCAATAACCACATCCCCTCCATTAGTGTTGTATCTCTGAATTTCACATTTCATGCACAATATTTTTGGATTAGCAATCTTGCTCGATACTATTTAAGGCTTAAATGGTGTAATTAACAACTACTGGACTTATAAGCTGTCAGTGTATAAGTTGCAATCAACACAATAAGGACTTAATATCTCATAAGATTTCACTATTACCTTTAAGAGAAAACCCATTATAGGGGAAAACTCAATAGGCAGACTTTTTTCTCTTGTACCATAAAACCTAAGATGCGAATCTAGATTGTTGTGTTTTCAGCCTGCTACTTGTTACACTGGAGCACTATTAACCCTGTTCCTCATGGTAGTACATTGTGGGACTGCCTAAAAGTTTAGGCCTATCTACAGACTGGGAGGATTAGTGCTAAAACAGAGCCCCTTTGGTTTTTCCTGTTCCTTGGAACATCATTCCACATCATCCTAAACAAATTAGACTGATGCTTAATTTTGTTCCCATACTAGTTTGAAAATAATTGAGTGCAAAGTTTGCAGCCAGACAAAAATAGTTTGTGATGCAAGGAGGAATAGCTCTTCTTGGAATTTTGCTGTGGAAAGATGACTACTAAGATTTTGCTTGGATCCAGAAACAGGTACAAGGTTGCACAACAATGAAATCTCAACCATCACAGGCTAACAGGAATACTCGAACCTTCTATATTTTTGCAATCTCCTCACTCAATCTGAAGCAAATACTGCAAAGTACTGCAAAAATATTTCGATAATAGACCAACATCTTACCTAAAGAGCATCATGTTTTACTTGGGAAATTTCAGCTTTCTGATGCCTTCCATGCACCTGCATGTTCCTCAGAATGCCTGACTTTAATACCACCGGCTCTACTTGTTTTACATCATAAAAAAAAATATGTTGACAACTTGCTGACTCAAACGATCTTTTTCGCCAGGGAAAAGAAAGTAACCAGCTTAGATCATGATATTTTCTCCATCATTCTTTATCACTCTCTTGAAAAGTAAAATTACTCCTGCTAAACATTGCACTGGATACATCAATATAAGTTAGCAATGTCAGTTGCTTAGGTGCATTAGACCCAGAAACATCAAATTTATTAGAGCCTTCTCAGGAGCTCAATCAGTTGTCTCTGATTTGCCAAGCAGTTCAGGGCAAATCAATTAAGAACTAACAACGTTAGACAACCGTAGGAAACCAAAGAAATTGAAAGCAGGTTTCCTTCTCAGTCTAGTTCATGTAGACACCGTTATTTTTATGCTCAATTTCGTGTGGAATTTATTTTTACATTGTCTAGCCTATTTCTCCAACATCAGCTTCATCTACAACTTCTTTCGGTCCTCTCAATTCTTCTTTACCCAGGTAGCTCTTTTTAACACCAGAACCACCTTCTTCTTTACGACTGAGTGCTGATCCTATGGCATGCTCCACGAATGACTAAGAAGAGGGGACGTGCAATCGGGTGCTATTTGTTGTTGCTTCATGCATGAGAGTATCTTAAATATTCAAGCTGTTAAGCTTTGGATACATTATTGGACTATTTCTCTATCAACTTAAGCTTTTGAAGACAATCAACTTAGCATCAAAACCATTGAGGCTTTTAGCAAGCGATGGTAACAATTTAACATTTTATCAAAGAAAATTAGTTAAAAATATTATTTAAACTTCTTGATTCTGTATAAAAATTCAAGATCTTTTCATATAGGAGTAAATATAAGTTGGCACGGATTCTCTATCCTTGCGTTGTTTTAGTTTATAGCATCCTTATTAGGTTATGGATCTAAATATAGATCTAAAGTCATATTTTATTCAATCTAATTTACAAATATCATGAGCTCATCTATAATATTTCCTAATCCGCAGTGCTTATAAACAAGTCTGGCATGATTTATAGCAACTTTAAACATTACTCAGAAAAGCTAGCTTTTAACCATATATTAGCACTTAAGAAATACATTACATGGATCTATGGCCAACTATATATGGACCTAGATATGAATAATATAACTAATTAACAAAAAATATGTAATTAAATGATTGCCAATAAAAAAAATATATATTTCTTCTACAATTATACAACTTAGCCAGGGTTAGATCAAAAGGGCAGAGCCTTTATATACCACCAAGATGCTATAATTTGCTCAGTCCAAGCGCAAGATGGCTAATAATCGGGATGAGTGGATCCAACCAAATCCAGTTCGATTCATTCAATTTAAGAACCTTTGCAAAAAATATCAGCTGGGTTTCAGTTTCGTTAGCCCAAATCGTCTCCGTCGCCGATCATGGGTCGAGCTTGGAATTTGAGGCGGCTTCTGATCACGAAGTCCGCGTACTGCCACCGACCGAACCGCTTCCATGCGTGTTTGAAGAGCTGAGAAAACGCGTCTCTTTTTCGTTTTTCTTTCGTCGCGAACCGGAACATTCTCGAGGGCCAAACGAAACCCTAGCAGAGGGGAGGGAGAGGAGCGCCATGGACGATGAGTACGAAGGAAGGGAGCGCTTCGACATGGAGAACGACTTCGAGGGCGGCCAGTGGATCGACGGCGAGTTCTACTACCGCCGCCGCAAGGAGCGCGCTGCCCAGACCCGCGATGACGCCATCTATGGCACCTTTGCCGTCGGCTCGTCGGACTCCGACTCGGACGGAGGCGGCCGGCGGTCCCGGAAGCGCCGCCGCGGCGACCTCATCTCCAAGCCCGACCTCTCCAAGCCCGTCCAATTCGTCTCCACCGGCACCATCATGCCCAGCCAGGAGATCGACCTGAATGCCGCGGAAGACGCCCGCAATTCCCCCGCCGACAACCCTAACGCTAGCCAGGGCCTCGGCTTCGGGCTAGGATTCCGCACCGATTCCAAGGAGAGGGAAAGCGGCGCCGGTGACGTCGAGGAGGAGGACGAGGGCAATTTCCTCCCGACGGCGTTCGGGAGGAGGATCAAGGAAGGGGCACAGCGGCGGCAGAAGGAGAAGGAGAAGGAGATGGAGATGGAGAGGGAGAGGGAGAGTTCTAGATCGACGAGAAAATCCCTCGGGAGGAGGGATGTCACTGGCACCGATGAAATTGGTAGGTTTGAAAGCCACACAAAGGGCATCGGATTGAAGCTCTTGAAGATGATGGGTTACAAGGAAGGAAGCGGATTGGGGAAGAACAAGCAGGGTATTGTTGCTCCGATTGAGGCGAAGCTCCGGCCAAAGAACATGGGAATGGGGTTTAATGATTACAAAGAAGCCAAAATGCCGGTTTTGGAAGAAGCCGCGCCGCAGGAGAAGGCAGCAGTGACCTCTGTTGCTGTGGGTCGCTCGAGGGAGAAGAGGTGGTTGAAGCAGAAGCAAGGGAAGAAGAAAGATGAGATTTTGAGCGCCGAGGAGCTGCTGGCAAGGAAGCAGGAGCAGGGAATTGAGGTTGTCCAGAAGGTGCTTGATATGAGGGGCCCACAGGTCAAGGTGTTGACGAGCTTGGAAAATTTGAATGCTGAGGATGAGGCGAAGGAGAACGAGGTGCCTATGCCAGAGCTTCAGTATAATGTGAGATTGATCGTGGATACTACTGAGGTTGACATACAGAGGCTTGACCGGGATTTGAGGAGGGAAAGGGAGAAAGTAGTGAGCTTGCAGAGGGAAAAGGAGAAGATTTTGAAGGAGGAGGCGCGGCAAAGGCAGCAGCTTCAAGTGCTGGAGAAGATCGCTGCTGTGTTGGAGAGGGTGAGGGAGGAGAATGTTTCGGGAGCCTTGACACTGGATTCGCTATTGAAAACGTTCGGCGATCTCAAGGAGCAGCATGTAGAGGATTATAAGTTGTGCAACCTTTCATGCATTGCCTGTTCGTTCGCATACCCATTGCTGATCCGGGTGTTTCAGGGCTGGGAGCCACTGCAGAACCCATCACATGGATGGAACCTCATGTCCTCATGGAGGGATTTGTTGCAGGGGGATCAGCCATTTGATTACTCGGATAATGCATTAGCTACTTCACCCTATGCCCAGCTGGTCAATGAGGTTGTTTTCCCTGCAGTGAGGATATCGGGAACCAACACTTGGCAGGCCAGAGATCCAGAGCCAATGCTAAGGTTCTTGGAGGCTTGGGAGCGGCTGCTACCTCCAGTGGTTCTTCAATCGATTTTAGAGAATGTGGTCATGCCAAAACTGACAGCTGCTGTGGATTCATGGGATCCTCGCCGAGAGACTGTCCCCATCCATGTTTGGATACACCCATGGCTTCCACTGCTGGGACAGAGATTGGAAGTTCTCTATACCACAATACGCTACAAGCTGGGTAATGTTCTTCATGCCTGGCATCCAAGTGATGCATCAGCTTATGCTATTCTATCTCCATGGAAGGATGTGTTTGATGCAGCTAGCTGGGAGCACCTTATTGTACGCTACATAGTCCCAAAGCTGAAGATTGCACTGCAAGAATTTCAAATAAATCCTGCTAGTCAGAGACTTGATCAATTTAACTGGGTAATGATGTGGGCATCTGCAATCCCAATTCACCATATGGCTCATATGTTGGAGATTGATTTTTTCAGCAAGTGGCAGCAGGTTCTGTACCACTGGCTATGCTCGAATCCTGATTTTAATGAAGTTATGCAATGGTATATGGGCTGGAAGGGGTTTTTCCCACCGGAATTACTTGCCAATGAGCGGATTCGCATGCTGCTAAGTACGGGTTTGGACATGATGAACCAAGCGGTGGAGGGTATGGAAGTCGTGCAACCTGGTGCTCGAGAGAATGTAAGCTATTTAAGAGTGACAGAGAGGAGGCAATTTGAGGCCCAACAGCAAGCTGCAACATCTTCAAACATTCACGCAAATGGCGTAGGCAGTGCACCACCAGAGACAAGCTTTAAAGAATTTATTGAGGCCTATGCAATAGAACAAGGGTTGATTTTTGTGCCAAAAGTTGGTAGATCATACAATGGTCTTCCAGTATATGGATTTGGCAATGTGAGCATTTGCATAGATTCTTTGAAACAACTGCTTTTTGCACAAGTACAGGAGGGTGAGAGATGGAGTGCGGTCTCTCTCAATCAACTAATGGAGATGCACCGAAGTGCTGCTCGTCGCTGAAAGTAAATATTTTACCCATTGATATTTATTTAAGATTTTAATTTTCTGTTGTCTGTAAGCAGTTTTTATTTATGTGATCCCTAAGAAGCCAATGGGGGTTTGGAGAACTTTGCTTCATTGCTGTCACTATATGCTTCTTGATCTTCTAAATCAGGGATTACATTGATTTTGGTTTATTTTCACTTTTTATGTATCACTTTATGATCATCTATCTGTATACTTAAATTTGACGTTTTGGACTGGTCATCTGATTGGCTTTCACTTGAAATCAGCAATTAGTTGGTTATGGTAGAGAACATGATCAGTTTGCATCGTGTTGCTTGTTGCTGAATAGTTCTAGATAAATGTTAGAGCTATCCTTTGGGTCTGTTAGCTTTTCAGAGAACTTATCTAGGTTGTTATGTGCCAGATGTTCACTTTGTCTAAATCTAGTGACAATATAACATGATTTTTTTTGTTTCTTTTTTTTGGATTTTCAATGTTAAATGTCCATGTGATATTTAATATAGAGACAATACATTTATTTAGATCAATTTGCTAAATTTAAGATGTGGTGATTCTCTCCTCGGGAATATTTTGTTTTATGAATAAATCATCTTCTTGAGTCAACTTTGTGGATTGATGTCAAGATTTGGCGGTCAGCAGTTTGCAATCTATGTCCACCTCTCAAATCTAATTTATTTCTCAGTTGCTGTTACAATCTTTACATCTTTGAATAAATCTCATATCATATCCAGGCTCATTCCTGTTATTGGTTTCCATTATGGTCTAGTAACACAATTTAAACATAAACTCTTTTCTGGTTCAAATTTATAAATTCTTTCACTCCATCCAAATCCATGATTTGATCACGACTTGATCAACATTATGGTATAAATAGTTTCAATTAGTCTTAATCCTGATGTTCTTTGATTTGCCACTCTTCTTCTTCTTCTTGTTTAACAAGTGTCTTAATCATAGCTTTATTTTGATGGTTGATTTTGAAAATTCTTATTATTTATGTTTTGTCGGACAAGACTGAACAGCATTGTAGTCTTGACCTTTGACGGCAACTCTTTCTCATTGAATTACTGCTGCTAAGGCAACAGAGCCATGTGTTGTACATGAAATCTCTTTAGTTACTGAAGAAACTGAAAATTTGGATGTGAGAGAAGGGCCTTAGATTAGACAAGGGCAATAAAATGGCCACAGGAAACCTTTAAATTGAAGATAAAACAACAAGCGAACCTAAATGGGATGATGCAAATGGTGGCATATGACACGCCTTATTGGTTTAGGCAAGATGACTCACTGATATGGTGAGGAGGGCTTGCGCCCTTGGAAAAAAAGATAAGATAGAACTATTTCTCTGAGGATGGCCATAGATAGAAGAGATGATCATTTAACTAGAAACTGATGTTTGGGCACTTTGTCATGATAACATCAGATGTGAGGGACTGTTTGGGTGCCAGGATAAATCCCTGAATGACTTGTTCTGAATAGGTTATCCTGTCATTCTTTGTCCAATGATCAACATACTTTTGTCAACTTTTATCTTAGAGGATAAGAAAACTAGAACACTTTCTTATCCAAGGATAAAATAGATCATTGAGAAGGTGATTTATCGTCTTCTGAAATATATTATATTTCAGAAGAGAGGACCTATTGGGATAAAATGAGAAATAATTAAGTGTAAATTAAGTGTATTAATTAAGTTATGTTATATGGAACAGAGTGTTGGGCAATATTGAAATAACATGTGAATAAATTAAGTGTAACAGAAATGCGTGTGTTAAGATGGATATATGGTAAAACTTTAAAAGATAGAATTAGAAATAAACATATAAAAGAAATGATAGGAGTAGCCCTAATTGAAGATAAAATGAGAAGAATTCGATTACGGTGGTTTGGACATATACAACATAAACCTTTAGATGTTCCAGTTAGAAAGAGTGATCTTTTAACAATTCATGGTAAGGATAGAGGTAAATGTAATATTAAACTAACATAGGTTGAAATAATTAAAAAAGATATAACTATTTATAATTTAAATGTCGACTTGGTCCTAAATAGAGCAGAGTGGAGGAAGCAGATTCATGTAGCCGACCCTATGCAGTTGGGAAAAGGCTTAGATGAGTTGAGTTGAGTTGAGGACCGACCCTATGCAGTGGGAAAAGGCTTAGATGAGTTGAGTTGAGTTGAGGACCTATTGGGATAAACCGGAATTAGGATTGGGCTTCATTCCCTTCCTGGCTTTCCTTCTCTTGTTCTCTCTTCTTTTCCTTTTCTTGTTCTCTGCCCTCCATCTCCAATGTTCCTGCCCCTGGCATTATCACCAATTGCATTACCACTGGCCTGAACCAAATTAGCAGTCCTCCCCACCTTTTTCCCTCCTTTTATCTCTTTCTTTCTCTCCTCTTCTTTGGTGCCCTGCCATCCACCTATGGCAGCGTTTCTGCTGACCAAAGTATTTTGTTGGCCCTCCCTGCTGCCATCTAAGATTGATCTCCACCTCTATCAACCCTGCATAAGTCTCCATTCTCTTCAACCATTCTCTGTTGAATTTTAAAGCAGATTTGGCCTCAATATTGGCTTTTTGATAGATTTCTTCCATGCGACCAGTTTGAAGGTTTATCCTTAATATCCTTTGTACGCAGTCTCTTAATCTAATCTCAGAATCATCTTCTCCTATTCTTTTACTTTGTTATTGTTTTTTATGCTTTTCTCTTCTGCAAATAGGAGCCAAAATCTAGTAAACTTTAGATTTGGTACTTGATGCATTTTGTTGGTTCTATGGACTGATTTCAGCTTTATGTGAGTAACTTTTTAAAGTAATATTATCCAATCTTCAAGATTCTAATGATGAAATTATTATAATCAAATGGATGTAAAAATACTGTAAAAGAAAAGCATAATACTCACCTGCTCCCAAACAATAAAAAGTATCAACTAACTATGTTAAAGAACTCCTCATTCAAAAATTTAGAAAAAGGCCTAAAAAGAAGAAGGGCATTATTAGTCTTACTCGAACCTGAGACCCTCTGTATCTTTGCTAGTTATTACATGACTAAAATTCAAAGAACTTATGGAAAAAGCCATCATTATGTGAAGAAAATCTTCTTAGCTCCCTTTCCACTTAATTTCATTAGAAAGGGAACAGAACCAACCAGTCCATTTTGATTCACCAAGAATTTGTTCCTATTTGAATGTTGATCCTTTCAATCAGTAACATCTCTACAGCACCTTTTTGGAATGGTCTAGTATCAACCTGCCATATAATTTTTGGTTGTCATATTTTTTTCATCTTGCACATGTCTGTGTTTGTTCTTTGTCGGTGTCATTCAAATCAGACCTAAATATAATCCTCATCTTATTTCAAGACTTAATTTTCTGCTATCCTGTTAATGTATTCTGCGAAACTATTTTATTACAACTTGTTTTTCTGTTTATAGTGGATATTGAATCATTCCAGTTTTCCATAAAGCTTTTTTTCTAGGGTTTCAGACATTACTGAAGTTCTCTAATAGTGGGTGCAGGCTTAAATTTTCTTTTATCAGCCAGTTATCCTAAGATTTTACACTTCTATCATGTTTCCTGAAACAGTCCAGCAAGCATAAAGCTGAGCCAAACCCTAAAGTTTGCTAGTTTTTTAGGTCCACCACATATTGTGGGCCATCCATACTGATCATGATGATTTCGCATTCCCTGAATTCCTTATTTGTGAGGAACTTAGATGGTGATTAAATTGAGAAAGTTCCAAAAATTTCTGCTTGCCCATAAGGTAGTGTAGTTGAAGGAAGGAAATCAAGATTAATATGCATAAATCTGGGACTTAAGAAACATTCTCTGATTGATTACACAGCATACGTGCAGATAAATGGAACTTGCTTGTTTTCATACTTGAGTTTTTATTTCAGATGTACAATAATGCTTTCTAATCTTAGAAGTATGATGACTTCGCTGGTGATAAACATGGTACAAATAAATAATTGTATCAAACATGACACTTTCAAATCAAATGCACCTTGTGGAACATCTAGTGGCCTTATTCATGACTTGCTATCATAGATCCATGTTGTATTGCCATACACATTAGTTCAAAATTCATCCACTGCATGTTAATGGCACAAAATTCTCCATCGACCAGTTGAGTCATCAGTGGCTTTATTTTTGTTTTGATTGGATGATCTAGCCTAAGGGAAGGAAGCTTGTCCTAACATCTGCTTTTGTTTTTTGATGCTCACACAACTTTCTCATTGCGAAACTCATCATGATGTTTGGTAAGCTTGAACAGAAGAAACTGGTGCAGAGGAATGGGAGGTAAAAGTTGTGTCGACGCTAACATATCATAATTACATAGAGGAGATTGCAGGGCTTGGAGATGGCAAAAAATCAAAAAATTGACAGATGAAGCCTTATCCCTGTTGAAGGTTGAATTCCACAGCAAGAACATAATCTGAAGAAGATTGAGGAAGCTAGCAGTGTTAAAGCAACATGAAGTGATCTGTTAATGATTTGCTTTAATTGTATCGTGGAAGATTTGGAATTTGGAAACCAAGAAGAACTGAGAAAGAAAGTGTTTGGATTAGAAGGACATGAATTTTGTGTTCACAATTTGAGTGATGTAAGAAATAGGAGTGGGATTTGCAATTAGGTTTTGAGTGACATAATTTGAAGAAGATTGAGGAAGCACACGACGTGCTGGGGTTTGTATTCTAATGATCCTTGCTTCTGAGACCAAAGTGCACTGTAGGATGTCCAGGGGAGGATAGGCAATCGATAAATGTTTTTTATCATTAAAGGGATTGGGTTCAAATTGACTCATGAACAAGGTTGACATTATATTGGATAAGGTAAAAAATTCGCCAAAAGATATCTTAAAAATAATCTTTGCATGATTTTGATGTACTAACTAATTGCTGCTAAGGGACTGGACATTAATTTTAAAATTCATATGATTTGGATAGGTCTGAAAACAGGTTGGATGAAATCTGCTCATATCCTGCTCCATACCTGGATAGGATCTGATGTAGGTGCAAATTTATACATCTGACCTGGACTGAGGTCTCTTATGAGATTTTTGAATCCTGTTATGGGTTCAGGTTTGGCTTCTTTTAAGTCATTCCTTATGTTTGGCTGGTCCTCTTTCTCACCTGCCTAGAGATGTCACCAGCTGTCCTTCTCTCCTCTGATCCAACAACCACCATGCTGCCAAAATCACCCAGTGCCAAGTGGCAGGGCCTGCCAGTTCAACAAATGGGTGGACCCAGGTTCACCTGTTGGGAGGAGAAGTGCTTGGAGAGAGAGGATAAGGGAAGTTGGAGGGGAAATATGAGATTAGGTATCAAGTTATGATGGAGATTGTGATTTGAAACGTAAACTAAGGGCAAAATCAAGGTTTTGGGATTTATATGGATTAAGAGTCGGTTATATTATATGAGATATGCTAACTTATTCTATAATTCTAGCGGATACATTGTAAAGTTGCTTTCAGGGTTTGATATCTTCATTATATTATATTATTATTGCTCATTTGTTAGGTTTTGCTGTCAGAGTTTTAGATGTCTTTTACATCAGATATTTCATTGGTATTCCTTTAGATGATAATTAAAATGTCACAGAATTCCCATAGAACGGACTTTTTTGTGAGATATAAGGCAACAAATGCTTCTGATGGCACAAATTCTGTCCCTGCAGGGACCACGGCTGGTCCGAGAGGGGGGATAAGTAAAAGGATGGGTTTCAGGCCTTCATCTGTGTTTGTTTTATTTTGGTGGCTAATGTAAGTCTTTTTTTGACATTTCTGAAATCTTATAGCCATGGTTACAACCACCTTATATAGAGTCCTACATCGGCATAGAACAGCGAGTGGTCTCTCAGCTATTTCTTTTTTCTTAACAATAGATTTTAGTGGGGCATTGTGAGACTTTTGATCTTTGGAGCTCCATGGTATATACTACCGAAAATGTAATTGATATACCCGTGAAATTTCTAAAATTGGCTTTGTTGGTCTTGTGCAGCTTATTAATGAACTTTGTTGACCTATAAGAAAGGGCAACAGGAATGATGTCAACTTGTCAAGAAGACATGGCTTTCAACAGGAAGCTTGTAGTTATGGATAAATATTATCAAGCTGAAGCCACAAAAAAATCAACTTGGGGGCAAGCAGAGATGGCCTCAAAAGTGTAGCAGGAAGCATAGTTTCATTAAGTGATGCACAATGTTAAGCTTCGTATTTGAAATATCAGTGCCAGGGTAGAAGACAGTTTTTCATTGGCGACTAAATCAGTGTGACAGGTTTCCTAGATTAGATGATCTGCAGCCTATTGTTAGGCATTGAAGAAAGTGCTATGTTGTTCCATCATTGTTGTCATTGGGCCTTCAGATCAAAAACTGAAAGAAGGATCCTTTTCACCTAAACTCTTGTTTAGGTGTTCCATCATTGCAAGTAGTGGAGATGTCCTCTTTTTGTAGCAGGTCATTGATTTGAATAATTATTATATTTTTGCTAATATTACTAGATATTCCTTGTGACCTTTCTAACATGTTTGTGTCTCCTTGTTGATTGAGATGCATTATGTTTGTTGGAAATAGACCAAATTAGAGGGAAAGTATGGCTTTTGGATAGGCTCAAGTACCTCATGGTACTTCTTGTATAGACCAAGAAGATCCTTCATGGTTGGTTAGTGTTTGATTGAGCACATTTTGCATCATGGACGTGGTGATATTTCCTTCTCACCTTTGACCTTGTTTGCAGCCTTTTTCTGTGACGTGTGCATGGCGCAGTGCAGGATCTTTTACTTGCCATCAGCATGTTTCCAAAATGCATGAGCAGCATAGACACCTTGAAGTGGAAAAAGAAAAAGAAAAAAGACAAAAAAGAACCTCTTTGGATTGCAGCATGTCATGTTCACCATTGATCGACTACTGTCAGTGGATGCGAGTCTCAGGTTAACGACTGCAACATGCATTGCTGAGGAGTTGCTCTAGGAATTTGACTGTGGATATGGAGAGTGGATGGCTGGACCAAAAGAGGAGCGGGATTTTAGCATGGTTACAACATTGTACTTGGGAGACTGGTGTTTCCTTGTTGTTGCTTTTGTTTCAAATTGCAAACAAATTTAGTCTGTAGAATATTGCATTAGTTTGGCCTGTGTCTGTATATCAAGTTTGAGAACCTATCTGACTTTTCACACAGGTCAATTTGACAATTAAGTTGGTTCAGATGACCTGCATCGGCTGCTCGAAGTTAATTGACGGCAGGAGTGGCTTGTTTAACACTGGAATTAAAAGTTGGTTCAATATTGAAATCGGACTTGGATTTCATTGTATAAGGTTCAAAATCAAAATGAGATAACTTTCTATTGTTGTTGCCTGGTTCGTCCAAATCTTGAAATAGAAAGTAGTTTAGATTTTTAATTCTATTCTTTAAAATTTATATAATAAAATAATTATTGATTGTAATTGTTTATTTAGATTAAAAGTTTAATTAATATTTAGAGGGCAAGCATGGTAGATTCATTTTCTTGACTCTTTCTTGATCCAATATATATATTAAAAAAAAAAGATACATTGGGTTTGCATTTTGAGATTTACTTATAATTTTATTTTATTATGATTTTTATTTTCAAGGTCTGAATATGATTTTATTTTATTTTTTAATAAAATAAAAGAAAAGGCATTGAGTTTGCATGATTTTATTTTATTTTTAATGTATCAAAAGAAAGATAAGCAAGAAGGATGAGAATAGTTGCTGCAAGGTTAAAAATATAGTTCTGAGATGAAATAAAAATAAAAATTTAATTTTACATAAATAAACAACTAAAATTGAAATTGTTGTTGTCAAATGGCTTCCACAATAAATAATATAATCTTTGTCAAGTGATCAATTAACTTAAAAAAATTCCACATATGAAATTAAATGTTGGACATGCACTTGAATATTAATCCTATTTATTTAAATACAAATACAAAATTTAAATTTAAATAAAAAATTATATGTTTTTTATTTTATTATAAATAATACTGATCCCAAGTATTACATCCATCAAATTATTTTTAATTTAAACCAAAAAATATATTTATTTATTTTATTGTACATAATCTTTGTCCCGAATATTGCATCCTTGACCGGTTAAGAAGAGCATTTTAAAAAGCTTTCGAGAGCTACAATGTTTGAGAGAGCGATCTTTTGTGCTACAGTGTCCTGAGAACGAGCATCATCATGGCGGAATAGTAGAGCTCACCTCTGCGGGGAGAAAAGGATGAAGGACTCTCCGAGGCAGCCGGAGATGGCTGCAGGAGAGGAGGAAGCTCCCTGAGAAATTGTGCAGACGGTTCCCTGAAGTCGTTGATCTCCGGATGATGAAATCAGCGAGGAGACGAATGCATGGCTGGCAATGGGCCTTATTGCTCGATCTCTTGAGAAGAGAATCTCAGCAGAGGCTTTCCTTCGAGATGTTCGGCGACGTGGAGGGCTTAAGAATGAGGTGACGGGCTTCGATCTAGAGGATGGATTCTTCCTCCTCCGGTTTGCGGATGCAAATGATCGGGACTTGGTGTTACAGAGGCTGTGGATTGTCACTGGGTAGGCCATAGCCATCGAACCGTGGCGACCGCGATTTGTTCCGGCACCACTTGCGATCCAGACGGCTGTCGTCTGGCTGCACCTCCGCTGCTGCCGGTGGAGCTGTGGGGAAGCGTTTCTTTGGGAGGGGGATCTCGTTGCATTGGATGATTGCACTTTACATCGTCGGCGTCTTGGATTTGCTCGAGCGGCAGTTCGCATTCGTCTGACTCACCCCTTGCGACCGGTTGTTCTGGTGGCCGAACCGGGGGCAATCGGTGGCATTGATTCGTCTACGAAAATCTAACCGGTGTTTGCCTCCATTTAGGTCTTCCACCACCCCACCTCCACTTGTCTGGCCACTGGTGTTGGTACTCCGACAAAGCTTCAGCCGGACAACTTCGACAACTCCATGGAGCATGGGAAGGAGGCTTTTCAAGAGGGTGGAGGCCTTGGCCCTTGGCTCCTGGCTGTCAGGAAGTGGCTGCCGCCAGCACCGGATGGGAGGAAGAAGGGTGTTCCGCTGGATCATGCCAAACAATCGCCATCAGCAGTGTCGAAGGGTCCACCTCTTGACGATGGGTGGTCCAAACCAGCAAAGGTTGCCCGACGAAGTTCCCCTCCCGTCCATTGACCTTTCAGCTGGGGTTGCGAGGTGCGGTCCGGGATTCTCGCTACTAGAGGAGGAGGGCAATGGAGGATCATCATCTCTACCTCCGATGGCCATGAACCCATAAGGTGCTTGATGAAGTATCTCAAGGGAAAGAGCGATCTCACTCCAAGAGGGCCCGATCCCCAGCTCGTTCGCTGCTTCAAGGGGGAAGTAGTGGTTCGCTTCTTCAAAATGGAAGCAGCAGCGTGCCGGTGCCTAAGCCCAGTTCTAAAATCGGCACGGCCACTATTGGGAGACAGAAAAGTTGTACTAAATTAAGGATCGGCACTGATAGTGTATCTGGTTCTAGGGATGTCCAGGGACCTTTTGTTTTCTCGATAGGGGCCTCGGGAGATTCAGGATCCAATGCTAGCCAGTTGACCATGGATGCCCCAGTTCCTTAAGAGGTTACTATCTTTCTGATACCGGAGTTGGCAATTAAGCTAGCAGCGTGGGAGTTGACTCATGAGGAAGCTGTGTGCAAATTACAGGCTATACAAGACACGGGTAATGGGAATACAATGGCAAAGGATCCACTTGATGGGAGGACTGTGCATTTGACGGAAGGGGCAAAGGACGCCCTTCCTTTTTCCTCGGAGTCATGACCAGGCTCCTGATCTGGAATGTTCGGGGCGCAGGAAACCTGCGTTTCGATCAACCTTTGGTAGGCTGCTCAATTAGCATCTCCCAGACATTTGTATTCTACTAAACCCGTTTGTCAGGGAGGAGTCTAGAGCGGACGAGACATCATCTTCACTCTCTGTAGAGCACTTGTGCCATCGAGTCCAGGGATTATTAGAGGTATCTTGGTTATGTGAAGACAAGGTTCAGTGAGGGCTGATGCTTTTCACCAATGCGAGCAGCATGTAGTTTTGATGATTTCGGATCAGACGGGTCCCCCATGGCTCTTGGCTAGTGTGTATAAGAGCACAAAGCATAGGATCAGGCGGCATCTCTGGTAGGAGACTTCCAGGTTAGTCACCCAGGGCCTTCCTTCTCTTTTATGGGTGATTTTAATTGTATTGTTAGCTCTCACGAGAAGTGGAAGGGCAGACAGTATGTCGACAACATTGACTCTAGAGAGTTCGGTGAGTTTATAGCCGATAATGGTCTGATTGACTTGGGCTTCACAAGCTCCCACTTTACTTGGTGTAATAATCGGATTGGTACAGCTCGAGTTTGGGAGAGGATCGATCGAGCCCTTGGATCAGCAGCTTGGTTACAGCGCTTCCCTGGATATCAGGTTCAGCACCTACTGAGGATTGCGTATGATCACTGCCCACTCCTTATCACCACTGATAGCTTGAGTTCCCCAAGACCCCCCTTTCGCTTCGAGAAACTATGGACTTTATACCCTAGATCCTGGGAGCTGATTAGTGCTGTTTGGAGTCTGCCTATCCGTAGTGATGCGAGATATCTCATGTCTCGGCGTTTGGAGCTGGCGAAGCGCAGACTCCACTAGTGGAATAGAACCGAGGTGGGTGATATGTTCAGGCGGATCACCAATGTGGAGGTTGATATAGCTGAGCTCAAGAGGCTGGAGGTCCAGGAGGGTGGCCTTCAGGAATCTGATATTGGGAGACTTCGCCATTGCCTCTCTTCCCACCATTCTCTCCTGAGACAGCAGGAGACCCTGTGGAGACAGAAGTCTCATGTGCAGTGATTAAGGAAGGGGACCAAAACACCAAATTCATTCATCAAGCAACCATGATCAGGAGGTCAGCCAATCGAATTCGGTAGTTGAGGGAGGATGATGGTACCACTCTGACTGAAAGTGAGGCGATTACTGATCATCTCTTCCAGTACTTCAGATCTAGGTGGAATCTGACACCAGGAGATAGCGTAGCCTCTCAGGGTCTATGCCATGAGGACTGAGTTACTGAACAAGAGAACTTAATCCTTATCCAGCCCGTCTCTGACAGCGAGGTGCGGGATGCTCTTTGGTCATTGGGGAAGGATAAAGCTCCTGGCCCGAATGGTTTTCCTCCATTTTTATTTAGGCGGTATTGGGTGATTATTGGGGGCGAGGTTACTGGCTATTTTTGAGGCATTCCATTCTGGTATCCCTAAGGATTGGAAGAAAACCTTGATTACCCTCATCCCCAAAAGATCTGATGCATCTTCTCCTAGTCATTTCAGGCCTATCAGCCTCTGCAACACCATCTACAAAGTCTGTGCAAAGGTTTTAGTTGGACGACTTCAGAAGACAATACCTCGCCTTATTAGTCCTGAACAAGGTGCTTTTGTCCGTGGCCATGGCATTACTGATAATGTCCTCCTTACTCAAGAATTTATGCATGACCTCAGGCGAGCCCTATCTCAGAGGAGTCTCATGGCTATTAAGTTTGACATGGAGCGTGCTTATGATTGGATGAGATGACACTTTATCCGATGGACCCTTCATGAATTCGGCTTTTTAGATACTTGGATCAGGTGGACCATGGACTATGTAGGGGCCTTTATTTGCCATCCCGGTGAACGACACTGCGACCGACTACTTTCCTTTATCGATCGGTCTACGTCAAGGGTGCCCTTTGTTTCCACACCTGTTCATATTATGTACTGATGCTCTTTCCAGGTCTATGGGAGTTGCGGTCCAGCAATCACGTCTAGAGCCTTACCGGATTGCCCTGGAGCCCAGCCTCTCTCTCACCTCCTCTTTGATGATGATTGTCTGCTCATTGGCTGGGCCTCCACCCAGAATGCTTTGCACATGTTATGGAATCCTACTACCGAAAGTCTGGTCAGCTTGTTAATTTGCTTAAATCCTCTATTATACTTAGTCCCAAAACAAATCCCCACACAAAGCTAGCAATCCTGAGCAGTCTGGGGATCTCGGAGCAGCAGGAGATTTTGACTTACCTTGGTGTCCCTATGACCGATGGATGTTTGCGGAAACTGGAGGTTAGGCCTATGGTATAACAAGTCCGGGATCGTCTTGAGAGTTTTCAGGCTACTACTCTTTCCATGATGGACAGAGTTACTCTTATCCGGTCCATGCTTAGCTCCATCCCTATCACCTTATGACCAACACTATGGTACCTAGATCATGTAGAAGGAAGCTGGAACATACATTTCGAAATTTTCCATGGAGGTCCAGACAGGACGGCCATAGTGTTCATTTACTTGACTGGGACACCGTATATCGATCTACCAGAGATGGAGGCCTCGGGATCCAGTCCCTTCTTGCTAGAAGGGAAGCTTTGATTGTTAGACATGCTGTGAGATATTTACTCCAGCCCAGTTGCCTATGGAGTAGAGTGATGAGAGCTCGCTATGGTATTTGGAGGCAGGGAGCCCCTATTCAGCCGCCTAGAGGCTGCTCTTTCATCGGGAAGGAGATTTGCGCCCATGCCCCTATCGCTATGGCTCATGTCAGATGCTTGATGGGAGATGAGACCACTATTGATGTTAGTCAGGATGCATGGATCTCCCCGATCCCATTGTCTCGGTGGCCGACTTTTGTCAGAGTGGATGTTGCTGAAAACCTCCGGATCAGTGATCTGCTGACAGAGGATGACAAGACCTAGGGAACCTAGGATCTATCTACGATGTTTGGGTCCCAGCTGGTTTCTAGGATTTAACCATCCGATTCCATATCACCGAGGGCATGACATTAGGGTCTGGGATTTGTCCTGCCTCCCCAAGGCTCCATCGAGTTCCCAATATAACCTGTGTAGGGAATTATCCGACACTTCATTTACAGTGACGTGGATCTGGAAACTCCCCATCAATCCACGTGTGAAGATCTTTCTTTAGAAGGTGGCATGGGATCACCTTCCTACGAAGGCTCTTCTTAGTTAGAGAGGCATGGATTTTGCGGGGTCTTGCTCGGGTATGTGGGGCTTATGATGAGTTGATCGAGCATGCCATTTTGAGTTGCTCTAGGGCGAGGCAAATTTGGCAGCTTTCAGGGGGCCTTGGGCTATTGACGATAGAGATCATTTGTCCTCCTTCCTCTGATTCTTTCATCAAAGTTTGACACATGAGGCATGCCTTGCTGCCTATATTGCCTATCAGATCTGGTTGGCTAGGAATGCGCTGACATTTGAGGCAGAGGATATCCCGGGCTGTCGGATTATCCTGAGAGCCAGATGTTTGGTGTCGGAGTATCTTTAGTTTGATGCTATCACTCCCTTGACTACCCCGGGTTCCTGGGTCTCCCATGCTGCTTTGGCAACAGCCCATAGGGCGATACCTATCTTTTGGAAGCCCCCATCCCTGGGATTTGTTAAGGTGAACTTTGATGGTAGCGTTTGTGGCACCGATAGTGGTGCAGGGTATGTCATTCGGTCCGACGATGGGAGACTCTTGGCGGCCGGTGGGACATCCTTTTAGGCTTCTTATGTTCTGAAAGCTAAGCTCAGAGCAGCTTGGGTTGGCATCAGCAGAGCGACCCAACAGCTATGGGCCCAGCGGATCTTCATTGAAGGGGATTCTTTCATTGTCGTTAGCTAGATTCAGGATAGGATGGACCTTGAAGTTGTGCACCACTTCTTCGTGATATCTGGCAGGACTCGACATTTACTGCAGCCATGTTTACTAGGAGGCAAACTGTGCGTTGACTGAGTTACCTCCTTTGTTGCTCATCACTCACTAATGGATTAGTTTCAGAAAAATAGTATCCCATCTTTTTTTGACCATTCTGTACCATATATATATATATATTGGATCCATTGAATTATCTTTTCCCTTCTTGCAGCATCCTTTCCCGCGCCGCGAGTTCCACCACTCTTCAAAACCCTTCTGACTAAAGGTTCGCATTCTAAAACCCTTCGAAATCTCGCGGAGTTTTGCGAAGAAGCCAAGGGTTCCCTTTCTTTTCCTCGGCCGTCGAGGAACCGGAGCCGGAGCTTAGGGTTTCGCTGACGAGGATTGCTCGTAGCTTGAGATCTAGGGTTTCTATCGCTCGTTCTTCGTCGTTCTCCCACCAATGGAGGCGGTAGTGGTGGACGCCGGATCCAAGTTCCTTAAAGCTGGCTTCGCCGCCCGGATCAGGACCCTGCCCTGGTATTCCTTCTTTTCCCCATCTCGTTCCTTGATTGGCCTCGCCTCCCGCTTCTCTTCGCTTTCTGTTTGTTGATATTTTTTTTTTGGAAATTTTTTTCTCTAATTCGTTCAATTTCGTTGATCTCTTTGCATTTTTTGACGAAAGGAAGATTTTTCTGAATTGTTTGGAAATGCTGTCACTTAAATCAGATAATTCCGACCCAAATGAAGCGTGTGGCGGAGGACGAAGAACCGGGAGATGGTATGGCGGTTGAGGAGGTGATGGTGGATCCGGTGTTGAGGGGTTTTATCAGAGACTGGGATGCGATGGAGGACTTGCTACACCATGTTCTCTACACCAACCTTGGATGGGAGGTTGGAGAAGAGGGGCAAATTCTGTTTACAGACCCACTTTCGACTCCGAAGGTTTGTAAATTGGGCATTCTGTCCTCTGTGGTATATATAATTTGATGTTAATAGTTCCATCTGCACCTTCTTGTGCAGGCAATCAACATATGCTATGGCTTTATTTTTTCAATTTTATAATAAAACAACATTTTATGCTTTTGTCTGATTATAGAATCTTCAGTCCAATCTAGAGTTAAGTCATTTTTCTTGGAAACTCGTGCTTTATAAGTTCTTGGCATGAACCGCTTGTGACAAGGAAGGTATCCTTTTGTGAGTGTGCTTAGAGCCGCTATGACAGTTTGTTTTGGGTTTTCAAATCAATCAGAATAAGAATAGTTTGAGAATGATGTAGAACATGAATGGATTGGCAATTTGAAGTTAAAAAAAAATGTAAAGAAAATATAGAAATATTTGGGCATCCAAGCTTGTAATTAGTTAAAGTTTCATTTAGGACATAGATTTCTTGGTGTAGTTTACATTGATATATATAGCTGTTTGCATGTGAATCATAAAGGTGGAAGCATCAAATCCATACATGATTTACTAGTGATTCTAGTAAGTAACTATAAGGAGAAGACATATGCTTAATCAAGATATGGTTACATTTCAAACATGTATGCTTGCTACCTTAAGAAAAATGTCAGTTTTAAGTATCCTAAATGGACTTAGTTCTTCTGTGCATTCAGTAAACAACTATTGTCTTCTTATGATTAAACAACTTCTTCTTTTGTCAAGTTTAGATGTCTTTCCCCAATTTATTAAAATCTTTAGATGACTTTCCAAATTATATCATTTCATAAAAGAGTTTTCCCTTAATAAGATTATTTGAAGCTTAGTTGAGCATGATGAATCAGGTAGTGCCACCATCATATATTTCTCCTTATTCTCAGTTATTTTCCTCTTTCTTTATTCTTAATTTGAAAAATTATAACCCTGTTTCGAAGGCTACAATAATTTGGTATACCCTGCTCTAGATGATCAGTTACACTATTGAGTATTGACAAGGTTGAACAATTCTTGCTTGGAACATCACAACTTAGAGGTTTTAAAGCATGAGCTACTCAAAGAAGACTAGGGTGCCATGAGGCGATGTAGAGGCTGATCTACTTAAAATCAACTAATTCATGCGTTAGAAGAATGATCTGTTGCTAACCCACTTATCCAAGGAATCTATCTTTTGGTCTTCTGACGAGAGGTGGGATACATTCAAATGATGGCATGAAGGCAATAGATATGACATCTGAAAAACTTTTTGTTAGACTTTTGTTTAATAATGATCCATCAACAAAACAAGTTGGCTAATTGACATAGTCATTAAAGACCTACTAGCTGATGATCCTACCATTATTGACACAAAAGTTGAGAATCCTGTGATTGAGAATATATCCTCAAAAGGATAAGTAGTTAAATCTTGAAAATCCTCTAATAGAAGATCTTGAAGATGATGATAAATTGATAATTTTTCAGTATTTACAGATTTATTTAGGAGATGAAAATAGGGAAAACATATTAAAGAATCTTATTTAGTTCTAGCTTCCCAGAATGAGGAGCTTGAATCTTAGAATGAGGAGTCTTTTTTTTTCCTAAATTAAATTTGTATGGAATAAATCTGAATTTTGATAATAAGTTAGGTTATGAAGGTTTTAAATCTATTAGAAATTTTTATTTATGTTATTCAAATGTCATTATGTATAGGACAAGAGACAGAATTGAAATTTGTAGTGTGCTGATTGATTTTTTTGTATGAATTTATATCTCATGGTGAATGCCATGCCACCTCCCTGTCTTTCCTATTCTTCTTCTTCTTTCTCTTATTCCAAGTTCTTTTGCTCTTTCATTCATTTTGAAGTCTATTAACCTCATCCTTGTGGCTACATTCAAAGAGGTAAAGCACTAAGTTTGCTTTGAGTTTAATTATTGTCGGCCAGTAGGTTAAATTGATGCTGTCAATTAAATTAAAATCTGTATCTATGTGAAAATAAAGGTACATGAGCACAAGTAAGCTCTTTGGAGAGGCAAACTTTTTGTTTGCTGTATGGAGATTAGGGGACTCTTCTAAATTTATCTTGTTTATTATTCTTTTTTCTGTTTAATGGAAAGTTAATGTAGTAGGTTATGCATTACAGCACATACAATTCATAATGTGTTGTTTGCAAGTGTTCTTTCATCTTCTGCTTCTTTACATGAGTTATTTATCATAAAATTTGTATGTCGATGCTATACATGCAGCTTTTTTCACACCCTACTCAAAGCATGCTGCTAGTTACCTCTGCTTTGATTTATTCCTTTATGGAAATCCAAAAGTTATGTTGCATGAGAACCTGGTTTTGTTGTCTTAGGACCCTCAGGAAAGAAATGATTAGAGGGCCTATTATGCATTGATCTGACCACCTAATTATTAATTGTTTGCTGTTAAATGCATGTTCCCTTGCAGAATCTTGACTTGTTGACTCAACACTTTAACCACCCATTATATAGTTATCCTCCTCCTTTTGTCCCTAAGCGACTCTTACCTTCTCCTAGAAATCTTTTGGTTAATTTATCAATCTCTTGGAAAATCTTGATGAAAGTGGAGTTTGTAGAAGGGTTTTGTGTTTTGGTTGAGGTACATTATTGCTTATAGACGTCTTGTGTGCTGTCTACATGACTGAGCTTCTTATTGTGTACTTGTACAGGGATTATATGCTTTATAGATTGGTTACATACATGCAGCCCTCTATGTGGTGTCTTGCTTTTAGATTGCTGATATGTGACTTTATGTTTCTGTGTAAGGCTTGAAAACTCAGTTTTTTGGTTTTGGCTTTGGCTGCATTTATGAGATTCAGTTTTGGTGGTTTTGGAAGTTTTACTCCAATTTTTAAAATTTTGGTAAAAAATTCAAGAGAAAATTCAAGAAAATAAAATAAAAGGAGTCATGAAAAAGTTATTTTACAACATTTTAGAGTATTTTGTATCTTAAGTTCTTTGTATGTGTATTTTCAACTATTTTTAGATGAACGGTAATAATGCATACAAGTTTACCTGTATTTTGTTGTATGCGTACACTTCTTGAACTTCAGCTGCTCTGAAATCCATATTGTATTATGTTTAGTAGAGCTAAAATATATCGAAATTGGACAATTTTTCCCATATTTTTGTGGTTAAGACTTTGTTTAATCTAATGTACTTTTTTAAACTAAAGTGTATATGCATATGTAGAATGTTACAACTCTCTTATACAAACAAAAATATCATCATGGCATGGCATACTGATTTGTATTGATATATATTGGGCATACTGTACTGTATGGTTACTAAAATGGTACATGATACTGGAAAAGTGGGTTTTTTTTTTTTTTTTTTGGGGGGGGGGGGGGGGGTTGGGGTTCTTGAGTATCGGTATGCCAAACTAACCTTGTACCGAGCACATTATACCAAGATGGTACTAGTGTGAGGTCCAGTACCCCCATTTGGATATCATTTTTGTGAAATGTCTCGTATCTAGTTGTTAACTTTAGTTTTTATAAAGTATTGTGGTAAGGGTGTTTTTTAAGGTCTCAGTCCAAAAGGTTAAAGTTATTGTCTTTCTTCTTTTTAACTAAGTGAAAGAATGGAAAGACATTGAAAATTGATATTATATATCCTACGTAATTAAATATTGAAATGACTCTAATATGGTTGTAAATTCTAAAATTAAACTTTAAAATAAGTCAGCTATGTCTAGTTTCAGGTATCTTCTGCTGAAACTAGCTGAACGCACTCAGAGCAAACAGGTTTGGCCTAAACTGGACAAGAACTGCCAAAATTGACTGAAATTTGAAGCTGGGGGTTTGGTTTCGGTTTTTTGTTCTTAGAAAAAAATTGAAATCCCTGCTTCTGTGTATATTTCTTTAACCCTAGAACTTGCTCCTTTAGTTTCATCATCCCTTTTTTTATATACTTGAAAAATATTGATCTAATTGTTATTATTATCACTTATATATTTTTTTATTGTCTTGACAGGCTGTCAGAGAACAGCTGGTGCAGCTAATGTTTGAAACATTTAATGTTTCGGGCTTTTATGCCTCCGAACAGGCAGTATTGTCACTTTATGCAGTAGGTCGCATCTCAGGATGCACTGTTGATATTGGACATGGAAAGATAGGTATGCATTTTAAGTAATGGCTGTTTGTGCTCTGTCATCTAGTTTTATTCGTTGTATGGTTGGATAACTTAATCAGATTTAAATATATTGCTAGATATGACAACTTAATATTTCAAGAATTTAGTTAAAAATTATAATTGATAACATCAAAGCATTGTGCATAGTTTTAAGTATATATAAAATATCACATTTATGAATGGTTTATTTGAAAGGAGATATCATGGAGAACATTGATGGTGAGTCGACAAATTTGTAGTCTAATGCCCATCATGTAATAGCCTTATATGCAGTTGGGTCATAATGTTCTATTTAATTCTCAACTCAACTAAGACTTTTTCCAACTACATGGAGTCGGCTACATGAATCTACTTCCTCCATTCTGCTCTATTCAGGACTAAGTCGATACTTAAATTACAAATGGTTATATATTTTTTAATTATTTTCTGTCCATGTCAGTTTAGGTCTACCTCTACCTTTATCATTATTATGGATTATTAAAAGATCACTCTTTCTAACTGAAGCATTTAAAGGTCTTTGTTGTATATGTCCAAGCCACCTTAATAGATTTTCTCTCATTTTGGCTTCAATTGGAGCTACTTCTATCATTTCTTGTATATGTTTATTTCTAATTTCATATTTTAAAGTTTTAGCACATATCTATTTTAACATGCTCATTTTTGTTACTCTTAATTTATTCACATGTTGTTTCAGTATTGTCCAACACTCTGTTCCATATAGCATAGCTGGCCTAATATCGGCTTTATACAAATTTTCTTTCAATTTTAATGGGATGCATCGATCATACAATACTCTTGAAGCATTCTTCCACTTAATCCATCATGCTTTAACTCTATGATTCATATTTTCACCTATTTCACCTTCTTGCTTGATAATTGATTCCAAATACGTAAATTTTTTACTCCTTCGTATCTCTTGGCTTGCAATCTTCATTGTCTCTTTATTTGTATTTTTACTTCTACTAAAATTACATTTCATATATTCAGTCTTAGTTCTACTAATATTGAAACCTTGAGATTCTAAAGCCTCTCTCCAAATCTCTAACTTAGTATTTAATCTAAATTTAGTTTCATCAATCAACACTATATCGTCTGCAAATAACATACACCATGGAATATTATCTTGAATATGTTTGGTTAATTCATCCATAACTAATACAAAAAGAGACGGGCTTAAGGAAGATCCTTGATGAAAACTTACAATAATTAAAAACTCACTAGTTTCTTCTATTATTGTTTTGACAATAGTTATTGTTCTATATACATATATTTTATCAATTCTATGCACCTTTTGGTAACTCATTTTTTCTCTAAAATTCACCATATTATTTCTCTAGATAATCTATCATATACTTTTTCTAAATCAATAAAGACCATATGAAGATCTTTTTTCTTTTTCTATACCTCTCTATCAATCTTCTTAATAAATAAATAGCTTTCATGGTTGATCTTTCAGGCATAAATTCAAATTGATTATTTGACATCAAAGTTTCAGCTCTTATTTGATTTTCTATTATTCTATTTCATATTTTCATTGTATGACTCATCAACTTAATTCCTCTATAATTTGCACAGTTTTGAATATCTCCTTTATTTTTGTATATGGATATTAATATGCTTGTTCTTTAATCATCCGACATTCTTTTAGTTGCTACAATCCTGTTAAATAAATTGGTTAACCACATGACTCAATTTTTTCTAAGCCTTTCCAATCCTCAATAGGGATCACATCTGGTTCTAACGCCTTTGCATTTTTCATTTTACTCAAAGCCTTTTAACCTCAAGCAAGCTAAATTTAAAAAAAAATATTTTTATTTGTTACTCTTACGTTATCACATCCCTCTATCCTTAAATTTATCAAATTATTTTTATTTAAATTTTTTTCAAAATAATAGAAAAAAATAATGTTCTATTTAATTGTTTAATATTTATTTTGATGTCTTTTTTGTCTTGTTTCACGAAATGATTGATTTAGCATTGAATAATAAAGCAACCAGGGATCCTGTTAAAGCAGAGAACATATCTATTAAACTATTTTGGGCCTGCTGTATGCCCATATTTCCTGTTCATTGGATAACTCATGATCTAGAGTTGTAAGCGTCTTCACAGGATCCAGAAACTGAGGACTAGTTGAGATTATTTGAGTGATGCCTGCAAATTCTCATAGTCAGTCCTAGGACTCCTATAATTTTGAGATAACAGATTCCACCAAAAGGTGGTCTCTCATCCCCACAATTGAGGGATTTGAGAGTCCCAATCTTTCTCTGATCAGAGAAGAATACCCCCACCTTGATAACCTCTTTCCATTCTCAGCCTTGGAAGGAATATTCCATGTTTAAGTGTGCATCCAAGCATCCTTCTGATGTACTTGTTTCTTCAAGACATCTCTTTCATCATATGAACATCTCAACTCCATTAGGTTACTCATTGCAATACCAATTGTCTTGGTGTTGCAGCTCTTTCAAGGGTTTGCTGATGCTAGGTTAGATGCCAAATCATTGTTCAAGAAGAGAGCATGACATTATGTCATAAAATTTTGAGTAATGCTTGGTATTAATAGTTCTTTAACTGTTCACATTGCAAAAATATAATTCTATTACTGTTCATTTAGTTTGACATAGCTTCATGTTTTGGGTATGAGTTATTTACGTTTTCATGTGATTTGGCTGGTTGTTATATAACGTATGGCACTAGACTGAGCGAAATGGACAAAAAGCATTCATATAGCCCATCTCAACTAGTTTGGGACTAAGGCTTAGTTGTTATTATATGGTTTGTCTGGTGGTATCAGTATAGGTCAGCACTTTATGAATATTTGGGCTCATGCAACACAGAAGCAAAATTGGTGGATATGACCTGTTGGTCATTGGTACACCCATGCTTTTAATACAACAATAACAACAAAGACTTATTGCCAAATTAGTTAAGGTTGGCTACATGAATTCTTTTTCTCTATTTAACTTTGTTCTGAATCATATTCTTTGTAAGATGAACAAATTTTAAATCTTTGCCGACCTTATATAGTTAGAAAAAGGCTTAGATGAGTTGAGTTGAGAAAAAAATTTAAATATTTCTTTATCACTTCCTTCTATGTGATTTTTAGTTACCTCTACCTCTTTTTTCTTTACATGTATCAAGTCATTCTTCCGCATAAGCGCATCTTTAGATTTATGTTGCATGTGTCCAAATTATATAAGTTGTCTTTCTCTTAATTTGTTCTCGATTGAAGCTATTTCTATCTTTTTACGAATGATTTCATTTCTTATTCTATCTTTATTATATTATCACACATCCATCTTAACATTCTTATTTTCATCATATTTATCTTATGTATGTGTATTTTTCTACTTATCCAATATTTCATGTCATAAAGCATAAATGGTCTTATGGCTATCCTATAAAACTTTCTTTCAACTTGGTAGGTACTACTTTAATTCTATGGACAACAACATCCTCAAGCTCTCCTTATGAATAATCGATTTTAAATACCGAAAATGATCACTTTTAGTAACTTCATGGTATTCAATTTGTACTCTATGTTTATTTTCATTTTTAATTGTACTAAAATTTCATTTCATGTATTTTATCTTTATCCTACTTAACCTAAAACCTTTAGATTCTAATGCATTTTGCCATAGTTTTAACTTACGATTAACTCTAACTTTAATATTATCTACTAATATTATATGATCTGCAAATAACATGCATTACGGAATATCATTCTGAATATGTGTAGTAAACTCATTTATAAGACTTTAGAGCATGGGAACTGATAGGGATACACTGAGAAGGTGACTGCAAACTTGGCAATAGCCTAGCATTTGCAACCCTCCATTTCGATGAGGTTCCAGGTTCAAACCTCATGGGTGCTTCCCTCATGCGGCATTTCATTTCGGAATAGGGTAGGCATGAAGTTTGAAATAAGCCTGATGCCTGCCAAAGCTTTCCCA
This sequence comes from Calamus simplicifolius, assembly GCA_900491605.1. Classification (NCBI taxonomy): domain Eukaryota; kingdom Viridiplantae; phylum Streptophyta; class Magnoliopsida; order Arecales; family Arecaceae; genus Calamus; species Calamus simplicifolius. The sequence continues at coordinate 247,263 of UESW01002369.1, read as the reverse complement.
TGGACAAAAGCCCATATCTATTCCTGCCTCCATGATTCATACGAACAAAAAGACTCTTGCCTATTCCAGAAATTTTAACCATGAAATACTAATAACTTATGGAATAACTATTCCACAAGGAAAATTATTTGTGGTAATGATTGGAAAGACGAATAACTATTCCAATAGGTAGCGTTTGGATGCCCTATTCCTGGTTGAGTTACACAAGGAAAATCATTTGTGGTAATGATTGGAAAGAGGAATAACTATTCCAATAGGTAGTGTTTGGATGCCCTATTCCTGGTTGGAATAGGGCCTTATTCCATGCTATTCCCCCAAATAGGCAAAAAAAAAAAAGTGATGGCCCTCCTAGGAATTGTATTTCGGTCAAACATCCTTATTCTAGAATTCGTATTCCATGCTCCTTCATGGAATAGCCCTATTCTTATTTACCGTATTCCAAGGGCAGTGACTGAAAAAAAAAAAAAATTGACTATTACCCTCTCTATCAGAAAAATTCATAATATTAAATATAAAAGAGAAAAGATGTAGCCTTGGCTAACCGTTACTAATATATGTACATAACAATGTCCACACAAAATGGTAATGGTATAATCCATTTTCTCTTGCTAACTGTTACTAATATATATATAACATGCAAACCTTTAATAGATAATAATAATAAATTAATTAATAAAAAATAATTTATTTAAGTAATTACATTAATAAATAAATTAATAATCCATTTTTTATCATTTCGTTAGGGGTGTTTTTGTGATTTCTAAAAAAATATTTATCTATTTCTAATGGAATACAAGCTTATTCTCATGTCATCCAAACATCATTTGGAATAACATTGCATTAATTGCACTGGAATAATGTAGAATACCATATTTCAAACCAAACAGAAATCTGGAATAAAAAAGGAATAAGCTATTCCTGGGGAATTCGTATTCCTATTTCTGTAATAACTTTTTGACATCCAAAGACTATCATAATGAATAAGTGTTCCTATTCTACTTTTTTTTTTTATTCCTGAACTAGTGACAATATTAACTGTTTGACCTAGGAAATTCTCCTGTCATTCCTTTGAATTGATTGGTGGTGCCCCCAGCATTCTAAGGACAAACGGAAAAAAAACAGAGGTAGTGATTGAATGAACCATAATTTCAACTGTTGAAAAATATAGATCTATACATGCATGCATGTATTATATAATATAATGCATAAAATACAATATTAACCTGTCCATATTGTATTTTAATCTGAGATCCATTTGTAAATCATGCCTTGAATTTATTTCCTATTATTTGGACAAGGTATGTTCAGTTCCTTACGAGTTGATGGGCTGACCAGTGCTGCTGCAGTTATGATGTTGTGCATCCAATGAGAATTCAGAAGAATCATATTTTTGCATCTTTTTTTTCTTATACTTGAATTATCTTACCTTAAGTCTGCCGGTCTTATTCTATCGACTAAACTGGCATAATTGGCTCTTGGAATGGATCAGAGTTTGGTGCTTGTTATTTTTTTATCCTCCTGTATAAAATATTGTAGATTTGTAGTAACTCTTTGAAACTGATTTTGCTTAATTTAGCCTCATTCTATATTTAGTACGCTTGTTATTCAACTTTTGCTTGATGGAATTATTGATCCTGTTAACATGGACTCAAACAAATAGATCTGCTAATGGAGGAACTGATAATTTACGTTAATAATTATTTTAATACACCAGATATCGCACCGGTCTTTGAAGGTGCTGTTCAGCACATTGCTTCAAAAAGATTTGAGATTGGTGGAATTGATTTGACAAATTTGCTTGCTCAAGAACTTCGTAAGTCCAATCCATCAGTGAGCATCGACATTTCTGAGGTTGAGAAGTTGAAAGAGCAATATGCATGCTGTGCAGAAGACCAAATTGCCTTTGAAGAGATACAAAATTCATGCCAAAAAGAGCAGCACACCCTTCCAGATGGACAGGTTTCTGTTAGTTGATTTATAGTCCTATTATATTGAATATGACATATATTCCTTTCTTTGTTACACAAGTTGTAGTTATGCTTGTGTACTTTGTCATCATAAAGGCATATTGATACGTACATTGCTACTTATGTCTGTACTAATCTCCATATATCTGTAAGCATTGAATATTAGCTGTTCTTAGCTACAAAGTGAGGCTGCTTGTGGTCATTCATTTGAATAGTGCTGTCAACTGACTTGAGCTGGTTCACAGGCTTTAGGCTTGTCCAATTCAGAACTCATTCAGGTTACATGGGTTCAGGTTCAGAGCCAATATATAAAGTCCTCAAATGTTTTAATTGTGATGTGGCTAAATCCCTGTTAGATGTCAATTACAAATTTCCTGCCTTTTTCCCTAGAAGGTTATGGATGGCCATTCCTATTTGTTCTTTTTCATTTTCCTTTTTTTCCCTTTTTAATGGTATTGGTGTCATAAAAGTTGCAAGTCAGTGTTATTTCTACATAGCATTGAACTATGGCCTGAGCCTAGGTTGTCTATCTAGATTGAGATAAAATTTTTCCTTTAGATTTTGATTTATTCCGAAGGTAAGCTGAGGCTTATGCTAGATAATCAAAGTCAGGCTGGGGATGGTTGGCCTAAACATATACATATGAAGTCTTAGGTCTATTTTTTTTCCCCTGGTTTTAAAGGTTTTATGTTTTCTTTTTTTTTATTGTAGAAATTTCCATTATCAGTTCATAGTAAATGAACTAAACTAAAACTAGTAGCACATCTTGAAAAGAAGTTTATGTTAAGCAATACTAGTGTTCGAGCTTATCCATACTATTCTCATTGCTTCTTGGCCCCATACAGCTCAATTATAATCCGTTTTAAACTCTATCCGAGAATTATTAGTGTTTATTAATTTTTCTCCTGTTTAATGGAATGCTATTGGATCAAATGACAAAGACATTGTTGAGAATGAGACAGCTTTTCCTGGGTGAAATGAAACATTTGAATCATGTAATAGGAGAAAGAGTTCTTATTCCCTAGCCTTAAAGATATTTGGCCATGAAAAATGGATGAAGTGGAACAAATAGCTGGGTGGTAGAGTCATAGAAACACTTGTTTATTCCATATTTTGGTCAATTCATCATCTTTCACACAAGAATTTTCTTCTTTTTTATTAAAATAGTATGCTGCTGATTCAGTCAGCATCATCCTTAATATAGGGAACCAAATCAAAGTGGTCTGTCTATATAAATGATCCATTTGTTGGGTTCAAGAGAAGGGGCAAGGGGTGGGGAGGGAGGTAGGGAAATTATGCCCATATACTTTATTTGTATGGGGAAAGGATGTCTTCCTTTTGCAGCATCAAATCTTCCCGCCTCATCTTCCTTCCAGCCATTTACCATCATTCACCAGCTCTCTTTTGATCTCACCACATTCTTTACCTTACTCTTGACCCTATTGCCCGTATTTTCCTCCAGATTGGTTCTGTTGCCCTTGACCTACCCTATTCGTTTATTGTCTTTTAACACTCTCAATCTTATGCCCTCTAGTTCTTTCTTCAATCCCAAGCTTTCATCACTACATTTGACTTATTCTAAGTATTGTAATTTTGAGTGGAATAACTGCTGTAGTCTGAATTTCCCCCATGTTTTTTAGTATCCTTAAACTGAACTAGATTCTTCCAGCTCTTTTTATGTGATTGGTTTTAGGGAATAACCCTGGGATCCATAATATCTGCACATCAATATCCCAAACTATGCATTAGATAAACTATTTTTTAACAATAAAAATTTAGTTTCTCAATTTTTTTTTTGTTGATAATTTTGTCCACTAAAGTTGGATATTATTCTGACATTGTCATTTTCCATCTTTGTTTGGACTACTTCCATGTTTAGGAGGATTTCATATGGTTCCTTCTTGGCTGCAATGGCTTAAACTATGATTATTTAGATAGATCTCCTGCCTGCACTTATAATAAGGTTATTGCCAGTTCCACTTGCATCTTAAGTTTCATGGTAGGGTCAAGCAGTCATAAAGATCTACTCAGTACTCGATCCTCTCATGGAGTCTTCCCAAGTTAGAGTTGTACTTTACTAATTGACATCTTTTTGGTGAGATACTGTTTATCATGATATGATCATAACCTTCAGGCCTTGTCTTAACTATCTAGGGTTGGCTTGATGAGTCTTTTTTAATCAATTTTTCTTTTGAGGGCAACAACAGGTTTTATTGCAAACTTTTCCATTTCTTTCTTTACTACTTTCAACCATGCTAGCTTACATCCACTCTTTCTAGAACCATTGATGCAGATTTGAGCATCACTCCTAACAAGAGTTCTTTCAAATTTCCATTTCTCATGACCACCTTGTTATCCTTGTAGTTGCTCGCAAGAAGTTGACAGGGCTATGGGTATGATACTTGGTATGATTGCACAGGAAGGCTATACCCATACAAGTGTGGCAACTATTTGTTACCCTTGCACACTAAGATTTCCTTTGAAATTGTATTTTCTTAGACTCAATAATCAGGGCACCAATCGCCTCCCCTGCCACCAGCAAGGAATAAGTGCTCTCTCTTTTTCTGTCTGCAATCTGCGGTAATTGTTAGCTCATGTTTTCAGGTCATAACAATTGAAAGGGAAAGGTACATTGTTGGTGAAGCTCTTTTTCAACCATCTATTTTGGGCTTGGAGGAGTATGGGATTGTTGAACAGCTGGTTCGTAGCATCGCAAGTGTTTCATCAGAGAACCACCGGCAACTACTTGAAAATACTGTTCTGTGTGGTGGTACAGTTTCTATGACTGGTGTGTTCCTTCTCTAATACACCTTATTTGATATTGTTCTTCAAGGCACTCTTAAATTTCGCTAAGCTGAAATTCTACTTCATTAAGCAGATGGCTGCTTATTTATTTCAATTACAGTAGTTGGCAATAGATGCAGATTTTTGAATTTGTAGCTTGTGTTCATTCTTATAAAACTATGCATGTTGTGTGCATGTAAAACCAAAAGTAGTATGCTCATATTCTAAGTGAGGAAATATTTTATAGTTCCTGTTAGTTTTGATACCACTAAGGAAAATCTATTATGGCCAGGGTATTTCATGTCATTAAAATTTTATGATTTTTTTATTTATTGATGGAATGAACTGTATTTTTCTTCTATCATTGGTATGCTTCTATTTTACTCATGTAATTGATATAGGATCTCACAATACACCTACCATAAATCACAAGTGATAGAGGTGATTAACCTTCTCTTGTTTAACCTTCTCTTGTGATAAAGTTTTTATTCCATAACTAGAGTGATGAAAAAGATAATCCTTCGAAGCTAATTCACTTAAATTCACATCATCCATTGGTTCCAAGGTTTCAAATTCCAATATTGGGCTCAATATTGATTTTTGACTGGAATGATATGCTGCTTGTCCAGGAGGCATCATGGTAAAGTAATCATGCCAATATGGTACCGATTATACCATCCCATCCTGGTGGTTTTTAAAAACTTGGGTGGCTTTGTCATGTGAAGAGGATCTTTAACACTATGAGCTAACATGTCAGTAGCAGATTAAACCACCATACTACATCCAGTTGATGAAATGCAATTCTGCAATTTTACATGCAGAGAACTAGGAACATCAGACAGCAATCCAGAGATAAAAGTTTAACATGCTGGCAATCTTGATAAGCTATCGGTAAAAGTTATTAGTGATACAAGATCATTTATATTTTGTATAATATAGGGATCATTTATTTTTTCATGGACACATTTTAATATTATGCTGTTACATAGACTTTATATGTCAGGAAAATGTAATGTGTTTGTAAGAAGTGTGAAAATATTAAATTTTTAAGGGCTGAATTGATATGTTGTCAGCTAGAAAGCATGGAAATGGGAATTATTTTCCTTTTGAAATTAATTTTTGAATTATCTAGCCTATAAATTAAGATTCTAAGGCAGTGATGGGAACTCAGTTTTAGGATCTTAATGTTTTAAAGAATTAAAAAATCTTTACAGAATTAATTTGGTATATAAAGTTGGATTTGTCAGTACTTACAGTTATATTTGCATGTTTTACTAAATGGTGCTTTGCCCTTTTATGTTGTGTTGTAGCATTCATGTACACCTTCTATTGTTCCCAGACTCTAACTTGATTTTGTTGGTCTAAATTTGAATCAGTTATGATGCTAGCTCAACTTCTTTGCAAAATTATGACATTTTGTTCTCATTTCCCTATCTCATGCTTGTTTCTGTATATTTGTTGGTACCCCGTTTATTTTTTGCAGTCACTTTAGATCATCACCTTAAACAAAAGGCCTTTTATTTTACAGTTCATAATTGAGGCAGTCAATTGCATGATTTAAGATATTTACTTCTTTTTTTCTGGCTGAGGTATCTGTCTAGTATCTTGAAAGTCTCAGACATTTTCGCATTGCACAATTATGGTTATGGACCTAAGGATTTAGGTGCTACTAGCATGAGATGTGGTGAGCAGTGCCATGGGGGGAGGAAGGCTTTTTGCTCAGCATCAAGCATTGCCAAGCCATGTCGGCAGATTGATGCAGGCAGGCATGCCTGGTACCTGATACCGACCTAGTGCTGGGTGCTGGTATTGGCCTAGCATGGTATTTGTTGGCCATTACTTAGTCCTTGATGTAGTTTTCAATCCTTTATGCAGTGTCATACCGTGCACATTGTTAGTGGATGGAAATTCCAGTACTATACCATGTTCTCTTGCAAACCAGAGTAATTATGCCCCAATGTGTCTTGCATCATGTCAACATACAACAGAATGACTGGAGAACTTGTGCATGCTAACTTGAAATTCCATTACTATATCATGTTCTCTTGCAAACCAGAGTAATTATGCTCCAATATGTTGTGTGTCATGTCATCATCCAACAGAGTGACTGGAGAACAAGTGCATTCGAACATGAAATTCCAGTACCATATCATGTTCTCCTGCCAACCAGAGTAGTAGGCCCCAATATGTCGTGTGTCATATCATCATACAACAGAGTGACTGGAAAACCGGTGCATTCTAATGGGTTATGTTATACAGGTTTTGAGGACCGCTTCCAAAAAGAGGCAAACCTGTGTTCTTCATCTGTTCGTCCATCTCTTGTAAAGGTATCTAGCACTCCCAATAATATGACTTTATTCTCAACGAGGAGACGTTTCATAATTGCAGGGACCTGATACTGATTTTGGATAATTTCATTCAGGCCCCAGAATATATGCCTGAGAATTTATCAAAGAACTCAGCCTGGATGGGAGGTGCCATATTGGCTAAAGTTGTTTTCCCTCAAAATCAGCACATCACCAAGGCAGACTATGATGAGACAGGACCATCTATTGTCCACAGGAAGTGCTTCTAGAACTTGCCAATATGGTATATTCTCATTTCCATAAACAGACACTAGGTTCTTTTTTCTGACTATCTTTGGTATGAAAGTACTTTTTTCCTGTACTGTCATATGTATATGTAATTGCCTACGTGTTACAAGAAGAGGATGCACATTATTAATACTTGGATTTCTCTGAGTTAATAGTTCATCAATGTGGGAGAAGCTTCTTTGGGTGAATTGGGTCTTACAGTTGAAGTTCTTGCCATTTTCAGATCGAATCTTTTCTTTCTTAATCAAAAGCAAAACAATATTTTTTTCTATTCAGATTTATATTCCCACTTACATTTGGGCCATACTCATATCCATCAATTCATAGGAGATGCACTATATACTGATTGGATGTTTTAAGCAAATAATTATGTCATTATCTTCTTTTCTTTTAGAAGTACATCAAGTTATGAAAGTGCTAGCTTATCAGGCTGGTAAAGTCTTTGGTAGACCTGGGAGTTAATCTTGCCTTCACCTCAGTTTGGGGTGTTGTAGATAGTGGGGGAGGGCTAACTTCTGCCGTGTATAGCCCATTTTCTACCAAAACAAAGGTACTTCCTAGTTTAGAAAACTCTAAATAGTAGCCATCGTGCTTGAAAATATTTTAAATTTCTCTGATTATTTCTAACATATTACAAGGCTAATGCATTAATCATTAAAAATATTTTAAAAAAAGATAGTTGTTTTATAATGAGAACACTGTCCACACTCCACAGCTAATGCATTGCAAGTTGGTAGAGTTATGCCTTGGTGATGAGATGATGGATTGTGATGAGGATAACTTTTTGGTGCCTAACTTATGATAGCAGCAGAGATGGCCCTTTATATCACTGATTAGTCAATAAGAGCTTGTAAGCTGACCATAACTAATCAGGACTTGAGTTTTAAATACTGTACCGTGCTAGAAAGTGGGGGCATACCATACTGGCTTATAAGGGTACCAAAACTGAGCCCCCATATCAACACATGGTGCTTGTTGTTGTGCTGACTTCAACAATGTCCCATGTGTTGGTATGGCAGTGAACTGTACTAGTAAGGTATCAGATATGAGGAAATGATACAGACACTGCTAGATGTTTTTGATATTATATCTCTTGGTTTTAGCTGTAGAATTGAAAGGAGCTCAAACTTTTGAGATATAATATGTATCTAAGTTCTTTGACAAATTTAAAGAGCAGAATGGCATTGCAACTGATAAGAATTCTATTAAAGATATGAAAATTACATGTGAAGTAACGGCCCTTGTGCACTGGGCTGTCTTTTTTTAAAAAAATTAATGAGTGAAGTATTGTAGGAGAAGGTATGAAAACTCTACTGGTTTGTTTAAGGAGTCATGCATGAAGTTAATTATTTAATTATTGTAAAATTCATCGCTTTGGATGAGATGGTAGTCAATACATATCTAAGATCTCATTTTGGTGTTTTGTCATGATAAAACCTGATTGCATTAGCTTAATAAATTGTAGGAACTATGCTGTACTGAAATTGTAAGATAAGGTGCTGACGACAGACTAGTGATAATGGTATATCTGGATCCTTGTGTGTGGTTGTATATGTGCATGTGTTTGAGCATGTGGTCTGTGTCTGATGGTGAGTTTGACAAAAATAATTGTGGAGGTTGTTGGAATTTTTGTTCTCAAAATTTTTAAGATCATGTTCAGCAAATTTGAATATTTTATTGAGCTACATGGTTTTACAACTGGGGTGGATTATGGAATGCAACTAAGGAAAGAATATGGAATTATTCAGTGGGAAAATGTTGGATATGTGTCCAACATTACTATATTTTAGCTAGTGATTATATTTCGTGCATTTGAGAGTTACCTAAATAAATGTTAACAATTGGTGCATTTGACTTGACAACAGAACTTTGAAATGGATTTTTGCTATTGCTATCCAAATTGATTCTTATAGCTATGAAAGGCTACGATACTGTATAATGTAGGTCCATCCTTAAGATTGAACCCATAACAGGGGCTAGATCTGATTTAGAGATCATATATGTGCTTTTCTTAGATCTGAATTTCTTTTCAGTTCTTTTTTGCTTAAGCTAGTCAGAGGGATGGGAAAAGGATGGGTTAATTGTTTCTATGTTTTGGGGTCAATCTTCTAACTTAAAAGAGAGAATATGGTAGAAAGAGAACAGAGAATGATCAAGAAATTTTTTGTCAGCTCAACCCAAAATTCTGCATTGCAACTTTTATAACTCTAAACTTGACTGGAATAATTTTAGGTGTGATATCCATGCAATTTCAAAATTTTTTAAGTAAGAAATAACCAAAAGTCTTTTAAAGACTATAAAATTCGGATTCACGTAAGACCTGTATAAGAAGCGATTAAAATCATGTCAAAGAACAATATTGATGTCTTTGAAACTATAATCCAATTTATACCTAAACTGTGACTTCTAGGCAATAATCTTGCTGCAAGCAGGAGTCAAAAACCCAAATTTATCTGTTCATCCGATGTGTTTAGGTTTTGGTACTGGTTTGTCATCCAACTGAGGGATATTAGGAGCTGTAGTGAAGGGACCAGTATGATGTTAAAAAGCAAGCATTCAAAGCAGATGTGGCAGTATAAGAGAAAGAACGGTCAGTCCATACGTTTGCAGCAAGTAAAAGTCTAGGACACCACATTTTCTAATATATTCATCTGATTGCTAATTATTCAGTAAAATATGAAATCTATATTTCTGATCAAGCATGCTTTGTTTCACTCAGAAAGTTGATGATTTTTTCCTGTACAAACTACAAAATAAAATTTCGTTTGGGTTTTAGCCCATCGCCACCCAAGCAGAGTGCCACAGTGAACCGAAAATTTTTGCATGGCAATGGGCTGATCTGGGGCTAGAACTTGGTCATTCAGGAGCTGGCCTATACCTCAAACTGGAAGCTCATAATCTGGTTCAAGCCTGTGACCACCTCTCTGACCTACTTGAAGCCACTCAGGCCATCCAAATAAAGGTCCACACTGCAGATTGTGCCTAGCTCCTGTAATTTTTAACACCTTAAAAGTCCACTTTATTTCATTGGATGTTACATTGTTGCCCACACGATGATGGCTTATTTTGCTTTGAAAGCATGGACTAGTTTCTGCTGTGTAACATCATGTGGATATTGCAGTAAACAAGTATGATATTGCATTAAAACAACAAAATTGTTAATATTAGTTTTCCCATGGTTGGTCCACTTTTTGAGTATAAATCATCCGTGTTGTTAACATAACACTTAACTAAGGTGGTTGGATGGGCAACCGCTGAACAGGTAGTTATGTTTTGTAATCTTATTTACAGTCCACTTCTCTTTGTTATATCATATTTTTCGCCTGATGTGACATGTCAATATCTCTCTCTTACAATGCCATTCTACAGCAGATTTTTGACGAAGCTCCTGTATACCAAGCCTCTTATGGACGGCTTCCAGGGAAGAATCCACTTCTGAAGCAACATATCAATTTTGGAACATGCAAAGCATGGGTTGTAATTATCCATTGAGGAGTTCAGAAGCTTCCTCAAGAATTGCATCCTTGGTTGGTGCTAATCGTGTAGTCTATCATTCATCACTGATGTCAATTTTACCATCCAAACTGTCAACACTGCAGCTTTGCTTGAAGAAAATTCTTGAGTGTGGAGACTGGATCTGTTTATTGGTCTCTCTCTTGGCCTCTATTGAGCCCCTCCTAAACCTTCTTTAGCGTCACTTTGGTTCTTGGACATCAGTTGGGGCTCTGCCACCAGGCTTTTGTGTCTCTAGTTCAAAGGATTCCTTTACAATATCATCTTCTTTCAAGGTAAAACTCTTGAGTAAGAGGTCACTGCTCAAACTTGGATTCATAAGTTAAGATCGAGCTATCGAGTAGCTTCATATGGATAATGGTATAACGATGCATGAACTTTGAGGTTTATTATTGGCACACATGTGACGAATACCATTATGCATGGTCAACGCTTTCCTGGTACTTCCTCAGGTCTAAGGCCGTCTTTGTTGAAAGCTTAGGGCATCAGGCATTGAAATGGCTCTGCACCGCCGAAGTGCTCAATGTTGCATGTTGTTGACTGGACCCGAATAGCCCCCCATGTCGGCTAGTCCAATGCCGGCCTTTGATTGGATCAGGTTTATTTAACAATCAAGCTTGTCTGTATTCTTGGGCAGAGTCATCAAACCAAAAAGATCCTCATAGCGGTGTCAGCAGACGTCCAAAGAATGGTAATGCCATTCTGGTCGCCATTGTGATATTATTTTATATTATGTTATATTATAAGGAAAAAAATAATGGCTCTGTTTTAATGCATGATTTATGACACAGATAATAACCTTTTGTGATGTCTTCTCTAAACATGTTACTGTTTTTTTCTTCTTTTTTTTCATCAATTTTTTCTCCAAAAATGATTGTACGAACTAAAGAGATGAAAGGTGAACGAAAAGACAGCACCATCATCATCCCAAGATTGTTATTTGTCGTTACACCAGCATGTTAACTGTTGTGGCAGTGATTATTTTAATATAAAATTCGAAATGCTGCTTTCTGAAGCAAATAACAGTGATTATAGAGGCTGCTGCTTTTTGAGTCAGATAACAGCCTTATAAAGCCTAATAATGATTCTTTATTTTAAATTAAGCTAAAATATATTTCTGATCCTCAAACTTTTACTTAAAATTGATTTTGAATTTCAAATTTTAATAAATTTTAGTTTTTTTTATGTTTTAATAATATTGTATATATGATATTTTTTATTTATGATCAATCAAAATTAAAGAAATAACTAATGTGTCATCGCATTGCGAATATCCATATTATCAATTGAGCTCTTAGTAGCTTACTATGCAGGATAAATGGTGATTTATATGTTTTTATTAAAATAATTTGTTAATTTTTTTAAGCTGTTTTTATGCAACAGAATATTGGAAATGCAATAAACAAATAGAGTAGTACAACGGAATCAATGGAGGAAAATTAGGGCAATAGAATCAAGAGTAAGAAAGTGAATGTTGTGAGATCAAAGGAGAGCTGGTGCATGATGATGGTACATGGCTAGAAGCAAGATAAAAAGAATGGCATCTTTTCCCATACAACCGAAGTGTATAGGCATAATTTCCCTACCTCCTTCCCCACCCCTCGTCCCTTCTCTTTCCCTACCTCCTTCCCCACCCGTCGTCCCTTGTCTTGAACCCAACAAATGGCCCATTTATACAGATATACCAATTAAATATGGTTCCCTGCATTAAGGATGATGCTGACTAAATCAATAGGATATTATTTTGTAAAAAAGAAGAAAAATTATTCTTGGGTGAAAGATGATGGACTTGACCAAAATATGGAATAATCTGGGTTCCCTGCTTTGGCAGTGAACCAGCATACGTTTTTATATCATGATAACCCCTCTTCAGGTTTGTCAAGATCAACTTTGATGGAAGTGTTAGTGGCAGACTAGCGGGATCTGCTTTCGTCATCCATGGACCGGAGGGTGATCTATTGGCAGCTGGAGGGTTTGGTAGTTTGGACTCCTCTGTTCCAATGACTGAGCTCTATGCTGATTGGGATGCATCTCTGTGCTGTTCGATCTCTTCATGTTCAAAACCTCATCATTGAGGGTGACTCTATGATTGTAATTCGGTGGCTACGGAGGAAACATGACTCCCTTGCTCCTGCTATACCACTTTTAGATGATATCTGAAATATGCTGAGCGAGGCCCAAGATGTTCAGATTTGCCATTTTATCGGGAAGCTAATTCGGCGGCCGATTGGGTGGCTTCATCTATTGCTCACCACTGGATTTTTGAGATGGAGACAGGAGATCACTGTCCTTTTGTTCTTCAGCAAATCTTGTATTCTGATGCTCAAGGGCTAATCCGTACACGAGATGTATGATCGCCCGGGTGTACAAAAAAAAAAAAAAATGGAATAACCCAGTGATTTTACAACTAGCCAATCCTATTTGTTCACTTTATCATGGCCAAATGCCTTTAAGGTTAGGGAATACCAATCTTTCTTTTGTTATATGAATCAAATGTTTCATTTTATCTAGAAAAAGTCATCTTTTTCTCAACAATATCTTTCTTCCAATAGCATTTTGTTAAACTGGAGAAAAGTTAATAAACATAGAATATTCTTGAATAGAGTTTAAAACGGATTATAACTAAGCTGTATGAAGCCAAAAAGCAATGGGAATAGTATGGATATACTCGAACACTATGTTGCTTAACATAAACTTCTTTTTGAAGATGAGAGCTACTAGTTTTGGTTTAATTCATTTACTATGAACTAATAATGGAAATTTATACAATTAAAAAAATATAAAACTTTAAAACAAGGAAAAAAAAATAGACCTATGACTGAATAGGTGTATGTTTAGGCCAACAATCCCCAACTTGGCTTTGATTATCTAGCATAAGCATAAGCTTACCCTTGGAATAAATCAAAATCTAAAGGAAAAATTTTATCTCAATCTAGATCGGCAACCTAGGCTAAGGCCATAGTTGAATGCTCGGTGGACATGGCATTGACTTGCAACTTTTATGGCACCAATATTATTAAAAAGGAAAAAAAAAGGAAAATAAAAAAGAAAGGATAGGAATGGTCATCCATAACCTTCTAGGGAAAAAGGCGAGAGATTTTGTAATTGTCTACATCTAACAAGGATCGATGTAGCCACATCACAATTAAAAAAGTTGAGGGCTTTATAGATTAGCTCTGAACCTGAACCCATGTAACCTGAATGAGTTCTGAGTTGGGCAAGCCTGAAGCATGTGAACCAACTCAAGCTAGTCGACAACGCTATTCAAATATGAATGACCACAAGCAGCCTCACTTTGTAGCTAAGAACAGCTAATATCCGATGCTTACAGATGTATGAAGATTAGTACAGGGATATGTAACTATGTACATTGCTTGTATCAATATGCCTTTATGATGACAAAGTAGATAAGCATAACTACAGCCTATGCAACAGAAAAGAATCAATATTATATTTAATATAATAAAAGACATGTATGATGATGTAGTTAATAGTGTAAAAATTATTGATGATGATAATAAATTTTTTTTATTACAGTAGATTTACATCAGCGATATGCTTTTACTTTATATCCTTTTGCTTTATTTATAAATAAGCTTACTAAATATATTTAAACTTATATTTAATGATATATGTTATTTACAGATAATATAGTACTAATAGATGAAACTAAGACTAGGATTAATAGTAAGTTAAAGGTTTAGGTTAAGTAGGATAAAAATAGAATATATAGAATGCAATTTAGTACAATTAAAAATGATATGATATAGAGTATAAACTGAAACTATAAAGTTACTAAAAGTGATCATTTTCGGTATTTATGATCGATTATTTATAGAAAATAAGAGATAAAGAATAACATTGTGATTGAAGTAGGTTAAATAAAATGAAGAAGTGCAAGTGGAATATTATGTCATCGTAAAGTACTTACCAAATTGAAAGAAAAGTTTTATGGAATAATTATATGATCATCTATGCCTTATATCATGGAATGTTGGTAATTAGGAAAATATGCGTACCTAAGATGAATATGGCAAAAATGAGAAAGCTAAAATGGATATGTGATAATACAAAAAAGATAAATAAAAGATAAAACTATTCATAAAAAGATAGAAGTAGCTTCAATTGAGGATAAATTAAGGGAATGATGACTTAAATGGTTTGGATATGTGCAATGTAGACCTAGATCCATTTGTGTAAAAGAGTGACTTAATACATTTAGAAGAAAAAAAAGATAAAGATAGACGAAAATTATATCAAAAAAATAATAAAAAAATATTTTAAATTTTTGCATCTTACAAAAATATACAACTTAAAACCAAATTGAATAGAGAAAAAAAAAGGATTCATATAACATATCTTAGATAATTTAAAATTAAGGCTTTGCCGTTGTTGTTGTAATATATATATTAGTAGATGAAACAAGTAAAAACTCAATGATATTTTCTTGCTAGAGGACATTTGTCCATTCAAGTACCTTTTATTTAAAAGGCTTTCGGTTACCGGGTCTCTCTCTCTCTCTCAATAACATTCCTTATGAGATGCTTATCTCTATGGTTAGCGCGGTGATGCTTTTTAGCAGAGATGGGGCATTGTCCGAGTTGTTGGAGGTGGAGACATCACCTCGTCAGCAGGATTTTTGAGCTTATGCTTTAAGGTGGGGTTGGCCGTCTTGGTCTTATTATGGCCGTTGCTAGTGAAAGTTGACAGCGTGATCTTTGGGCGGGGATGTGACCGACTAGCTAGCTAGCTAATTAATTAGGAATCCCGTGCTTTAAGGCTAAGCAAAGAGTGATCTTTAAGCATCGCTATGGACACTGATTCTTAATTTCATCTATTGGTGTAGTATATATATCTCCGTACTTAAGGCTTTTGATCTCTAAATTATTTTAAAATGGATTTATATATATAGAGAAACCCAAAATATACAAGTCCTTGTTGCAAATATATATTAATACAAGCAGCCAAATTTCAGAAAGTTTTTCTTTCTAGATCTCTCTTGATTGAAATTAATGCTAGCATATATACGTCTGAAAATTCCATTCAAAAAGTCAGTACGATCAGCGTTGATTGAGAAATTATAATGCCATCTCGAAAGGCAACCACATTTTGGCTGGAATGCATGTGAGATGACTTGAATATAAACCCAAAGGAAAGATTTGGATGATATAGTTTGACATTAATTACTAAGTCAAGATACGTACACACATGGTGTAAACTTCACTCTCATGTGAGATGAGTGGCCGTGAACTGAGGAGGACCAAGTCATACGTTCTTACATATGAAGCTTCTATTTTTATTGAGGCCTCTGAAATTAACCTCCATATATAAACCCATAGAAGGATTAATGAATGAAGAAGAAATATGAGGATGGTAGAATCTATATATCAAACAAATTAAAAGAGTATATGGGTTTTCTAAAATGTGATATATATATATATATAGATTATGATGAATATTGAAATGATTTTACTGAGTCAGTTTTCAATCTTGAGGTTTCTTGTCCTTTAGGCATTGATCCTCTCCTCCTCCTCCTCCAAGGAATCCATTGCCATATAAAATGGCCTTATCTTGAAAAAAAAAAAAAGGCAAAAGCTATGCCTAACTCCAAGTCTAGATGCGAAGTAGATAGAAGAACAATAAGCTAAATAGTCTAAAGTGCGTGGAGGGTAAACGCTGCACCCAGAAAGCAAATTAATTAAAAGCAGCAAGAACTGAAAACAAAAAAGAAAAGAAAAAAGAAGAAGAAGAAAGGCTGCAACATCTAGGGCCTCTCATAATGTTTAGACTCATAATTAGTCCCCCACATGCAGCTGGATAAGGACAGAAATATAAGCCAATACATACAACTCATGACATTTGACTGATCAACTGGACACGGGTTGCTATCAAAAGTAGCTGGTGTAGTCCTTGGAGATTAACCGGATTCTAGATCTGGTTCAAACTAGTACACTGCATGCCTTCGATCACTGTTGAGCTTTAGATCATGTGCAACTCGGTTCGATCCTTTCACAAATGCCAAACTACCAGAACTACGACCATCTTCTGCTGTCTGAAAGCTAGACCGCGTCTGCTTATTCTTTGTTGGCTAGGCCTCCACCGCCAGCTCACTCACCATCTCAGCCACACAACTCTCTTGAGATGGTGCAGATTCTTTAATTTCTTTTTGTCTGTTTATTTTTGTTTTACTGTCATATATAGATATCTCTTACATAAACTAGCTAGAATATATATAGTTTCGATCCTTAAATTAACTTTCATTCAAAATATATTTTAATTTGTTCTTCAATCTTAATTTCAGCTATTACAATTCATTCCTTTAAGAATGTTACATTAATTCCTGGCATGATCTTATTATATATAAAGTAATAATTAGGTAAAATTAATGAAATGGTTGATATATCATATATAGTGGCAAAAAATATATATATATACGCGAAAATTCATTCTTCGACTCGGGTACGCTTTTGGCTTCTGATCCGGACGTCGATCTTGTCGCTTCGGGATGGAATCTGCAAGACAGTCTGCTTCCTCCTGAGCTCAGAGCTCTCGAGAGAGAACATCCGTTAAAGGGGAACTCTATGTGAGAGTCTTCTCCTCATATCTACTTGCTGTAAATCTTTACTGACTTGAACGTCAGATGTCCTCCGCAGAGGGCAACTCCCAGCACCCTCTGCGTACGGACTGTCTTGCATGTTTCATCCCAAGATGGCAAGATCGGCGTTCGAATCAGGAGCCAGAAGCGCATCCGAGTCGAAGAACGGATTTCTATGGCAATATATGTGAATGACCACTTATGAATTGCCTTGAATACTAATTAATTTATTATATAAAACATCGATAGGTTATTTTATCAATTTTGATGAAATTGATATAATGAGATATTAAATAGGAATGTAACATGCATATAATACAAGGTATTGAACTTTATAACAACCGAAGAAAAAAAAGTTTTAGGAAAAAAGATAAAAATTTGAATGAAAGTTTTAGAAGGCATGCGTGCAGGACGGAGAAAAGACTGGAAGCTAGGGTCAAGCAAAGTGTTCGAGCTGTAGATGATAAGGAGAGAGAGTTGTTCACGTGTTATATTATTATGTGCGTTGATGAGAGAGAGAGAGAGAGAGAGAGCTTTTGCTTTCCATTTCACCGCATTTGGGCCGGCGGGGATTGCGCCACGCCTCCCTCCCCATTCGCTGCTGCTGCTGCTGCTGCTTTTATTCCCGCCTATCGGCTTTTCGTTTTGTCACCACGCAAACAAATTAAAGAGAGAGAGAGAGAGAGAGGGAATAATAATAATAATAATAATAATAATATATAAAAAAGAAACAGCGACGGACGACCGGCCAAATCTTGAGCAGCGCCAGCGCCCGCCCCCCACGGCTGTTTGCGGACGCTCGGACCCACCGAATCTCACCATGCCCACTTGCAGCACCGGAGGTAGCCCAGAGCCAGACTACTCTAATTCTTAACTTAATTGGCTGCATTAATTATTTATTAGTCTCATCTATCAACAATAATGAAGTATTATACCATAATTGCAATCATGATACTTCATAACTCTTCTTTATATATATATGTGATGATTTTGAAGCTAACTCTTGTTGCCAACTTTCGAAGTTTAAGACCTCACCCACCAAAACAAAATTCATATCAAAATTTATATTTAAATCCTATCAATCCAATAATAAACATATATATATATATATATATATATATATATATATATATATATATATATATATGATACTATTTATCATAATGCAAAATCTTATCTAAAAAAAAAAGCTAGTCAAAAGTTTCGTTTTTAAACTCTATGGTCCGATATAAGTATTTAGAATCTTTTCAATATGTAATTAATAATGCATTAAATATCAAAAAACATAAGCTCTCACACTAACCATAATGCCAATTTTAGCTGCAAGGAGGCATTTGTGTAATTTATCTACAAATAGTTGCTAGCTGCTATTATTTGGCGTTTACACTAATTTTTATATGAAAAAAATTTTTATTTAAAAAATTTTAAATTTTTGCCATTTTTCTTCGATGTATTTTTACCCAAAAAATAATTATTTTATTAAATAAATATCAATTTAGATAATAGCATGTTTATTTTTTATTATTGTTTGATATTTTTTTATTGTAAGACGGGGCAAATAATGTTTCGTAATTGCTCTAATGGTAAAAATGATTTTGATGGTGATTTGTTATGTTCGGTGAGCTACCTAGCAAAATTTAATCGAATGTACGTAACTCTATTACGTTGTAATTGACATGTGATAAAACTTTTAAATTACGGATTATCACTGCAAGATAGATTGCTATTCAAAAAACGTACCAAACATGATAATCTGGTGGAGCCCTTTTAAATTACCGATAATCTGAATAGATTACCTCTTACTAAATGCCCCTAAAGGGCTACAATCTTCTATGTTGCAATTGACATGTGATAAAACTTTTTTCAATGTACAATTCATTACATCATTTGGCTTAATATATAAAAAAATGTCACCTAAATCTTCTTTTATTTTACTAAAAATATACTATGCATCTATATTATAAAAATTTCTTATAGTATGGATTGCGGACGACTTGCGGTGCACAACCTTTCTATAAAATATTTTCTTTGTGCACGATATAGCATAACATTACATGATATGGTTCTTTGTGACAAGTTTTATTTTCATTAATCACCTTCTTTCATGTGGCATATCCATGCATGATGCTTCTTTTTAATATACATTTGTGCTTCACCAATCCACCTATGTCAAATGATACATAATGAATGTGTATAACATCATTTATCAAGTATGTGCAGTAGGAGAGGCCATGAAGTTGCCATATAAGCATTATATTCCATCATAATTGTATGAATTATTTCCTTTTTCTTAATAGTGACACTTTCTCATATGATATTCCAATGACTGATATGGAAGCAAGTTCGCATATTAAAGACTTAGATGCCCTTAAGTTTTAAATATTATTATAAAATGTAGCTGTTTTGATTCTTTTTATGAAACGAAACATATATAACTGCTCGATATTTTTTTTTTAGAATTTTTTGATGGGATGACTAAGAAGATCACTTTAAATGGTTTTCATTGTTCCATTAAAATATAATTGAGTAGTTAAATCATGTACAAACTAGTTTTTGGACATAATATTTGTATCAGCACATGATCCCTTAGTGTAATTTATTTGAAGGTATTGCACAACTAGAGTTGCATAGAGCTAGATCAACTACAAGAAAAAGGATCATTTATGAGAAATTTTTTAAGGAAAAAAAATTTCATCAAAAATTTATATTTTTGATGGATTTTCGATGAACAAATGGTCTGACAATTAAATTTCCATGGACACTAGCTATATCAAAGGTCCTGCAATTATCCTCAATGGCCATAACATGTTTTTCATACTATCAAAAATAAATGGCCATGATATACTTTGCTCTAATTAGACATAGAACAAGTAGCATTGCAATAGCATTTAGGTTGCTCTATAAAATTTTAGGTACATAGAAATCAAATTTGAAATTAAATTAAGCTGTTGTAAGAAGTAAGCTTGTACAAGGTCTAGTAATATGCAACGAAACAACAAGCCATCTGTGATGGATCTTCTTTAACTATATATATAAAAAAATAGATGTGCTATCCTACCAAAGGCATTGAACATGAGCTTTAGGCTTAATTTGATCTCTGCCAACTTTTCCAGATATCTGGATGGTAGAAGGTGACTATAGTCAAATTTTATGTTATCCTCTCACCAAAAATGTGCCAAGTTAAAAATTTCAAGGACTTTAGTAGACATGTAACACATGTTTGATGTCACTAATTTTGACCCCACCAACCCCTAACCGTGGGAAGTTTTTCCATTAATGCTTATAAATTTTTTTTAATTACCTGGATGTGTGAAAAGGTCTATCTCATAACTTATACCGCATCAATTAATTTAATTATTATTTATTGAGATACTGACTTCCTTGGTTACGATATTATTCTTTGCTATCAATCCTTTCTAATCGGAAAGGGATTGCTTTATTTGTTAATCTTATAGTGTTTGAATTTGTCAAAAAAAAAATGATAATGGTTCTTAAGTAACCTTAAGGCAGCCAAAATGGATTCTGGAAAAAAAAGAAGAAAAAAAAAAGAGCTTAGGCCTTGAATGCCTACACGAATTTTTATTGGTTAAAATATGCCTCTTATTCTTAAACTTTCATCCACAATTTATTTTGACTTTAAAATTTTTATTGTTATAGTTTAGTTTTTATATTTTTTAAAAAATATATTTATGATATCCTAATAGATAAGACCTATTAAAATTGATAGATAGTTGATGTGTCATTTTAATATGCATATATAAATTGATTGATAGGATGATATGCTAGGTGTTTTAATAATTTTAATTAATTTTTTGAATCTTAAAATACAATATCCTTGAAATTATACATGATAACAAGTTTATATAAAACAAAATGAATTTTAAGTTAGAGTACTCCTTAAAATTATACATTATAACAAATTTATGAATCAAAATGAATTTGAGTTAGAGTTTGGCTTAATTTTCAGAAGAGAGAGAGAGAGAGAGAGAGGCCCTCCTTAAAGATTTCACATCGAGTAGAGCAATAAGAACAAGGATAAGGTACAATTGGATTCCTTTTGGGATGTGGTAGCCCAAGTTGGTGTGGACCTTGTCCGTCTTGCTTTCTTTTAACGAAAGCGGGTCGTTACAATATGGTATCAGAGCCTGGATCACCGGAAGTACAAGATCTAAGTGCCACACAGGATAAAGTGCTACATCCATGAGGGATAGAAGCCACCTCTTGATCTATGGGGCTATCTCTAGATCCCTGCTTAGTAGTTGCCTCTAGCGATGAGAACGTCGTCTCTTTAAGGGGGGTAAATTGTGAGCCCTTCTTAAAGATTTTACATTGGGTAGAGAAAAAAGGATGAGTGATTTATATGTAGTAAAGCAAAAAAGATAAGATACCAATTGAATTTCTTTTGAGCTGTGATAGCTCAAATTATATGAATCTTACCCATCTTTCTTTCTTATAACTATTTGTATCGAAACGGATACGGAGCCGAGTCATTAGAGAGAGAGAGAGAGAGAGAGAGAGAGAGATGGGTGCGTGAGCATTTTTCCCACCAGTCACGAGAACACTGTATTTTGGCGAGAAAAAAATGCTCACAATTAGCTAGCTAGGTTGGCATTGTCTATAGTCCAAACATTGTTAAGATCAAAGCTTTCGGCAGAGTCAGTGATGTAGACGCCCAAAGGACACTTAAGTCCAACACAAATGGCTAGCTGTTGGGCAACACTAGATCCAAACTAAATGACCCAACTGGGATCCACAAGAACCTATCGAGACTTTCTTTTTCTTTTTCTTTTTTTTTTTTAATCTACCATTTTGGATCGAAATGATGGCTTTTGAAAACATGAATGGGTCCGGCGGCCACCTCATAAACCAATTCTTCTTTAAATTATTACACAATGTCATGGTGCCATTTTGGCTTATTATCTAAAGTTTCCTTTAGAGACCTTTGGGGTCACCTTCAATGCCATGGCATCATCCTCTTTATATAATAAACTTTATATTGTAGACATGTCATTGTTACAAGTCCTGACGTGAATGTTGTTTCGGGCCCCGTCTTCAAAACGGGACGGTAGAAAATCCACGCCGTAGCATGTTAATTAATTATTATATATATATATATGAAAGCTTTGGTAACATTCTATATTTCTTAGCTCAATTATTTTATGTCACATAATGTCTATAAGCAAAGGCCATGGATGGGCGATGGAAGCAATAGATGCAACAAGGACAAGGGGCACGGGAAGGTCTTTTATTATTATTATTAATTAGAAAGCTCAAAAGATGCTATGGATTAGCTTTGAATACTTTCTTTGATCATGAGCAAGATTGTTATTTGTATATTGAGAAATGACTCTTTGTTAATTGTCGTCCTAGCTAGAAGCTGGCTAGCAATTTTGCATCAAAGTCCAGATCTAGACAAATGTTTCAATTTAAATAAAGAATTAGTAATGGTTGAAAGACTACCGCCGAAATATATGCATTTAATTAAGATGATTATACAAAAATGCAACACTTATAAGTATGGCCATGTTATTCAAAAGATGGGCGCAATTGAACCATTAAATCATTTATTTTATATTTTTACTTAATTAGTAAATTGCTTTTAACTTAGCCGATGCAACTCTCTTCAAGTAAAGGAGTACTTGCTTTTATTGGGAGCATTGATGGGGAAAAAAAATGCTTTGAGAATCATGCTTTCGAACTCTATAGTTCTGTTGTTGGACGGTGCTTTAAGATTCGTTCTCTGAGCTTTTCTTCCTTGATCTTTCAGTGATCCTTGATACCTCTGCTTCCCCTATTCTTTGGTTTCTCCCCCTGCTTTCCCCTCTTCTCTGATGGCGTCTGATTCGGCTGCTGATGGCCAGATTCCTGGGAAGAGGGCCACGGATGCTGGGTATCAATGGGTTTCATCTTTACCTCCGCCGGCTGTGGTGGCGAGGCTGGAAGAGTCTTTCCCGGAGGTCATTAGCTTGCCGATGGAGGAGCTCGAAGCAGAGTGGCGGCATGGTAGAAGAGGGCCGTCATTGCCCGCTCTTTCCACAAATGGTCCCAGCGGACGCTTTGATTAGAGAATTCACGTGTGCCAGAGTTCCTGGAGAAATTGTTCGGTTAATCTGGCATTCCGATGCCATATCTTTTGTTTTGATTCTCCAGAAGCCAGCAACCTGGTGCTGCAACGGCCTTGGGTTGTTAATGGCCAGGTGATAGGGACCGAGGCGTGGAGGCCGGAGTTCATTCCGGCGGAGGACTCAATCCCGTCAGCTCTGGTGTGGGTGAGGCTGCCGAAACTTACCATTGGAGTTCTGGAAGGAGAGTATCCTTAGAGCTATTCTGGAGTCTGCAGGCGGTTTTGTCTCTGTTGATGCTGCTACTTTGGCAAAAAAACAGAGAGGGATTTGCAAGGGCATGCATCAGGGTCGATCTCAGTCGCCCTCTTCGGCCAGGCGTCCATGTATAAGGGTTGAATCAACCTTTTTGGCAGCAATTTGTGTATGAGAGTCTGGAGGGCATTTGTATGACTTGTGGTACTCTGCATCTGGGAGGCCCGTGTTCGATGTCGGAGAAGACTGAGGGGGCTGGCTCAGTGTCCAACCATGCTTTTGGACCTTGGCTTGTTGCTGTTCGACAAAGGAAAGTCGCCTCTAGTTCTCAGGTGGCTGACAAGGGGGTGGCGCAGTCGAAGGCCTCTACGACAACTTCTGTTCCTTGTGCTGCTGCCCTGAAAAAGAAGCCTGGGCTTCATTCGGGTAATGGAGTTCAGGCTGATGGTTGGGAGTCTCCGGTGAAGCTGGCTCGCCGGAGGTCTTCATCGGCCATGAAGGTGGTGATTGATCCGGTTGTAGAGTTGAGCCACTTTGGGGGTGATTTGGAGCTGAGTTCAAAAGGGAAGGAGGCCGTGCCGGTTCTGCAGGGGCGTGCCGGTTTTGAGGCTCAGGTTCCCAATTTGCTGAGTTCTAAGAAGGGAGGCTCCCAGGGGAATTGTCTGAATCAGCTGTTGTGACCAAGAATCCCTTTGCCTCTCTTGTATTGGAGGTGGGTGTGGAAGGTCACCTAGACAGTAGGGATGCTTGTCCATGTCCTTTAAAGCGAGCCAGACCAGAAGTTTCTCAGGCTCCAAGGTCTATTTTTAAAATGGATAAGCGGAAGGGTAAAGGGAAGGTTCCTTCTTGCAAATTTGGTGGGGTGTCTAGCTTTTCTCCTTCCCAGTTGGTTCTGGCCCCATGTTGCTAGGAAGGTGCCCAGGAGTTGGGGGGGGACCCAATCAGCTAGGAGTGTCGGATTTTCTTCAGAGAATGCTGTTGAAGTTATTGAGGGCCTGAGTCCAGGGTCCTTATCTTCGGTGCAGCCTTCCCGTTCAGTTGAGGCAGGCTATGCTTCGGAAGGTCAGCAGGCTTGTCCATTAATGATGTCTGATGCAGGCTCCTTGTTGAAAGGGGGACTTGCCGATAGTATTATGATGGAGGACCAGGGTGGGTCCCAGCCTCCTCCAGTCTGTAAATGAAGATATTACTTTGGAACGTCAGAGGGGCTCGAAAGCCTTCATTTCGATCCTCTTTTACTAGATTATTGCGTTATATAATTTTGATATATGTGTC
>UESW01002369.1:137428-221591 GCA_900491605.1 Calamus simplicifolius | reverse complement strand
TGGATGCGTCGCAATATTGCGACGCAATGTTGCATCGCAGAGAGTCGCAATATTGCGACGCAATTGCGACAATGGATATTGCGACGGACATCTGAGCGACGCCGTCATTGCGTCGCAATAGCATGTTTAGCGAGGCAATTGTGACGCATTTGGGCATCGCAATATTTTATTTCTCTTGTAGTGCATCCAGTGGATATTCTAATCACCAAATAAACCACGTCAGTCAACAATTGAATAAATAAAAACCTTCTTCATGTAGCTTAGGTCTTAAAATTATCTCACAAACCTGCCCAACTAATCGTCGATGCACAAGATTTATTCCTGACGTAGTTAATCCTCCAACTTTATGATTGAGGCATTTGAGAAATAATATTTTAATAAACAATAATCTCTTCATGACATTACTTGCATCATTGAAACTGCTATCGAGAAAAATTACATGTATTCTAACTTCAGAGGGCAAGAGGTTAAATGTGAATGCAGCAGACGACATTAAACCTTCATGCAGTCCTTCAATCAACTATGAGTGGCATTAAGCCTGTGTTTGGATGGAAAGAAAAGTAGGAAGGAAAGAAAATTAAAGAAAAAAATAGGAGAAAAAAATAAAATTTACCTTAATTGGTTGAAGAGAAAAGTAGGGAGGAAAAAAAACTAGAGAAAAAAATAAAAGAAAAAAGTGGTGGGCCCCACCTAACAATTTTTTCTCCAAAATTGAAGAGATTTTTGATAGAAAACTCAAGGGTGCTCTTTCATTTTTTTTCATTCCGATATTGACCCTTCCAAATAAAAAACTGATGCATTTTTAATCATTTGTAATAAGGGCATTATTATCATTGTAAATTATCAACTTTTCTTTCCTCTTTATTTTTCTTCCACTCATCCAAACAAAGGAGAGAAAATGTTTTTTTTCTCATGCTTTATGGCAGGCCCAGTTAGATAGGCGGATTGCCCCTTTTATGGTTGGCTCTGGGTCCCTCCATCTCTCATCTCCTTTTTGCTGATGATTGTATCATTTTGGGCCAGGCTTCTATTGATAATGCAGCTTCTCTTCATTCTATTATTCAGCGTTATTGTCAGGCTTCGGGTCAGAAGGTTAATCTTCTAAAATCTTCCATTTGTTTTAGCCCGAAGGCTTCTAGAAGAAACAGGGAAGACATTATCAATATGTCGTGTATTACTTCTCAGACTGACAGGCTTATGTATTTGGGGATCCCTATAACGGGGAGACGCCCCCGTTGTTCTGATTACTATGAGATTGAGAGGTGGGTTGCCAGCGCATTAAGGGATGGCAGGTCACTGGCCTTTCGATGATGGTGAGGGTTATCATTATCCATTTGGTTCATTCATCCCTTCCCCTCTACCTCCTATCTAATGCTGCCATTCTGATTACTTGTTTGAGGAGGATTGAGCGATGCTTTCGAGATTGTTTATGGGCTTCTATGCAAGAAAGTCATGGTATTCACCTCCTATCCTGGGACATGGTCTGTATGCCTATCCTTGAGGGTGGTCTTAGGATCCAGTCTCTGATTGTTAGACGTGATGCCCTTCTTGCTAGACATGCTTCGAGATTCCTTCTAGAGCCGCATTGCCTGTGGAGCTCGCTGATGCGTGCGAGGTATGGTGACTGGTCGTCTGTCTTGCACATTTTTCTGCCTCGAGGATGCTCCTCCTTTTGGAGGGAGGTTTGTCGTTATGGTCAGGCTATCTCGGAGAATATCTCGTGGATGATTGGAGATGGTTTATCGATTGATGTTATTCAGGATACCTGGTTTTCTGAGCTTCCTCTCTCTCGGTGGCCCTCCTTTATTAGTATTGATGCCCCTGCCTGTTTAAAGGTTAAGGATTTGATTTCCTCAGATCCCCCTGCCTGGCATGTCCCCTCGGTGATGAGTTTCTTTGGTGTCGAACTATCTCGGCGGATTTTCTCGATGCCTCTTACTCCTGGCCATTTATCTGATTCCAGGCTCTGGCAAAGATCTGTCTCTCTAAGGCCCCCTCTAGGGATCTGATGAAGTTGTTCAGGCCTCAGCCCCAGCGGTCGGAGGATGCTGCGTGGATTTGGAAGCTTCCTATTATTCCCAAGGTTCAGCTATTTATCTGGAAGCTTCTGTGGGATTGCCTTCCAACCTGTGTTCTTCTCTCGTAGAGAGGTTTACCTATCTAGCCGATCTATCCTTTATGTAGTCTGAAGGAGGAATCGTCTGATCATGCTATTTTCACCTGCCCCAGAGCTAGATGGGTCTGGCACATGATTGGCTATTCTATCAGACATGATGGCTCGGGCTCCTTGCGCTCCTCTTTCCTTCTTGATCTCCAGAGGGTTCTCAGCAGAAGAAAGCTCTTTGGGCTGCCACGGCATATCAGATTTGGCTGTCTAAGAACCAGCTCATTTTCTCTGATGATGCTATTTCTCCTCACAAGATTGTGAGGAAGATTAGATTGTTGGTGGCGGACTGTGCCTATGTTGGTTCTGACGACTCTGGCCTCTGGGGATCTCCTGCTGCTTTGGCAGCGAACCGGCATACGGTTTCATTTTCTGGGAGCCCCCCTTCAGGGTTTATCAAAATCAACTTTGACGGGAGTGTTCGTGGTAGTGCTACTGGTTCTACTTTTATTATCCGTGGTCCTCATGGTGACTTATTGGCTGCGGAAGGTTTTGGTACTCTCGACTCCTCAGTCCCCATGACCGAGCTTTATGCGGCCTGGGCTGGTATTTCTTATGCCACTCTGACTCTTTATGCTCAGAGGCTCTTTATTGAGGGTGACTCCATGTCGGTCATTTCTTGGCTGAAGAAGGAGAATAGCCCTCCTGGCTTTACTAATCCGATTCTCTGGGATAGTTGAACTATGCTGCGGGAGGTGGATTGTGCCCAGATTCGTCATATTTACCGTGAAGCCAACTCGGCAGCGGACTGGGTAGCTACTTCTATGGCCCAGTATACTGGATCATGGACTTGAAGGCCGGGCGACCCCTACCCTTCTCTTTTACAGCAAATTTTGTACTCGGATCTATCTGGGTTGATTCGCACTAGACTAGTGTGATCGCCCGTTTGTACCAAAAAAATTATTTGCCCCCTTTAAGAAAAGTAAATAAGGAGACTTGCTCATCACTAATCAACTGCATTAATTCGCTATTTGTTATGTTCTCTTTTTTAAGAGAAATAAATGATCTTTTTCTCGAGTCAAAGTCAATGGTGACATAGAGCGTAGAGTAAGTATTTGTCATATTCTAAATATTATAAATATTTAATATAATATATTATGATATATATTATAATTGTAATAAATAAGGTAAGGTTTATATAATTTTGATAAAATGATGGTATGATTTTTAAAAATCTAAAATTTAAAAATTCTAAATATTTAAAAATGTCACCGTAGGAATGCCGGCATCTAGATTGCCTACCGTGTGCCATGCTTTTGGCAGTAAGGAACCACTCTGTCAGCGGTCATCGCAGGAGACACGGTTGTGACAAACGCTCACCATGATGATGACTTCGCAAATAAAGGAAGATAAATTTCTGCCGGCCCTTAATTAACATCGAGGACGACCACACGACTGCGGGGCACTCTTCCTTGCCTATAAATAAGGCTTCTGAACACTCGCTTTCTTCAGCACCAACCACAAGAGCTAGAGACCAGTGAGCACAAAGATTCCTTGCTAGCTTATGCCCCCATATTATAATATTATGGACCCTAATAAGCCTTTTCCTCCACGATCCCTCTCCCCTGCTCTCCTGTCCCTTCGTCTCATTCTGTTCTCTTTCCTCTTCATCATCTCCTTTCCTTATTCGTCATCAGCTGCTGCTGCAACCTCTTCTACGCTTCAATCCCAAGCACGAGCTCTCCTCCACTGGAAATCCACCCTCCAAAACCCCCATGCACTGAGTTCATGGACCCTCTCCAACCACACGTGCATGTGGTCTGGAATCACCTGCGACGAGAGCGGAGCCAGCACTGCCATCACCGAAATCAACCTGCACCGTGCCGGTTTGGCAGGCAGGCTCGATTCGCTCGACTTCTCTGCCTTCACGTCTCTCACTCGCCTCCGCCTCCGACGCAACTACCTCCTCGGAGCCATCCCGGCGGCCATCGGCACTCTCTCCAATCTCACCTCACTCGATCTCGCTCAGAATCGTCTCTCCGGCAATCTGCCATACTCTCTGGCCAATCTCTCTCGTCTGTCCGAGATCGACCTTTCCAGCAATGAATTAACCGGTGAGATACTTCCCTTCTTCTTCTCCGGTTGGAGAAATCCTGTTACTCTTAGACTCAAAATCAATCAATTCACTGGAGGACTACCTGGGGAAATTAGTAAGCTCAAGGGTTTAGTATTTCTTGATCTGCAGAAAAACAATCTCATCGGTCCCATTCCTTCAGTCCTTGGCAACATGACCAAACTAAAATCTATTAATCTTCGTGATAACCTACTTTCTGGTCATATACCCCATGAATTTGGCAGCCTAGTGAACTTAAGATATCTAGCCCTTCTAAGTAATTCTCTAACTGGTCCTATTTCTCCCAGTTTAGGAAACCTCACAAAGCTTGAACTTTTGGACCTCTACAATAATACGATTTCAGGCACCATCCCACGTGAATTAGGCAACTTAGCAAACTTAAAAGATCTACTCCTTCAAATAATTCTCTAATTGGTCCTATTCCTCCTTGTTTAGGAAACCTCACCAAGCTTGCACGTCTTCACCTCTTAGAGAATGAGATTTCAGGCAACATCCCACGTGAATTAGGCAACCTAGTGAACGTATATGATTTGATATCAGCCGTGCTTACCTAACAGTTTCCATCCCTCCTAGCTTAGGAAATCTCACTGAAGTTCGCTATTTGTACCTCTACGACAATAGTCTCCCAGCTCCATACCCCTTGAACTAGGCAACCTAGTCAACATAGTGCATCTACAACTCTTAAACAATCATATAACAGGTCCCATCCCTTCTACTTTTGGAAATCTCGCCAGTCTTGAGTATTTGTTCCTCTCCAACAATCATATAACAGGCTCCATCCCTTCAAGATTCGGAAATCTCACCAGTCTTGAGGCTTTGTCCCTCAACAATAACAACATCTCTGGCACCATCCCTCGAGAATTAGGCAGGCTCGTTAAGCTAACTTATTTAGGAGTGCTTTATAATCAATTATCTGGTTCTTTGCCCCAAGAGCCTAGGTAATCTTACAAACTTGCTTTCATTCCAAGTATCTAGCAACAAATTTTCTGGCTTCCTACCGACAGAGATTTGTAAAGGAGGTATACTTCAACATCTTGCAGTGGATGATAACCATTTTGAGGGTCCTATCCCACCAAGTCTGAAAAATTGCTCCAGCTTAGAAAGAGTTCGCATGGAAAGAAACAAGCTCAAAGGAAGAATCTTTGATGCCTTTTGGTAGTATCCTGTTCTATCGTACATCGATATGAGCAACAACCAATTGTACGGCGAGATAACACAAGACTGGGCATACTGCCTAAATTTGACAAGCTTGCGGATTTCAGAGAACTTCATAACTGGAAAATATCTCCTGAATTTGGAAAAATGTTGAAACTAGGAGTGCTGGACCTTTCTTCCAATCAACTTGCAGGAGAGATACCAAGGAAGCTTGGTAGCATGAGCTCATTGTTCAACTTGAATTTGAGTAGCAATAGATTATCCAAAAGAATTCCTCAGAAAACTATCCAACCTAGAAACTTTAGATTTATCTGGGAACAACTTGAGCGGGCCATTACCGCAGCAATTGGAAGGTTTTTATAAATTGTGCCTCTTGAATTTAAGTGAGAATAAATTGGACGGAAGCATTCCTAAACAAATCAGAGGGTTAGAAAGCTTTC
This sequence comes from Calamus simplicifolius, assembly GCA_900491605.1. Taxonomy (NCBI): domain Eukaryota; kingdom Viridiplantae; phylum Streptophyta; class Magnoliopsida; order Arecales; family Arecaceae; genus Calamus; species Calamus simplicifolius. Next base: position 215,758 of record UESW01002369.1, on the reverse strand, counting down.
TAGATAAACTTGATCTGAGCTACAATTTGCTTGGAGGAGAGACACCATCACAGCTGGCAAGCTTGACTTATTTGACATTTTTAAACTTTTCACAATAATTTGTCAGGATCCTTACTATCATCTTTTGGAAGCATGATCAGTTTGTCATCAATCGATGTATCATACAATTATTTTTAAACTTTCTAATAGCAAATTGTTTCTAAATGCTCCAACAAAACGATTTGCTCATAACAAAGATTTATGTGGCAAAGCGTCGAGTTTGCCCCGTTGTGCAGGTTCAACAGCGACAAGCACTCATCATTCAGTGAAAAATTACATCATACAAATTGTTATTCCAGTTGGTTTAGAATCGGATGCCAAACATAAATGATATGGCTGATCCGACGCCGTTAGAATAAACGGCAATGGTGACTGATGGAGCCCCCTTGGCCTCAAGCCACAACCCCGAGACCCCCTCGGTCTTGGGCTACATGAACAGTGCTTGGCCTCGAGTTCCACCCTCGGCCTCAAGCCACAGCCCCCGGGCCTTATGAACAGTATCTCAACCCCCGAGACCCCCTCGATCTCGGGCTACATAAACAGTGTCCGGTGCATGATCCGGCATGCTCTGGGCCACCTATCATGCCCACGTGATCTGCTGCACATCCGTAGCAGGGTGTGTCCATACCTCATAACGGCGTATGGTCCATCGTATGTCTGTCACTATGCATGACCATACCCCGTTATAGCATACGGTTCACCACCTGCCCGCAACTGTTCGTGGTCCAGTCCGGCGATGGCGGGCACTAGGTATAACAACGGACTCCAGACACCTGTGAGGTTGTACTGACAAGTGACGCAGGACACCTTCGACATGTACAGTGATAGTGCGATCTATCACTGTTAGCCTCATCTTTTGTCCGTTATCGAACGGGGCACTTTGAAATCAGCAATCTTCAGGAACATAAGGGGGTATCTTCGAACATGTATAAAAGCATACGCTCCCGTTGTAAGTAAGGATCCAAGAACTCTGATTTTTCTAGCTTCTTCCTTCTAGTTAAGCCCTAACTGTTTGGCTTCCTTCGGCTAGACAGTTCTTGTCTATTCTCGAGTGACTAAATTGAGCGTCGGAGGGTCCCCATCGGAGCTTTCGGTCTCCGAGGACTTTTCTTGTAGGAGTCCGGCGAGGAGGACGTCCGTTTCCTCGGCGCTTGAAGAAAGTGACTCGGCGTCATCAGATTGGCGCGCCAAGAAGGGGGGTGTGAGAGAAAGATATCAAACCAGCAATCTGCTATCTCCCTCCCTGAGCTCTTGAACCATGGTGATGACCCGTGCGAAAGGGGTCTCTGTCAGTTGCGCTGGGGGGCAGCGCCAAGGAGCAGATCCGCTGGCGGTTGCGCCCTCACCTCTCCCAACCAGTATCCCTGCTCTGCCGCGCCCCCAAGTGGCTGGACCTTCTGCTCCCCTGAACGATGTCTTTGCACCTCCTCCCAATAGCTCCAGGAAGACCGGTTTGCCGCTCTAGCCACGCAAGTCCAATCCTTGGCGGCGGCGGTTCAAGGTCTGCAGCACCAGCAAGTGGCCCCGCGGCATCCGGAGCCATTCCCATCGGTTCCGGGGGTGGTGCAATCCAGCCAACATTCCTTCCGAAGGAGATCACCGGCCCTAGAGGTTCGTCACCGTCATGCTTTGCCCAAACCTCACCACCGGGGATCCTCTAAGAGACCCCGATCGCCTTCTCGCCATGCCAGTGTTTTTCCCAAGTAGCGACACGGGAAGGAGGCGGAGCGCCCTCGCCGGCATCGCCGTCGCTCTTCACCGTCCTCAGAATCCTCGGGGGAGGGGTCCTTCGATGGCAGGATAGCTCATCGAGCCAAGCATCGACTCGATGAGTATAATCAATGGTTGGAGGAACTCAGCTGCCGGATCACCCACCTGCTAGAGGCAGACTATGACAGTCAGCCTCCACTGTCCTGCCGTATCATGGGAGAGCCCATCTCTATCCGGTTCTGCCTCCCACAGCTAGATCCATATGATGGGACCATGGATCCCCTGGACCACCTAGAAAGTTACAAGTTCTCATGCAGGTCCAGGGGGCAACCGATTCGCTCATGTGTATCGCCTTCCCTGCCACCTTGAAGAAAGCTGCCCGAGCTTGGTACTTTTGCCTGCTACCACGGAGTATTGATTCTTTTCAACAGCTGGAGAGAGCCTTCTTAGCCCATTTTGATGCCTTCCGAAAAATTCCAAGGGTTGCTGACAGCCTCTTCGCTGTCCAGTAGAAGAGCGGCGAGTCCTTGCGGGATTATGTTGCTCGATTCAAGGAGGCAGCCCTGGAAGTCTAGAATCTTGAAGACTCAGTTGCCACTTTGGCCTTGAAGCGAGGGCTCCGTCCGTCTCACTTCGTGTACTCTCTGGACAAGAAGCTGCCCGATTCTTATGCCGAACTTCTGACCTGGGCCCAGAAGTATATCCGTGCTGACGAGGCTGACTTCTCTCGGCGCGAGGCTAGGGGGAGTGTCCTCAAGAGGCCGGCCCGCCTTGAGCCTATCGAAGTTTGACCTAGGAAGGCCGAACCTCTCCGCCGACCAGACAACCGTCCTCGAGCTCCTGCACTGAGAGACGGGCCCTACACTCCTCTGCTCGCCCCTATATTGCACATCTTGCTCGAGATCGAGGGTGCGTCTTATCTTCAACGCCCACCTCCGATGAACCCAAAAATCCTCCGCAACAAGAACCTCTACTGCCACTACCACCGGGATCATGGCCATGATACTGACGACTATCGCTAGCTAAAGAAGGCGATAGAGGATCTTATCCAATGTGGCCATCTGGGAAGTTCATCCAAAGGAACAACCCAGATGCTCTAGGTCCGTCAGCGCCTTCACCGCCGACAATCGATAATGCTCCAACTGAGAAGACGGTGGTGATGATTTCCTGAGGGGCAGGTGGCCCGCCCAAGAGGCCGAGGGAGGAGGGGGAGTTAGATCCTGTAATTCTTTTTTCTAAAAAGGACTTAGAGGGGGTGGTAAATAAAAATGATGATAGCGTCGTCGTGTCCATGACGATTGCTAAACATCCTGTAAAGAGAATTCTGGTTGATAGTGAGAGCTCCGTGGATGTTTTGAATTACGATGCTTTTATTCACATGAACCTATCGCCCGACCTGCTCTGGCCCGTCGCCACGCCCCTGATGGGGTTTACTGGAGATTCTGTGAAAGTCGAGGGGGAGTTCACTCTTCCTGTCACGGCTGGCACGGCCTCGCGCCAAAGAACAGTCTTCATGAACTTCTTGGTGGTCCGAATGCCCCTCGCCTATAATGCGATCCTTGGGAGGCCTGGGCTCAATCTTTTGGACGTTGTTATATCCACTAAGAGACTCCTCGTGAGGTTTCCCACCAGCGAAGGGGTCGGGAAGATGCGGGGGGAGCAAAACCCACCCTCACTTTGCTACCACATGGACCCTAGTCCACAGGGGGTGGCACCTGCACCTGCACTGGAGACACTGGACCCCTGGGACCTAGAGAGAGAGGAGAGCCGGCTGAGCGCTTGCTTGCTTTTTCTCTTGGAGAGGACCCAACAAAGACAATCCAGATTGGAGCCCTACTCCCAAAGGAGGCCCATGACCAGCTCCTCGCTTTCTTATGGGCTAATACTGATGTCTTCGCCTGGTCGGCGTCCGATATGCTAGGCATTCTGGAAGAGGTGATTACCCATCGGCTCAACATCAAGCCAGAGTGCTGACCCATTCGGCAGAAGAAGAGGAGCTTCGCCCTTGATAGATAGAAGGCTGTGGACAAGGAGGTGCAAAAGCTGTTGACAGCCGGTCATATCCGTGTGGTGCAATACCCCGACTGGTTAGCGAATGTCATGATGGTTCGCAAGGCCAGTGGGAGCTGGAGGATGTGTGTGGACTTCACCGATCTCAATAAGGTGTGCCCCAAAGATAGCTTTCCATTGCCCTGGATCGACCAGCTAGTGGACACCACGTCCGAGCATGAAACTCTTAGCTTCATGGATGCATTTTTGGGGTACAACCAAATCAGGATGAACCCAGCAGATGAAGAAGCCACCTCCTTTGTTACTGAAAAAGGGATTTACTGCTACAAGGTGATGCCGTTTTGGACTGAAGAATGCTGGAGCCATCTATCAGAGGTTGATGAATAAGGTATTTGAGGACCATATTGGGCGTAACATGGAGGTGTACGTGGACGATATGCTAACCAAGAGCACCAACGCTGCTAACCATGTCGCCGATCTCACGGAGACCTTCAACAACCTGCGCTGATACCGGATGAAGCTGAACCCCCGCAAATATGCCTTCGGGTGGCGGGAGGCAAGTTTCTGGGCTTTATGGTAATCCAGCAGGGATCGAAGCCAACCCCGATAAGATCCGGGATATCTTGGATATGAGGCCCTCAGGTAATAAAAAGGAGGTGCAACGCCTAACCGGGAGGGTGGCGGCTTTGAGTCGCTTCATGTCAAGATTGGTAGAAAGGTGCTTGCCCTTCTTTAAGGCGCTGCGCAAGGTCAACAGCTTCGAGTGGACAAAGGAGTGTCAGGATGCCTTCGAAGAGTTGAAGCAATTTCTATCCACTCCCCTGCTGTTGTCCAAGCCAAGGGGCGGAGAGGAGCTCTTCCTGTATCTTGCGGCCTCCCCCGAAGCCGTCAGTTCGTGCTCATGCGTATGGATGCTGACGGAGTGCAGAGGCTGGTCTACTACACCAGCAAGGTACTTCACGATGCCGAGACTAGATATTCTAGGACTGAGAAGATCATTTTTGCCCTGTGGTCTCTGCCCAATGCTTCGGACCCTATTTCCAAGCTCATCCCATCGTGGTGCTCACGGACCAACCTCTTCGGACCATCTTGTCCCATCCTGACACCTCTGGTCGGCTAGCCAAGTGGGACATCAAGCTGAGCGAGTTCGACCTATCTATTCGGCCAAGGTCTGCCATGAAGTCTCAAGTGTTAGCTGATTTCTTGGTTGAGTGTACTTGGACCAGGGAGTGCTCGAAGGGATGCGTCCGGAGGTGCGCATGGAGTCTTCCTCGACTGAGGAAATAGAAAAGGAAGACTGGATCTTGCATGTGGATGGAGCAGTAAATTCTCAGGGAAGCGGAGCCGGGCTCATCCTTGCGAGCCCCGAGGGGGAGGTGGTGGAGTATGCCCTTCGGTTTCAGTTCTCGGCAACTAATAACCAAGCGGAGTATGAAGCCCTGTTAGCAGGAATGAGGTTGGCTGAGGAGCTCGGTGCAGGGCGTCTGAGGGCCTTCACGGACTCCCAACTTATTTCTGGACAGCTTGCTGGGGAATACGAAGCCAGAGATCCGACCATGTCCCGTTACCTGGACAAGGTGCGGTCCCAAGCCTCTCAGTACTCTTACTTCCGCGTCAGCTATGTTCCCTGAGCGGAGAATGCTAGGGCGACGTGTTGTCATGTTTGGCCACCTCAACCGACGAGACCCTGGGAAGAACGTATGTAGAGCACTTGCAGACCCCAAGCATCGAAGCTGCAGATGAAGCACTGCCAGTTGAGCAAGGGCCCTCCTGGATGGACGCCTACATCCGATATTTGGCCAACGACACTCTCCCAGAAGACCCCACTGAGCCCAGATTACTCAGACGGCGGGCCCCGAAATTCCTGATAATGGATGGAAAGCTTTATCAAAGATCATTTTCTTACCCGATCCTTAAGTGCGTCGAACCGGTCGAGGCAGACTACATCTTGCGGGAAATCCATGAGGGCATCTACGGGAGTCATCTGGGGGGAGCCCTAGCCTATAAGGCCTTGTGGCAGGGTACTACTGGCTGACCATGAGAAAGATGCGGCGAGCTCGTTAAGAAGTGTGATAGCTGCCAGCGCCATGCCAATATCCAGCGACAGCCGACATCTCAGCTGACCCCCTGGTGGCGCCTTGGCCCTTCGCCCAGTGGGGTATGGATATCTTGGGACCATTCCCCCGGCCTCCGGATAGCGCAAGTTCCTCTTGGTGGCCGTCGATCACTTCACCAAGTGGATTGAGGCCGAAGCCTTTGCTAAGATCACTGAGAACAAGGTGAGATCCTTCTTTTGGAAGTCTATCATATGCCAGTTCGGACTACCTACACTCTGGTCACCGACAATGGCCGGCAATTTGACAATGCACCCTTCTGAGGATTCTGCACCGAACTGGGCATCCACCAGAGATTCACTTCCGTCGCACACCCTTAGACCAACGGCGGCCGAGGTGACCAACCGCATCATTCTCCAAGGACTGAGAACCCGACTGGATGATTGCAGGGGACGGTGGGTGGAAGAGCTCCACAGTGTGCTATGGGCCTACCACATAACGCCTGAGCCCCCACCGGGGAGATGCCATTCAGCCTGGTCTTTGGGTCTGAAGTTGTCATACCAGTGGAGATAGGATCCCTGAGCCATCGGGTAGAGTCATATAGTGAGGAAGACAACCTGGACCGGTTGCGAGCCAACCTCGACCTGGTAGAGGAGGTGCAGGACCGGGCGCGACTCTGGATGGCGCTCTACCGGCAACGAGCTGCCAAATATTACAACGCCCGTGTGCCCCAAGACCTTTTTGCCGGGAGACCTAATCCTTCGATGAGCCGAGGTCTCGAAGCCGACGAAAGGAGGCAAACTAGCTCCGAACTGGGAGGGGCCCTACCTGATCACCGAAGCACTCCGTCACAGAGCGTACAAGATTGAAGAGCTGGATGGGAGGCCGCTCCTCCGGAAGTGGAACGCTGACAACCTCCGTCGGTACTATCAGTAGTGCATTTCCTTCTTACAATAAATACCATGCTTGTATTCCTTTGAGTTTTCACCCCTCATTTTACATTAATAAACATGAGTTTTAGCACCTCAGTTTTTTAGCGAAAGCCCTGGTCCAACCAGGCATAAAGCCCAGTATACCACTGGCAGAGCGATGTACCATCGGCTTTCAACAACTAAAGCCCGAACCAGGTCGGCACATAAAGCCCTGGGCTAGCCAGGCATAAAGCCCAGTGTACCACCGGCAGAGCGATGTACCATCGGCTCTCAACAACTAAAGCCCGACCCTGGTCGGCACAGAAAGCCTGGGCCAGCCAGGCATAAAGCCCAGTGTACCATTGGCAGAGCGATGTACCATCGGCTCTCAACAACTAAAGCCCGACCCGGTCGACACAGAAAGCCCTGGTCAAGCCAGGCATAAAGCCCAGTGTACCACTAACAGAGCGATGTACCATCGGCTCTCAAAAACTAAAGCCCGACCCTGGTCAGCACAGAAAGCCCTGGGCCAGCTAGGCATAAATCCCAGTGTACCACTGACAGAGCGATGTACCATCGGCTCTCAACAACTAAAGCTCGACCTCGGTCGGCACAGAAAGCCCTAGTCCAGCTAGCATAAAGCCCAGTGTACCACTCACAGAGTGATGTACCATCGGCTCTCAACAACTAAAGCCCGACCCCGGTCGGCACAGAAAGCCCTGGGCCAGCTAGGCATAAAGCCCAGTGTACCACTGGTAGAGCGATGTACCATCGGCTCTCGACAACTAAAGCCCGACCCCGGCCGGCACAGAAAGCCCTGGGCCAGCCAGGCATAAAGCCCAGTGTACCACTGGCAGAGCGATGTACCATCGGCTCTCAACAACTAAAGCCCGACCCCGGTCGGCACAGAAAGCCCTGGGCCAGCCAGGCATAAAGCCAGTGTACCACTGGCAGAGCGATGTACCATCGTCTCTCAACAACTAAAGCCGACCCGATCGGCACAGAAAGCCCTGGGCCAGCCAGGCATAAAGCCCAGTGTACCACTGGCAGAGCGATGTACCATCGGCTCTCAACAACTAAAGCCCGACCCAGATCGGCACAGAAAGCCTGGTCCAGCCAGGCATAAAGCCCAGTGTACCACTGGCAGAGCGATGTACCATCAGCTCTCAACAACTAAAGCCCAACCCCGATCGGCACAAAAAGCCCTGAACCAGCCAGGCATAAAGCCCAGTGTACCACTGGCAGAGCGATGTACCATCGACTCTCAACAACTAAAGCCCGACCCCGATCGGCACAGAAAGCCCTGGGCCAGCCAGGCATAATGCCCAGTGGACCACTGGTAGAGCGATGTACCATCGGCTCTCAACAGCTAAAGCCCAACCCCGGTCGGCACAGAAAGCCCTGGGCCAGCCAGGCACAAAGCCCAGTGCACCACTGGCAGAGCGATGTACCATCGGCTCTCAACAACTAAAGCCCGACCCTGGTCGGCACAGAAAGCCCTTGGCCAGCAAGGCATAAATCCTATGTACCACTGGTAGAGCGATGTACCATCAGCTCTCAAAAACTAAACTCGACCCTGGTCGGCACAGAAAGCCCTGGGCAAGCCAGGCATAAAGCCCAGTGTATCACTGGCAAAGCAATGCTCCATCGGCTCTCAACAACTAAAGCCGACCCGGCACAGAAAGCCCTGGGCTAGCTAGGCATAAAGCCTAGTGTACCACTGGCAGAGCAATGTACCATCGGCTCTCAACAACTAAAGCCCGACCCCAGTCGGCACAGAAAGCCCTGGGCCAGCCAGGCATAAAGCCCAGTGTACCACTGGTAGAACGATGTACTATTGGCTCTCAATAACTAAAGCCCGATCCCGGTCGACACCGAAAGCCCTGGGCCAGCTAGGCATAAAGCTCAGTGTACCACTGGCAGAGCATGTACCATCGGCTCTCAATATCTAAAGCCTGACCCCAGTCGGCATAAAAATCCTTGGGCCAGCCTGGCACAAAGCCCAGTGCACCACTGGCAGAGCGATGTGCAAGCAGCCCTAGGAAGCCCGAGTCTATCTTAGCCTTCCGAGTCCGATGCTCTGTTGGTCACCGGGAGTCCATATTCCTTGACCCTAGGATTCGGTCCTACGTGGCTAAGTCGAGGTTATTCGAGAATGAATTAAAGGTTACTCCTCAGTATCGACGAAGCCCTTAAGGGTCCCACGTCGGCAGCCAAAGGACTTGGGGTAAAAGTTACAATTGGATAAAGACAAATTTCATTGAAGGAAAAAGTGTACTTCAGTAACTCAAAAGTGCTTACAGAACGCCGACCAAGTCGGACTTGCAAAAATTAAAAAAAGTACAACATGAAGCTCACGGATCAGTAGGTGCATGCTCATCGTCAGATGAGCCAACCTCGGAGAGACGCTCCGGCTCGACTTCAAGGGCCTGTTGAAAGTCCAGGTCTCGGGCGACCTTTTCCTTTCCACGCTGGAACCCTTGAAGATACGCTTCCGTCGAAGCTTCGGTCAGCTCGTCCATGAAGTGCTCGGACGCCCGAAACTCTTCAATAACCCTGTCAGCCCTGGCTTCGGCAGCTGCCTCTACCTCAGCAGCTTGAGCTTCCCTCTCTGCGGTCAGAGATGCCACCGCTGCCCTCTCAGCCTCCAGGGCGCGACTCCTCCCTACTTAGCTTTCTTTGCCCTTTCCTCGGCCTCCGTCGCCCTCTCCTCGGGCTTCCTTACCTTTTCCTCGGCCTCGCCCAACTGATTCTCGGCCACCTGGATGGTCACGGTCAACTCCAATATGTGCAGGTCCCTGGCCACAACAGCGCTGTTGGCCTCCATCAGCTGGCTAAGAGCTGCCCGCAAGCGATTGGACTCAACTTTTGCCCGGCTCTCTGCTGCCTTTATCTCATCAGCCCGGGCAGTCCTGGCCGATTCCAAGGCCCTTTCGGCTGCCTCCGCTCGAGCCTCCTTCTGGGCCTCTTGCATGAGGGTCTTTCCCCCATGGATGACCTCCCTTGTAGCTTTCAAGGTGTTCGCAATCTGCATGCAGGCCTCATGTCAGAAAGAGAGAGGAAGAATAAAGGGGAAATCTGAAAGCAGGGAGCTGCGAGTCTACTTACTTTGACCATAGTTGTGTAGGACTCTCAGAAGAACGTAGCCGCCTTGAAATAGCTAAGCTCTTCATGGACCTCGGGCACTAGGATTGATGAGATGAGCCGCTCCGCCCAGTGCCCATCATCTAGAATGGAGTCCCGAGATAGCCTCGGCCTGGCTCCACCTCCTCCAGTGGCATCGGCGGTTTTGGACCTGGCGCATGGAGGGCTGCTTGTCGGTGTCTACTCCGGGGGCGGACTTGCTGCCCCTGACGGTCCTTCCCCCCAGCTCCTTGCTACCTTGATGGGGACTGGTTCGCGGGGAGCGGGGGGCTCCTCCGCCATCGTCGGCTCCTTCGTGGCCAGCTCGTCCACCATCGCCGGCTCCTCCGCGGTTGGCTCCTCAGTTGTTTCCCTCTCAGCCACAGCCCTCTTTGGCGGGGTGTCAGCCATTAGATCAATCTCCGGGATGGCTGGAGGCTCTCGCAGAGCAGGAGGCTCAGGCACCCGCACTGTCGGGCGTTTCGGGGCTGGCGTTTGCTGCCCCTCACTCGGCCCCTCCAGGGCCCTCCTCTTGGCAGCGGCCTTCATGAGTCTGCAAGTTGGGACCTTCATATCTGTAAAACATCGGCCGAGGTCAGTAAAAAAAATGAATAAAAATGAAGCAGGAAAATTTTGACCAAGTATGGGGGAGATTTACCACGGTGGGAGATGAGACCACCGACTGCAGGTTTTCCTCTGTTAGAAGCAGGTTGTACCGAGGGATGTCGGTAGCCAACAGCCGCCCCAACGCTTCCTTGTCTTCGGGATGGATAGTGGAATTCATGTTACCTCGAAGGTCGGGGTCCCCCCACCGGGGCTTAACTTGGTCAAGATTGGCAAAGAAAAATCGAGATTTCCATCCCTTCATGGAGGTAGGAAGAAAAAGCTTAAGGACTCGGCCGGGTCGGGGCTGGAACAGCCACCAACCCTTCTGAGCTCGGAGGATGTAAAAAGAGCGAAAGAGAGAGACTCGAGGGTAACGTGGAGATGATGGCAGAGGACGACGAAGGCACTAACGACCCGAAGGGATTTGGGACCAACTGAGAAGGGGTCAAGGAGTAATAGTCAAGGAGGTTTACGAAAAAAGGATGAAAGGGTAAGCAGAGGCCCACCCTCAGGGAAATTTCGTAAATGGCCACCCGGCCTGGTCGAGATGAGATCACTCTATTGTCGAGAGTCGGGAGATAGAGCCCGAAGTCCCGAGGGATTTGGTAACGGGCCCGGATGTTCTCCAAATCCTGACCTATCACCATAGAGGCAACCCCTTCCGGGGATTCCGCCCACACCCTCGAGGAGATGCCGGCCTCCGTCTGGCATCCCCTCGATGGAGCCCTACCGGCCGCCATTGGGCACCTCCCTACGGGAGCCTTCCCGGTGACCTGCCGCCGAGCTAGAGGGACACGGTCCTCCGAATCAGAGGACCATACAGGAGAAGGTGAAGGAGTAGGGGGAGAAGAAGGAGAAGCTCGAGGCCTCTCGGACGGAGAATGATCCTCCGAATCGTCCTCAGAGGTCCAAGATTGAGAACTCATTGTCAGAAGAAGGAACAGAGAGGTCTAGAAGAGACAAAGAGCTGACCTGGGAAAGAAAATGGCGTGCGCAGGCTCTCGGGTTGCAGGGAAGCTCAGGAGGCAGGGTTGCAGAGGAAGAAGACAATAAGGGCAGGAGTAGTGTGGCCAAATTCAACCCCCGCCCGAGTTTTATTCAGTTTCAAATTGTCCCGCCTTGTCTCGTCTGCCACGTGGACTCCCGCAATAGGCTGGGCTACCTCAGTAACCGCTGGACGTGATACGATCTGCTTCCGGCCAATGATGGGATGCCGCTGATGTTGTCGTTATGATGGGCAATGATGGCGCGACTTTCCTCACAGACTTTGACAGAGCAACCCTGCTTTGAGGACGATCGCCGTGGATCGGGTGGATGGTAGTGGCTACCCTTTCACATCCCCACATCACCCGCATAAAGTCATCACAGCACCCAAAAACATGTGTCCGGGGGCGGTTTGCAAAGGGCAAGGATCAGCCACTAGGGAGGTGACACCCCTTTCGCCTTGCTGGGGTGGGCCCACTCCGTCTCAGGGGTGAGAGGGCATCTGATATGGTTGATCTGACGCTGTTAGAATAAATGGCAACGGCAACTGACGAAGCCCCCCTCGGCCTCAAGCCACAACCCCCGAGACCCCCTCGGTCTTGGGCTACATGAACAGTGCTTGGCCTCGAGTTCCACTCTCGGCCTCAAGCCACAGTCCCCGGGCCTTATGAACAGTATCTCAACCCCCGAGACCCCCTCGGTCTCGGGCTACATGAACAGTGCTTGGCCTCGAGTTCCACCCTTGGCCTTAAGCCACAGCCCCCGGGCCTTATGAACAGTATCTCAACCCCCGAGACACCCTCGGTCTCGGGTTACATGAACAGTGCTTGGCCTCGAGTTCCACCCTCGGCCTTAAGCCACAGCCCCTGGGCCTTATGAACAATATCTCAACCTCCGAGACCCCCTCGGTCGTGGTTTACATGAACAGTGCTTGGCCTAGAGTTCCACCCTCGGCCTCAAGCCACAGCCCCCGGGCCTTATGAACAGTATCTCAACCTACCAGACCCCCTCGGTCTCCGGCTACATGAACAGTGCTTGGCCTCGAGTTCCACCCTCAGCCTCAAGCCACAGCCCCCGGGCCTTATGAACAGTATCTTAACCCCCGAGACCCCCTCGGTCTCGGGCTATATGAACAGTGCTTGGCCTCGAGTTCCACCCTCGGCCTCAAGCCACAGCCCCTGGGCCTTATGAATAGTACCTCAACCCCCAAGACCCCCTTGGTCTTGGGCTACATAAACAGTGTCCGATGCATGATCCGGCCTGCTCCGGGCCACCTGGCATGCCCATGTGATCCGCTGCACATCCTAGCAGGGTGTGGCCATACCTCATAACGGCGTATGGTCCATTGTATGTTTGTCACTGTGCATGACCATACCCCGTTACAGCATACGGTTCACCACCTGCCCGCAACTGTGTGCGGTCACGTCCGGCGATGGCGCGCACTAGGTATAACAACGGACTTCAGACACCTGTGAGGCCATACTAACAAGTGACGCAGGACACCTCCGACATGTACGGTGATAGTGCGATCTATCGCTGTCAGCCTCATCTTTTGTCTGTTATCAAACAGGGCACTTTGAAATCAGCAATCTTCTGGAATAGAAGGGGGTATCTTCGAACAGGTATAAAAGCATACTCTCCCGTTGTAAGTAAGGATCCAAGAACTCTGGTTTTTCTAGCTTCTTCCTTCTAGTTAAGCCCTAACTGTCTGGCTTCCTTCGGTTAGATAGTTCTTGTATGTTTCCGAGTGACTAACTTGAGCGTCGGAGGGTCCCCACCGGAGCTTCCGGTCTCTGGGGACTTTTCTTGCAGGAGTCCGACGAGGAGGACGTCCGTTTTCTTGGCGCTTGAAGAAAGTGACTCGGCATCATCAATAAAATATAATGAATGTTCCATATTTAGTTAGCATGGATATACACAAAAAAAGAGAGTAAAATTAGAGTGTCATACCCATCGATCAAATAGAAATTAAACCAAGAGGACTAAATGAAGTAGTTTCGGATGCTTAATCTTCCTATGGGCTATTAAACAACAAGAATTGCTAGACACAATTAACTGAACTAGTAATGATGCAGATAAAGAGATAATGATAATCCATTTTTCTTAATTTGCATTTTTGAGCCTTCGCTGTGATCTTCTTAAGAGCCAATGGACACGAACATAGAGACATGTCTCCTTACGCTTAAGACAATCCCCTGAACAAGAACATATACAAGTTGCTCTTTGGATGTTATCAAGTACCGAACTGCAATAAAAATTTGCAATACAAAAGTATCCAAATTTCAATCACTAACCAAAAGATTAGTTGTTCTTAGATGTAATCAAGTATGAGTGATAGGTAAAGAAAAATTAGTTCATATTGGACAGATCATTCAATAATTCATATAAAAGATTCAAAATGGGACTATTGATCTCAAGGAACTCACATCCGGTGGATATTTTAATCTTTAAATAAACCATGTCAGTCAACAATTGAATAGATAAAAACCTTCTTCATGTAGCTTAGGTCTTAAAATTATCTCACAAACCTGCCCAACTAATTGTCGATGCACAAGATTTATTCGTGACATAGTTAATCCTCCAACTTTATGATTGAGGCATTTGAGAAATAATATTTTAATAAACAATAATCTCGTCATGACATTACTTGCATCATTGAAACTACTATCGGGCAAAATTTCAAGTATTCTAACTTTGGAGGGCAAGAGGTTAAATGTGAATGCAGCAGACGACATTAAACCTTCATGCAGTCCTTCAATCAACTACGAGTGGCATTAAGCCTGTGTTTGGATGGAGAGAAAAGTAGGAAGGAAAGAAAATTAGAAAAAAAAATGGAAGAAAAAAAATGAAATTTACCTTATTTGGTTGAAGAGAAAAGTAGGGAGGAAAGAAAACTAGAGAAAAAATAAAAGAAAAAAAGTGGTGGGCCCCACCTAAAAGTTTTTTCTCCGAAATTGAAGAGATTTTCGAGAGAAAACTCAAGGGTGCTCTTTCATTTTTTTTTTCATTCCAATATTGACCCTTCCAAATAAAAAACTGATGCATTTCTAATCATTTGTAATAAGGGCATATTACCATTGTAAATTATCAACTTTTGTATGGCTCTGCTATGATGTTATGATGTTACCGTATGGCTATGCTATGATGTTACATTCTGATCGTGACGACCATTAAAAGTGCTTCGCTATTATTTTAAAATTACTGTGCAGACGAAAATGTCCTTTCCCTCTAGCCTACTTCTACCGTCATTTTTTCTTGGATTACATCTATGCAAGAAAAACTCTTTCTTCCCCCTCGCTCTGGCTTTCGGATTCTAAGGAATCAGTCCAAGGTTTGAGCAAGATCCTGAGCCCTCTCTCTGAGGAGTCCAGTCGGAAGAAAACTTCTTGAGGAAATGTCATCCGCAGCAGGAAGTAAAAAGTCCTTGTTCTCACTTCTTTGTAAAGCTCCTTTATTACACCAACTATTTTTTGTCGTTAGAGGAAGTTAATGTGTGACCAAACCGTTTAATGCGCGGGTAACTTCTTTAGACCAAAATAGTTATGACATTCCAGGAGTCATAACTGTTTAGAGTTTACTATTTTGTAGCACGAATGTCATACTCATTTAATTAGGATGTTATACCTTATGAACTGGGGTGTTGTTGACCCAATTGATGATTTTGATGATTAACAAAACTATTTGAGTATAATTTTTGAAGGCTCTGATGATTTTGATTTAGTGTTTCAGCCTATAAGACTATTGAAAGATCAAAATCAGGAGTTACAATGTGTTCTGGATCGAATCTAATGTCTAGGTAAGAATTGCAGACATTAGAGTCGACTCCGAGAATCACAGAGCCGACTCCGGAACTGGCACGGTCATTAGAGTCGACTCCGAGACTGTTAGAGTCGACTCTCACAGACGAAGCAGAAAGTCGATTTTTCTGGCTCCAACCTAGAGTCGACTCCGGGTAAGTTAGAGTCGACTCCGGAAAAGTTTCTTGTCGACCCCAGAAAAGCCAGAGACGACTCCGAAATATCATTTTAAAACGCCTCGAGCTAGAGCCGACTCCAGAAAAGTTAGAGTCGACTCCAACCCACCTGGAACGAAAAATAAAGTTGCCAGATCAGCTCTAACGGTAATATTTCTATTTTTACTCATTTCTAACGGATATATTTTGATACAAGGTACACTC
Source organism: Calamus simplicifolius (assembly GCA_900491605.1). Lineage (NCBI taxonomy): Eukaryota > Viridiplantae > Streptophyta > Magnoliopsida > Arecales > Arecaceae > Calamus > Calamus simplicifolius. The sequence goes on along the minus strand of UESW01002369.1, from coordinate 200,144 downwards.
CAACGGATAGTTTTATTCCAAAAGTGGTGTAAAAGAAATCTATAAAAAGGGAAGTCTATTGTTCAAAAAAAGAACGGAAAATCTAAAAACAAAGAGAGAAAATCTGAGATAGACAAATCCCATTTCAAAAATCCGTGAGCTTGAATCTTGAAGGAAAACCTTCTAGCTCAAATCCACTCCACTCCAAAAGCTCAAGAGGAATCCAAAGCGTTCAAATCAAAGTCTTGGAGGATTTCCCAACTTGGAGAAAGGAGATTCATTTCTTGCTTTTCAACCCTTCTCAACTGCTTCAACCACGAAGAATCGGAGCTGAGGCTTGATTCAATCCAGCAAGGAGAAGAAGAAAAGAAGAAAAGAAGAAAAGATCAAAAGCCAACCTATCTTCAAATCAGGCTTTTCTAAACCTTGTTATTCTTAATTTGTATATTTGCTCATTGAGGAGCTTTGTATTCACACACAATACTTATCTTATTTTTGCCTAGTTCAATCTGGGGGATTGAACTAGAGGAGGTAGTTTTACCTCGGGTTAAGCTTGTTTAAGCTTGGGTTGTGAGCCCGTGAAAAACAACGTGTAGCCCGTGAAAAATAACGTGTAGGGTTTTGCTGGTAAGCCCGTGTAAAACCAGCTGGGTTCGTTGTGATCCCGGAAAAAACAAGTTTGAGTTGTGAGCTTGGAAAACAACTCGGCTGTAATCTGAGGAGATTATAGTGTGGACCCAAGTGAATCTTGGGAGTGGACGTAGGTGTTGGTTACACCGAACCACTATAAAATCTTTTGTGTTTGCGTGCTTATTGTCTCTCTCTCTCTCTATCTCTATTTGCTTGTGCATTTTAGTTATTTAATTTCCTCATTAATCTCAAGCAAACTAAATTTAAAAGGGCTAAATTTTTAAGAACCCAATTCACCCCCCCCCCTCTTGGGTTGCCATCTGGGCCAACAATTGGTATCAGAGCAAGTGCTCATTTAGAATTTGATCTCACGATCAAGGGCTAAAGATCCTTATGGCAACACAAAGTGGTTCATGTTTTGCTGAAGGTCATTCTACGAATAGACCTCCTTTATTTAATGGAACCAACTATTCATATTGGAAAGCTAGAATGAGAATATTCATTCAAGCTTCTGACTATGAATTATGGGGAGTAATAATAAATGGACCTAGTACACCCACACACGTTATTGATGGCACTATTGTTCCTAAGCCCGAAAGGGATTGGAATGATAATGATAGGAGAATGGCACAACTAAATGCTAAAGCCATTAATATTTTATATTGTTCCTTAGACTCTAATGAATTCAACCGAATCTCAACATGTAATTCCGCAAAAGAAATTTGGGATAGGTTGGAAATAACACATGAAGGAACAAACCAAGTAAAAGAATCAAAATAAATATTTTGGTTCATAAATATGAATTGTTTACAATGGAACAAACTGAAACCATCACATGCATGTTCACTAGATTCACTGATATTGTGAATGGTTTAAAAAGTCTTGGTAAAATTTATACTAACTCTGAGCTTGTTCGCAAAATTCTTAGGTCACTACCAAGATCGTGGGAAGCAAAGTGACTGCATCCAAGAAGCAAAGGACCTCAACATTACCTTTAGAGGAGCTTCTAGGATCCTAATGACCCATGAGCTTCAATGAAGCAGCATGTTGAGGAGAGTCAAGAAAGAAGAAATTGCCCTCAAAGCTGCAGAAAAGGAAGAGAGCAGCAGCGATGATGAAGATGATGATGATGAGACTGCTCTCTTGCAAAAATTCAAGAAGTTTATGAGAAAAGGCCCTTCCACAAAAAGAATTTGGAGCAAGAATGGAAGGAGAAAAAGAAAAGATAAAAAAAGGAAAAGAAAAGAGAAAGAGCCCTTAGTATGCTATGAATGTAAAAAGCCGGGGCACTTTAGATATGATGTCCTTTACTGAAGAAAGGCCTACAAGAAAAAGAAAAAGGCTACATGGCAACTTGGACTGATGAATCTTCTTCCGAAGAAGAAGAACAAAAGGAAGTTGCAAATGTTTGCTTCATGGCGGACGACAACGAAGAGGTAAGCACCGAAACCCCCGATGATGAATTTACATTTGATGAAATGTTTGAAGCTTTCAATGAATTGATGATTGATTTTAAATCTTAAAAAAGAAACACAAATCTTAAAAATGAAACTTAAATTTAATTAAAGAGAAAGATGAATTAAATCTAGTAGTTAAAGATTTAAAAGATAAAAAGTTTTCAATGAAAAGAATGACACAAGATTGATTTGATTAAATCTGAAAATGAAAATCTAATTAAAGAAAAAGAATCAATCTCTAATGAAAATGATTTTCTTAAGAAAGATGTTAAAAAGTATAAAGACATTGTTGAGAAATTTACTCTAAGCTCAACTAAACTAAATATGATTTTAGATAGTCAAAAAGCTGTTTTTGACAAAGCAGGTTTAGGGTATAACACATTAAGAAAACAAAAATCTTTAAAGAATATTTTTGTAAAAGCCAACCAAAGTAATATAACTTGTTTTAAATGCAATGAAAAAGGACATAAATCATTTGAATGCAAAACATTAAATAATAACAACAAGTTAAATATTAAAGCAAAGAAAATATGGGTTCCGAAAGGAACAATTTTTGTTGCTACTAACCATGAAGGACCCAAGAAAGCTTGGGTACCTAAACATAAAGTTTAAATTATGTTGCAGGAATGTCTTGTAGCCAAAAGATCAAAGAAAAAGTGGTACCTTGATAGTGGCTGCTCAAGACATATGACGGGTGACAAAGATGAATTCATCACCCTGGAAGAAAAGAAAGGTGGAGTTGTGACGTTTGGCGATAACGGTAAAGGTCAAATTATGGGCCTTGGTAAAGTTCGCATAACTCCATCTACATTTATTGATAATGTACTTTATGTTGATGGTTTAAAGCACAATTTAATTAGTATAAGCCAACTATGTGATAAGAACTTTAATGTTTCATTTAAATCTTCTATTTGCATAGTATCTGATTCCATTAATGATAGCATTGTTTTTACTGGTTATAGACATGGCAATGTGTACTTAGTTGACTTAGACAAATTATCTGAAAGTAGTCATTGCCTAATTGCTGACAATGCTAACATAAATGATATTGGATGGTTATGGCATCGTAGATTAGGTCATGCAAGCACACACCTTATTTCAAAACTAATTAAAATGGATTTAGTTAAAGGTTTACCTAAGTTAGATTTTGAAAATAACAAAATATGTGATGCATGTCAATTTGGAAAACAAACTAGAAGTTCTTTCAAATCTAAAAATGTTGTTTCAACTTCTAGGGCTTTAGAGCTACTTCACATGGACCTTTTCGGACCAACTAGAACCACAAGTCTAGGAGGAAAGAAATATGGTCTAGTGATTGTAGATGATTATTCTAGATATACTTGGGTAATGTTTTTAGCTCACAAAGATGAGACTTTCTCGATATTCCTGAAATTCTTCAAGAAAGTCACAAATGAGAAAAACACTACCATAGTATCTCTAAGAAGTGATCATGGAACTGAATTTGAAAATCACTTATTTGAAAGTTTTTGCACTGAAAATGGAATTAATCATAATTTTTCAGCCCCTAGGACTCCACAACAAAATGGTGTAGTTGAAAGGAAAAATAGGACTCTAGAAGACATGGCCCGTACCATGCTATGCGAAAGTAACCTACCAAAGTACTTTTGGGCGGAAGCTATTAACACAGCATGCTACATCTTAAATCGAGCCCTAATAAGACCAATCTTAAAGAAAACACCTTATGAATTATGGAATGAAAGAAAACCAAATATAAAATACTTTCATGCATTTGGATGTAAATGTTTCATTCATAATAATGGTAAAAACAACTTAGGAAAATTTGATGCTAAATCTGATGAAGGAATTTTTTAGGTTATTCAACAACTAGTAAAGCTTATAGAGTATTTAACAAGAAAACCTTAATTGTTGAAGAATCCATTCATATAGTTTTGATGAATCTTTAGCAACTGTTCTGAAAAGATTGATGATGAGGAAGATACAAACATAATTGAAAAAGATCTTGAAAAACTTAATATTGAAGTATCTTCTGATCATGAGCAAGAAGCTAAAGATGATGATTCACATAAGGACGATGATGTCAATATTGATCATAATGATATAGATCTTCCAAGAGACTGGAGATATGCTCATAGTCATCCCAAGGAATTGATTATAGGTGATCCATCTCAAGGAATAAGAACTAGATCATATATGAGAAATATTAGTAATCATCTTGCATTTGTATCACAAATTGAACCTAAAACTATAGAAGAAGCTGAAAAAGATAATAATTGGATGTTAGCAATGCAAGAAGAATTAAATCAATTTACAAGAAATAATGTATGGACTTTAGTTGAAAGACCTAAAAATCATTCAGTAATAGGATCAAAATGGGTTTTTAGAAATAAACTAGATGAAAATGGCATAGTAATTAGAAACAAAGCTAGATTAGTTGCAAAAGGATATAATCAAGAAGAAGGTATTGATTTTGATGAAACCTTTGCACCTGTAGCTAGATTAGAAGCCATTAGACTTTTACTAGCATTTGCATGTCACATGAACATTAATTTATTTCAAATGGATGTTAAAAGCGCATTTTTAAATGGATTTATAAATGAAGAAGTTTATGTAGAACAACCACCAGGTTTTGAAGATCACGAATTTTCAAATCACGTTTTTAAATTACACAAAGCATTATATGGTTTGAAACAAGCACCTAGAGCTTGGTATGATAGACTAAGTAAATTTTAATTGAAAATGATTTCACAAGAGGAAATGTTGATAAAACATTATTTTTGAAAAGAAAAAGTAAAGATTTACTTGTAGTACAAATATACGTTGATGACATTGTTTTTGGTGCTACTAACGATTCTCTATGTCAAGAATTTGCCAAGTTAATGCAGGGAGAATTCGAGATGAGCATGATGGGAGAACTCAACTTCTTCCTTGGACTCCAAATCAAACAAAGCAAAGAGGGTATCTTTATCAACCAAACAAAGTACACAAGAGAGATTCTAAAGAAATTTGGTATGGAATCAATTAAACCCCTCGGAACACCAATGAGTCCTTCATGCAAGCTGGACAAAGATGAAGAAGGTAAAAAGGTTGATCAAAAGTATTATCGAGGTATTATCGGATCCCTTCTTTATTTAACCGCAAGTAGACCAGATATTATGTTTTCTGTATGTTTATGTGCTAGATTTCAATCAGAACCTAAAGAATCACACTTAATAGCTGTTAAAAGAATACTAAGATACTTAAGTGGAACAAAAAATGTAGGTTTATGGTATTCTAGAGACTCCACATTAAATCTAATTGCATACTCAGATTCTGATTATGCCGGATGCAAGTTAGATAGAAAAAGCACAAGTGGTGCATGCCAATTTTTAGGAAGTAACTTAATCTCATGGTTTAGCAAAAAGCAAAATTCGGTTGCATTATCTACTGCGGAAGCAGAATATGTTGCAGCAGGAAGTTGCTGTGCTCAAATCCTATGGATTAAGAGACAACTTGAAGACTATGGTATCACACTTGATAAGACACCCATGTGATAATACAAGTGCAATAAATCTTACTAAAAATCCAATTCAACATTCAAGAACAAAGCATATTGAAATAAGATATCACTTTATAAGAGAACATGTAGCCAATAATGAAATTTGTCTTGATTATGTGAATACTGAAGAACAACTTGCAGATATATTAACAAAACCCTTAAGTGAAGAAAGATTTTGTTATCTTAGAGGAGAATTAGGAGTTTGTGATCCTTTGGAATAGTTTTCTGAAACTCTTAAGGACATCTATCTAGATTTCATCATTTTCTTGAAAAATCTTGATATTTCAATAAGGAAATCTATCTAGATCTTGATTCATTGTTTCCCCAATTGCTAAAGAACTTTAATCTATAATTTGATGATTAATTTGAATAGTTTCAAATTCTTGAAACTTAATTTTTTATCTCTGAAACTGTTAGAGTCGACTCTGACAGTTTGCGGAGTCGACACCTGAGTTTTTGATTTCTGTCTAAGTGATTAGAGCCGACTCTGGCTTTTGTGGAGCCGACTCTAATACGAGCGCTGACAGATTTTCTGGTTCGGAGCCGACACCCAGTTTTTGGGAGTCGACTCTAAGTCGAGCTAGGTCAAAAATAAAAAGGCGGAGTCGACCCCCAATCATTCCAATCGTCTCCTAAACCATTCCAAAGAACTCCAAAACTTTTCCAACTTCCCCAAATCTACTCAAAACCCTGATTAACCTTCCAATCCTCTCAATGGCTCCAAAGAGGCGCGGATTCGTCGCTGGAGCATCCGTTCCAACGAAGAGACGCACGGTTCGGAGGCAACCATCGCCTTCTTCCTCTTCGGCCACTCAAGAGGATTCACCACCATCACCCTCATCTCCTAAGGTTGATCAATTAGCTGGTAAGACCATTACCACTGGGAGAAAAGTTAATTTTGATTTATTTGAATCGGAAGGTTTCTCTATTGGAAGAAATTTAAGGGATATGGGATGGGAGAAAGTGTGCTCACTAGATTTACCCACTTATCCAGCATTGGTAAGGGAGTTTTATAATGGATTAAGCAGAGGAGAAGGAGGATTGATAAGCACAGTGAGAGGAACTAGGGTTACGGTAACAACTGAGATTCTTGGAACCCTATTAGAAATGCCCACTGTTGGTTTAATGGAATGTCAACTTAATGACAGAAGTGGTGCACTGTCAAGGATGCTAGGAAGAGATGTGACTGAGTTCGAAGAGATCTTTGCAAATCAGTTGAACCTAGAACTCAGATTATTGCATAATATATGTGGTAGAATCTTATTTCCAAAAATAGGGAGATTCGAGTATGTCTCGGAGCGAGACGTGTTGTTAATGGACTGTATAATACTGGAAGGCCAGTCAATTTAGCTGGCATGATGATAGGTTACATGGCAGAGGCAGCTACAAAGAAAAGATCAACACTGCCATACGGTATGATTCTGACACTAGTTTTTAGAAGCCAAGGTGTGCTCATAATGGAAAATGAACCTTTAAGAAAACTGAGACACACTGATTATTACAGCATTCTACTATTCATAGAATGGGATTTAAGAAAGTAAATGGTGTTTGGATGAGGAGAGAGGAAAGAACAGATAGGGATGGTGCAGAGGAAACCAGACTAGAAGAAATCCCGGGACCATCTACTGCGGGACCATCAGTCCCTGATTCATCTTTTGCGGGACCTTCTTCTGCTGGACCTTCGGAGGCCGGACCGAGTTCTATTCCATCACCTCCACATCAGCCTATAACAAATTCTGGAAGATTTTCTAATGAACAACTTGATCAGTTAAGAAGCTTACTTGCTGAGTATGACAGTCACAGGTCAAATGAAATTAATCAATTGAAAGAAGACTTTAATCTGCTGAAAGAAGAATTAAATTCGAGACTGGACATGCTATCCTTTACCTTAGGCAGTTCTGTAGAATCCTTTGGAGCTGAGCTTCACAAGATCTTCGAAAGGATGGAAGGCATTGCCGATGGATCAGGATCATATGTTCATGCAACGGGTCAATTGAAGAAGGATATTGACCTTGCAGTCTCTCAAATCGAAGCCTGCCTTGAAAATTTTAAGAAATCACAAAAGGATGATGTAATGGAGATAATAGGTCATCTAAAGAAAATTGTATTCAAGCACATCTGATCTTGTTTTTGAGTTTGATAGTTTGTACTTAGGAAGTTTTTGAATATCCAATGTATTTCATTTTGAAATGTCAACTGATGTAATGGTTCTTGCTTATGAAATACAATTTCACTTTTCAAATTTTGATTGATTGGATTCCTATGCTTTTATTGAGATTATAAATTTTTTATATACTCTCCTTATTGCTAATAACAAAAAAGGGGGAGAGATAGTTGTGTATATGCAAAGAAAGAAAGATTGAATAGGAATATTGAATAATATATGCATAAAGAAAGAAAGAAAGGGGGAGAATTAATTGTTTATGCAAAATGAATTGAAATGATTATCAGTTACAATTTGATGTTTATATAAGAGGAGCTACTCAATGCAGGGGGAGCTTAACAAAAAGCTCATTTACAATCTTATGCACATTAAGTTTAACAATTCAATATTGATGGATTATATTGAACTCATGTACAATTTTAAAGTTTACATTGAACATTGGCATCAAAACCTTAATTTCAATGGTTTAAAGTTAAAATGACTATAATCCTTAGTTTGATTGAATTTTTGAATGCATATACTCAAAGTTTTTGTTATCATCAAAAAGGGGGAGATTGTTGACCCAATTGATGATTTTGATGATTAACAAAACTATTTGAGTATAATTTTTGAAGGCTCTGATGATTTTGATTTAGTGTTTCAGCCTATAAGACTATTGAAAGATCAAAATCAGGAGTTACAATGTGTTCTGGATCGAATCTAATGTCTAGGTAAGAATTGCAGACATTAGAGTCGACTCCGAGAATCACAGAGCCGACTCCGGAACTGGCACGGTCATTAGAGTCGACTCCGAGACTGTTAGAGTCGACTCTCACAGACGAAGCAGAAAGTCGATTTTTCTGGCTCCAACCTAGAGTCGACTCCGGGTAAGTTAGAGTCGACTCCGGAAAAGTTCTTGTCGACCCCAGAAAAGCCAGAGACGACTCCGAAATATCATTTTAAAACGCCTCGAGCTAGAGCCGACTCCAGAAAAGTTAGAGTCGACTCCAACCCACCTGGAACGAAAAATAAAGTTGCCAGATCAGCTCTAACGGTAATATTTCTATTTTTACTCATTTCTAACGGATATATTTTGATACAAGGTACACTCCAACGGATAGTTTTATTCCAAAAGTGGTGTAAAAGAAATCTATAAAAAGGGAAGTCTATTGTTCAAAAAAAAGAACGAAAAATCTGAAAAACAAAGAGAGAAATCTGAGATAGACAAATCCCATTTCAAAAATCCGTGAGCTTGAATCTTGAGAGGAAAACCTTCTAGCTCAAATCCACTCCACTCCAAAAAGCTCAAGAGGAATCCAAAGCGTTCAAATCAAGTCTTGGAGGATTTCCCAACTTGGAGAAAGGAGATTCATTTCTTGCTTTTCAACCCTTCTCAACTGCTTCAACCACGAAGAATCGGAGCTGAGGCTTGATTCAATCCAGCAAGGAGAAGAAGAAAAGAAGAAAAGAAGAAAAGATCAAAAGCCAACCTATCTTCAAATCAGGCTTTTCTAAACCTTGTTATTCTTAATTTGTATATTTGCTCATTGAGGAGCTTTGTATTCACACACAATACTTATCTTATTTTTGCCTAGTTCAATCTGGGGGATTGAACTAGAGGAGGTAGTTTTACCTCGGGTTAAGCTTGTTTAAGCTTGGGTTAGTTGTGAGCCCGTGAAAAACAACGTGTAGGGTTTTGTGCTGGTAAGCCCGTGTAAAACCAGCTGGGTTCGTTGTGATCCCGGAAAAACAACAAGTTTGAGTTGTGAGCTTGGAAAACAACTCGGCTGTAATCTAAGGAGATTATAGTGTGGACCCAAGTGAATCTTGGGAGTGGACGTAGGTGTTGGTTGCACCGAACCACTATAAAATCTTGTGTTTGCGTGCTATATTTTCTCTCTCTCTATCTCTCTTTATTGCTTGTGCATTGCTTCTTATTTAATTTCACTCACTTGCACATCTTAAGCAAATCTGTTTAAAACATTTCAAAAGTCTTAAATTTTTAAGAACCCAATTCACCCCCCCCTCTTGGGTTGCCATCTGGGCCAACAGGTGTCGTCAGAGTGTTTCGCCCTATATTTTCCATTATTTCCTGTCCATATAGCTCTAGTATCATCATAAAAGCTACGACACCCCAGATTTACTGTTAAGACACCGTAGTTACAAGCCTACGACACCCGTGCTTATAACTGACCATGGAGAGAGCATGGGAATGGATATAAAGAGAAGAGGGGGGAGGGGCATTCTACAGAGGGCCAAGAGGAGAAGAGGGGGAAGCGACTCCCCAGTTTAAACCTTAAGAGTCTCAGAACGGGTGTCGTCACCTTAAAGCTAGGGTGTCATCAGATGAGAGCTGGGGTGTCATTAGATGAGAGCTGGGGTGTCGTAAGAGCCTAAGTCGGGGATGTCATCGGTCCTCGCCTTTTAACAGTCATGGAACGGGTGTCGTCACCTTAAAGGTAGGGTGTTATCGTGCATGAGAGCTAGGGTGTCGTAAGAGCCTAAGTCAGGAATATCGTCAATCACTGCCTTAACAGTCCCCGTATGGGTGTCATCGCGCTAAAGTTAGGGTGTCGTCGGATGAGAGCTGGGGTGTCGTAACAGCCTAATTTGGGGATGTCACCGGTCCCTGCCTTAACAATCCTCTCACGGGTGTCGTCGCCTTAAAGCTAGGGTATCGTCGCGATAAAGCTGGGGTGTCGTAAGAGCCTAAGTCATCGGTCTCTTCCTTAACAGTCCCAGCACGGGTATTATTGCCTTAAAGCTAGGGTGTTGTCATGCTAAAGCTGGGGTGTCGTAAGAGCCTAAGCCATCGGTCCTCACCTTAACAGTCCCTGCACGGGTGTCATCGCCTTAAAGCTAGAGTGTTGTCACCTTAAAGCTAGGGTATCATTGCTCTAAAGCTGGGGTATCATCAGATGAGAACTGGGATGTCATTAATAGCTTGAGTCGAGGATGTCATCATTCGCGACACCCCAGTTGAAACCTTACGACACCCCAGTTGAAACCTTAAGACACCCGTTCACGCTTAGGAGAAAACTTTACCATATCCCAGGATGAAATCGGTCGAAAAACAGTGACGACATCCAAGCTCCCTTATCCTTCGGTCTCAACCGATGCTAACAGGACACTCCTCATGCTTCGGTGAGTCTGAGCAATATACCACACTCTGGCTGAAACTTATGAGTTCCACTTATCTTAGGGACGCTACACCTTAGCCTCGTCAAGATCACCAAAGATATCCTAGGAGGATGGTCCGTTTGGTAAGGCTCACATGATAAGAGCGAATGACATCAAACACAAAAGTTACTAAAATTTCTTTTTATTCATCACACAAGAAAGACAAGAAGAAAAGAAAAGAAAAAAGTATAGGAGCCCTCACTGGGGCTTATCATCTTCTCCGGGTGCTGCCGAGCTTCCCCCACGCTGCGGGGCTAACTCGGCGATCTAGCGTTGGAGGGACGCTACTTGTGCCTCCAGCTGGCTATTGGCCCAATGCAGGAGCTCGATCTCTCTCATTGAAATGGCCAGGTATTGCTCGGTCGCCCTGTGGAGTTGCTCGCAGTTTGCGAGCGACGACGCAAAGACTTCCCCATCGACGGTTACCGTGGTGCGGTTCCCATGGGGCCCACCATGGCCACTGACACCGCTGCTTGGCAGTTCAGTCGATCGCCTCTCGCCTCCAGAAACCATCTCAGTATCCAAAAATTTTGAAAGATCAGCTGAAAAGGTGATTAACGATGGCATTCTCCAATCCATATTTAAGCTACTCCTGGTGGGTGTTTCGATTGCCCGAGCTATCAGCTCCGGCGCCCCTATCATGGAAGCTCACCACGTGCCACCATCTCAGTGGGTGCTCATAGGAAATGAAGGGTTGCCCCCCCTCGATGAGTTTCGAAGGGTGGGGAATAGAAGAAACCATTACTAAGAGAGTGTCGGGAAGCCAAATACACATTGGATGGATAAGCTTTACGACGTCCCAAGAGTCAACCGACCGAAAGTATGATGGCACCAAAGTTATGTTCACCCAAAAAAGATCTACGACGCCGCAGTTGAAACCTCACGACACCCTAGTACCAATGCTACGACACCTATGCTTATAAATGACCACGAAGAGAATCCCCGCGACACCCAGGAGGAATTCGGCCGAAAATCCTTCGTGACACCCCAGTTGAAACCTCACGACACCCTTGGTATAAACTTATGACACCACTACGATAAATTTGAACTAGGCGGGAATTTTGACATCACCCTAGTTGTCGTCGCACCTTAACAGTCCCCGCATGGGTGTCATCGCCTTAATTAAAGCTAGGGTGTCGTCGCTCTAAAGCTTGGGTGTCGTAAGAGCCTAAGTCATCGGTCCTCGCCTTAACAGTTCCCTCATGGGTGTCGTCGCACTAAAGCTAGGTGTCGTAAGAGCCTAAGTCATCGGTCCCTGCCTTAACAGTCCCGGCATGGGTGTCGTCGCCTTAAAGCTAGGGTATCGTCACACTAAAGCTGGGGTGTCGTAAGAGCCTAAGTTGTTAGTCCTCGCCTTAACAGTTCCCGCACGGGTGTCATCGCCTTAAAGCTAGGGTGTCGTCGCTCTAAAGCTGGGGTATCATAAGAGCCTAAGTTGGAGATGTCGTCGCCTTAAAGCTAGGGTGTCATCTGATGAGAGCTGGGGTGTCGTAACAGCCTAATTGTATTGTCATATTTCTTCAAGTGAGGTGTCGTATTTTTTTAACATTGGTGTCCTAATGCTTTGTCAGGATATATTGACAGCTAAATCAATGGATATCATTGTTCATGATGTGTACCTATATTTTCACAGATGATGCTAAAATTATAGATCGGAAAGAAATCAACCACACTCCCGGCCGTGCACCTTCACCCATCGCTCCAAATCAGGGGTTGATACTGTAGTTCCTCAAACTGGAATGGAATTCAATTCAGCAGATGAAGTATATACTTTCTACAATGGATACGTAAAAAGAGTTGGTTTTGAATCACAACAGTGTGTAGCAGGACCAACAACAAAAACAACTTTGCTTCAAGCACCTGGCGTGTTGGAGGCAAGAAAAATCTAGAAAAACAGAGAAGAGTATGAATCATAGGGATACTGGGAAAGTTGATTGCATGGCATCCATAAAAGCAAGACTGAATGCTACAAGTGGTAAGTGGATATTGGATGAGGTTTCTCTAGAACATAACCATGGGATGTCCATAACATCAACTGGTTATCTACGGTCGCATAGGAGGATCAGCACACCAGAGAAGGCAGAGATCAGCAATTTACATGCCGTGAATGTTTCGATAACTCAGATATACTCTGCCATAGCAAGGAGAAAAGGGGGCAGAAGACAATTGGATTTCACCGAGAAGGATGCTCGTAACTTCATTTGTCGCGAACGTCAGTCTAAGCTGAAAGAAGGAGATGCTCAGTCGATGGTAATTCATTTCATCCGAAATGCAACTCAGAAATCCCAATTTCTTCTATACCTTAGACCTCAATGATAATGGTCATCTGAGGTCTGTCTTCTGGATTCATCCAAGGTCAAGATTGGCATGCACATACTTCGGTGATGTTCTAAGCTTTGACTCACCTACTTGACAAATAGATATCAAATGCCTTTTTGTCCATTCGTCGGGTCAACCATCATGGACAGTCCACCTTGCTTGGATGCGCATTGTTGTCTGATGAGAGTACTGAGACATATAAATGGGTTTTTCAGACATGGCTGGATGCAATGGTGGTCAAGCACCTATTGCCATAATAACTGACCAAGATAAGGCAATCGAGGCTGCTGTCAAAGAAGTTTTTCCTAACACACGACATCGATTTTGTCTTTGGCATATATTGAAGAAGATACCTAAAAAGATTGGCCACATTTGCACGGCAAATCCCAAGTTTATGGTTGATTTCGATGAGGCGATATATGATTCATTGACCATACATTCATTCGAGGAAAGGTGGGCACATGTTATGGAGAAATATAAAGAATGCAAGTCTATAGATTGGTTCAATGTCCTTTACGAATGTCGGGATAAATGGGTCCCAGTTTACCTAAAGGATACATTCTTCGCAGGTTTGTATGTCATTGTCTTTGGTTCATGTTCGCATTTAAACGCTTCTTTTTTTGACAAAATTTGTAACAGGGATGTCATCTTCACAAAGGAGCGAGGGCATTAATCACTTCTTCGATGGGTTTATAAATTCGAAGACACACTAACGGAGTTCATAAGTAAGTACGAAGATGCCTTGGAAAAAGGTACGAGGCCGAAAATGAGGAAGATAATAGGACATTGCAAACGATTGCTTTCCTAAAGACATCATCACCTTTTGAGAGACAAGCTGCAGGAAGGTATACAAGGCGCATTTTCAAAAAATTTCAGAATGAGATCCTTGAAATGGCTGCATCAAATACTAAATTGATCAAGGAAGCTGATGACTGTTGTGTATATTCCGTAAAGTCGTATGAAAGGATTGAAGTCGATGGAATCGGCAAGGAGATGATCAAAGATATATCGTGTCATACGATAGAAATATTGAGGATGTCCAATGCCAGTGCCGATCCTTTCAGTTCAAGGGGTACCTGTGTAGGCATGCCTTGTTGGTTCTTCATCAAAGCGACGTATTTCGTTTACCAGATAAATACTTCTTGAAGAGATGGTGCAAGGACATGAAATACCAATTCGATGATTTCGACTGCAATACTGAATGTTATGATAAAAGCACACGAAAATCACGGTACGCAGTGATAATTTTTTATTTGAAATGTCTTAATATTGTTTTCGATAACATTATGTTATTGGTTGTAGATATAGTTTGCTGAGTCATCGGATGATGAAGCTCGCAGAGATAGCCTCCATGTCTGAAGATGCATTTAATTTAGTGATGGATGGTCTAACACCTATATTCAAAATTGCCGTGGATGCTAACTGCGTAGCTAAGCCAAGTACAGAGCTTGTAATTCAAGATCCTCAGCAAATTAGGATGAAAGGTCACCCAAGAGAGAACAGATTAAAGAGTGGAGTCGAGAAGAAGTCAAAAAGATCAAAAAAATCTGGTCAAGGCAACCGTTGACGCTTCACCAATGCAAAATGAAGTAAGAGCTACTTCAAGCAACAGGCAGACTTGTATGCAGTCAATTAACACCGGAGAGGACATGGAAAGAATTGTACCACCTTTCGAAATTTGATGGACGAGTTTGATGCTTATGTATTGAGTCAACTAACACAGTAGCACATATAAAACATAGGTGTCATAACTTTGTAACTAGGTTGTCTTGGTCACAAATGAAGTGCTTTATAACTAGGGTGTCTTTTTTAGCCAAATGAAGTGCTCATCTCGTCTGCCAAGAGGATTTGATATTTTACGAATATGCTTGCACTGTTACAACACCCCAGCTCTCGCCTAACAATACCCTTGCTTTAAAGCGATGACACCCCTGTTCTCACGAAAGGACACTAATGCTTCTAGCACGACGACACCCCAGCTTTGGGCTAATGACACCCTAGCTTTAGCTCAAAGACACCGAAAGGTAAAAATCCTATGACACCCCTGTTCTCACGAAAGGACACCAATGCTTCTAGCGCGACGACACCCCAGCTCTGGGCTAACAACACCCTAGCTTTAGCTCGACGACACCTGAAAGGAAAAAATCATACGACACCCCTATTCTCACGAAAGGACACCAATGCTTCTAGCGCGACGACCCTCCAGCTCTGGGCTAACGATACCCTAGCTTTAGCTCAACAACATCCGAAAGGCAAAAATCCTACAACACCCCTGTTCTTACGAAAGGACACCAATGCTTCTAGCGCGACGACACCCCAGCTCTGGGCTAACGACACCCTAGCTTTAGCTCGACGACACCCGAAAGGCAAAAATCCTACGATACCCCTATTCTCACGAAAGGATACCAATGCTTCTAGCGCGATGACCCCCAGCTCTGGGCTAACGACACTCTAGCTTTAGCTCGACGACACCCAAAAGGCAAAAATCCTACGACACCCCTGTTCTCACGAAAGGATACCAATGCTTCTAGCGCGACGACACCCCAACTCTGGGCTAATGACACCCTAGCTTTAGCTCGACGACACCCAAAAGGCAAAAATCCTATGATACCCCTGTCTTCGACGACTTTCTAGAACGGGTTGTCTCATAAGAATCTCCTGACCTTGGATGTCTTTCATTTCCTCGGCTCTTTTTTAACCCTCCTAACAAGAGAAGGCATTCCAATGATTTCTATGTCAACATCATCACCCTTTGGAGCAGGGGTGCCAAGTTTCTTATTGGATTTGGACTCCAATTGGCCCTCCGTAGAATGCCCCTCCCCGCTCTTCTCCTCCTCTTTATTTTCAATCCCATGCTCTGTTTTATCGTCCAGGGATTCCCCCTCCAATCTCTTCTCCTTTTGGTCCTCATCCATCTTATTCTCCTCCTCCATCGTATTCTCCTTAGTATTTCCTTTAACAGGCTCGAGAAGACAGTCCAGGGAAAGCCCCTCCTCTGTCTTCCTGTCTCCCTTGTCCTCCTCATTTATTGCATTGCTTTCCTTTCTGAACATGGAACTGAGGAGGCTCTCATCAATGGACAGCCTGTGCCTGAGCTCGTCGAGTTGATCCTTAATGCAGGCTAATTCAATCCTCAACTCGGCACAGCTTTCGCAGCACTCTGTTGGTTTAGGCAATGCTACTGTCTGTTGACTGAAAAGCCAGTGCTCCTCTGATAGTGGTACAGTAGCTCCTTCCAACTGCAAAGCAAGACGATAAATAAACTAATATTAAGTGAAAATATTAACACATTAAATGAAAAAATATGGTTAGAGCAATGAAGCAATGTATTAGCTTACCAAGTCATGAGGCTGCATGTTGGCAACCCAAACCGACTGGATCTTCATTTGGTTATCATACCACTTCAACAGCTGGGGCAGTTTATCGGGATATGCTGGTGCTCTCATTGATGTATGCTCGAGGAACCACGCTTGAACATGATAATTTTTGAATATAAAAAAATGTAATATTAACAAAGAAATTATACTAAAGACACTATTTCTTCATCTCAATAATCCTTACCACCAGTGCTGCCGAGCATCCGAACAGGGTAGGCTACCTCCTAACCTTTTGTGCTCTCTTTGATTGGATCGGCTCCTCGGAACGCAAGCAAGCAGCTACTTTTGGAAGAGCCAGAACAATCAGCTCCTTGAATGCCGAAGCCTAGTCGATCCTATCCAGCTGACTTAAGTCATCCGAGTGCTGGATGAGATACTATGGACATCTTTGATTAGACTTTGGAGCCAAAAACATGGCAAACATGTAGGCGATCCAAAGTCTGACGTTGTCCTCGACATCTTCCTCGACATCTTCCTGTTTCCCACAACATTTTCAATTCGGCCACCAACGGTTGCAGAAAGACATCAATCTTTTCCTTTGGATTTGATGGTCCTGGAACCAAAACGGTTAAAAACATTGCAGTATCTTTCATGCACTTCCACGGAGGAAGGTTATATACAGTCAGTATCACAGGCCAACATGAATACTGTTGCCCCGCTTGACCAAATGGTTGGAAGCCATCGGTACAAAGACCTAATCTCACATTCCTTATATCTTCAGCGAAATCAGGATGATTTTCATTGAAATGCTTCCAAGCCTTTGAATCTGATGGATGCCGCATTTCATCCTCTTTAGATTCATGTTCGGCATGCCATCTCATATCAGCAGCTATTGCCTCAGATCTGTATAATCTCTGCAGGCGTGGGGTAAGAGAAAAGTAATGCATCCTCTTGTAAGGCACACTTTTCCTCCTACTTGTACCGGCTCCTCCTTCGGTGTTTTTGTACCTCGATTGCCCACAAATCTTACACCATCTCAGCTCTGAGTCTTCACCCCAAAATATCATACAATTGTTCAAGCAACAATCGATCTTATTAACTGGGAGCCCAAGCCCATGCAACAACTTCTTTGTTGCGTAAAAACTGTTTGCGGTAACATTGTCATTTGGCAAAATTTCTTTGATTAACCCAGCTATAGAATTGAATGTCTTTTATGATAATTGATGTTCTGCCTTAATATTCAACATTCGAGCAGCTGTAGAGAACTGGGAATGACCCTCACAACCAGGATACAATTCTTGATTTGCAGCACGCAACATATCATAAAATTGCTGTGCTTCTGGATTTGGTTCTTCCATAAATGTATTCTGATTGAAGTCATTACCTGATGCATTCATCACCATTTGTTCATATGTGTTTAATTTCACAAATGGTTCATCCGACGGTTCCAATCGATCCAAGCCGTGATCTCGATCGGCCATGACCGATCTCGGACCGTGGCGATCGATTCGATCGGCGATGATTCGACGGTTGCGATCGATCCAAGCCCTGATCCTGATCGGCCATGATCGATCCCGGACCGTTGCGATCGGTCCAAGATCGCTGGCGATCCGACAGTTGCAATCGATCCAAGCCCTGATCCCGATCGGCCACGACTGATCTCG
Source organism: Calamus simplicifolius (assembly GCA_900491605.1). Taxonomy (NCBI): domain Eukaryota; kingdom Viridiplantae; phylum Streptophyta; class Magnoliopsida; order Arecales; family Arecaceae; genus Calamus; species Calamus simplicifolius. Next base: position 181,938 of record UESW01002369.1, on the reverse strand, counting down.
GACCATGGTGATCGGTCCGATCGGCAACGATCCGATGTTTACGATCGATCCAAGCCCTGATCCCGATCGGCCACGATCGATCTCAGACCGTGGCAATCGGTCCGATTCCAGACCGATGCGATCTGTCCGACATCGCTGGCAATCCGACGGTTCCAATCGATCCAAGCCGTGATCCCGATCGGCCATGACCGATCTCGGACCGTGGCGATCGGTCCGATCGGCAACGATCTGATGGTTGCGATCGATCCAAGCCCTAATCCTGATCAGTCACGACCGATCCCGGACCGTTGCGATCGGTCCAAGATCGCTGCCGATCCGATGGTTGCAATCGATCCAAGCCCTGATCCCGATCGACCACGACTGATCTCGGACCGTGGTGATCGGTCCGATCGGCAATGATCCGACATTTGCGATCGATCCAAGCCCTGATCCCGATCGGCCACGATCGATCTTGGACCGTGGCAATCGGTCCGATCGGCGATGATCCAACGGTTGCAATCGATCCAAGCCCTCATCCCGATCGGCCATGACCGATTCCAGACCGATGCGATCGGTCTGACATCGCTGGCGATCTGACGGTTCCAATCGATCCAAGCCGTGATCCTGATCGGCCACGACCGATCTCGAACCATGGCGATCGGTCCGATCAGCAACTATCCGACGGTTGCGATCGATCCAAGCCCTCATCCCAATCGGCCATGACCGATTCCAGACCGATGCGATCGGTCCGACATCGCTGGCGATCCGACGGTTGCGATCGATTCAAGCCGTGATCCCGATCAGCCACGACCTATCTCGGACCGTTGCAATCCGTCCGAGATCGGTGATGATCTGACGGTTGCGATCGATCCAAGCCGTGATCCCGATCGGCCATGACCGATCTCGGACCTTGGCGATCGGTCCGATCGGCGATGATCCGACGGTTGCGATCGATCCAAACCCTGATCTCGATTGGCCACGACCGATCCCGGACCGTTGCGATCGGTCCAAGATCGCTGGCGATCCGACGGTTGCGATCGATCCAAGCCGTGATCCCGATCGGCCACGACCGATCTCGGACCATGGCGATCGGTCCGATCGGCGATGATCCAACGGTTGCGATCGATCCAAGCCCTCATCCCGATCGGCCATGACCGATCTCGGACCGATGCGATCGGTCCGACATCGCTGGCGATCCGACGGTTCCAATCGATCCAAGCCGTGATCCCGATTGGCCATGACCGATCTCGGACCGTGGCGATCGGTCCGATCGGCGATGATCCGACGGTTGCGATCGATCGAAGCCCTCATCCCGATCGGCCATGACCGATTCCAGACCGATGCGATCAGTCCGACATCGCTGGCGATCCGACGGTTGCAATCGATCCAAGCCATGATCCTGATCGGCAATGACCTATCTTAGACCGTTGCAATCCGTCCGAGATCGGCGATGATCCGACGGTTGCGATCGATCCAAGCCCTGATCCCGATCGGCCACGACCGATCCCGGACTGTTGCGATCGGTCCAAGATCGCTGGCGATCCGACGGTTGCAATCGATCCAAGCCATGATCCCGATCGGCCATGACCAATCTTAGACCGTGGTGATCGGTCCGATCGGCGACGATCCAACGGTTGCGATCGATCCAAGCCCTCATCCCGATCGGCCATGACCGATTCCAGACCGATGCGATCGGTCCGACATCGCTGGTGATCCAACGGCTCCAATCGATCCAAGCCGTGATCCCGATCGGCCACGACCGATCTTGGACCGTGGCGATCGGTCCGATCGGCGATGATCCGACGGTTGTGATCGATCCAAGCCCTCATCCCGATTGGCCATGATCGATTCCAGACCGATGCGATCGGTCCGACATCGCTGGCGATCCGACGATTGCGATCGATCCAAGCCGTGATCCCGATCCGCCATGACCTATCTCGGACCGTTGCAATCCGTCCAAGATCGGCGACGATCCGACGGTTGCGATCGATCCAAGCTATGATCCCGATTGGCCATGAACGATCTCGAACCTTGGTGATCGGTCCGATCGGCGATAATCCGACGGTTGCGATCGATCCAAGCCCTGATCCCGATCGGCCACGACCAATCCCGGACCGTTGCGATCGGTCCAAGATCGCTGGCGATCCGACGGTTGCAATCGATCCAAGCCGTGATCCCGATTATACTTTATAAAATTTAATTTAATTTAAAATAATTACGACGCATTTATTGCGTCGCTAAATTAAAAAATAATTTTAATTTATTTTCTGGTTTATTGCGTCGCTATTTAAAATATTTAATTTTTTTCAAAACATTACGACGCAATAAATGCGTCCCAATATTTTTTAAAAAATTTATACTTTAAAAAATTTAATTTCATTTAAATTATTTGCGACGCAATTGGTGCGTCGCTAAATTAAAAATAATTTTTCTAATTTTCTGGTTTATTGCATCGCTAATGCGTCGCTATTTAATATATTTAATTCTTTTAAAAACATTGCGACGCACTGTGTTGCGTCGCAATATTTTTTTCCGATATTTATATTTTATAAAATTTAATTTCATTTAAATTATTTGCGATACAATTTTGCATCGCTAAATTAAAATAATTTCTCTAATTTTTTGTTTTATTGCGTCGCTAATGCATCGCTATTTAACATATTTAATTCTGTTAAAAATATTGCGACGCACTGAGTTGCGTCGCAATATTTTTTTCCGATATTTAAATTTTATAAAAAATTAATTTAAAAATATTGCGACGCATTATTTGCGTCGCAATATTAAATTTTTTTTTTTATTTTCTGGTTAATTGAGTCGCTAATGCATCGCTAATTGCGTTGCAATATTTTGTTGTCACAGAGGCGTCGCAAAGTGGTCGCAAGTTTAGCAACGCAATTATGCGTCGCTAAACTTGCGTCGCTATTTCAGTATTTTCTTGTAGTGAGTTATAGCCTTTTAGTTATCTTGAAATCCACTGCAGGATGTATTTGTTCAAGTCAATGCAAAATAATTTATAACCACTTGAACAGCAAGATATAATAACCTACTTATTTTCAGCTTTGGCCTTTTCTTTTTCCTCCCATGCCTTTATTAAAGATATTCTCTTCTCTGTTTCAACCCTTGCAAGTTGAGCATCTGGAAGTGACAGAATCAAAAATATTTTCCTGTTCTTTTCCAGGTATATAATACAGAACAATAAAGTACCAATTCAATTTGTCAATTTTCAAATAATTTCCTTTCTCAGTCGAACCTTCTGTGGCTTTCTCTGGAGTATCTGCAACTTCTGTATAAAGAAAAATCAATTAAAGATTAATTAAAGGTCTAATTATAGAAACGATTCTCACAACTTGACATTGGCATAGTAGATGATCTCCAAAATGTAATATCCTGAAGTCTAGTATAAGTATGTTAGACGAAGGGAAATGATTCATTGGTACGTATATGGCACCTTACGAGTATGTTAAAATAGATCACATGCACAATGTAATATGACATGCATGATAATTTGAACTTAGGATCTCCCTAGTGCATGCTCTAAGCGAAGGCGAATCAACCATTGGACACAAGTCCCAGACAACTTGCCCTTCTTTCAAAGCATAACAGTCCATTTCCTTTATCACCCAAAGCCAATCTCTTCCAACATTTTTATATCAAAAGAAATATAAAGTAAAGGTGGTATTAGAAGGGATCCATTGTATTAGAGTAGCGAATGATAAACGGAATTAGTAAAAGCCATGAGCCTAATGTAGACATTTTGTCATTTCACTAACCCTTCATCCTTAAACAGCCTAGTCTCCTGGCTTTTTCTTGAATGAACGGTTCAAAGCGATCAAGAAAGTTAACCCAATAGGCTTCAAAATCTAGACTGCAATTTTAAACCTGGAATCACTTTTCCAGATATACCACTCTACTGTAGCACATAGACTTCAGTTATACTATACTGTATATACCAAGCGGATGAAATTTCTTTTTCCACTTTCGAGTGATAAGATGATACATACTCTGCGTTGACCTTTGTGCAGAGATTTCTCTGCGGATGCCCAGGAAAATGAATAAGAAAAAATATCAACTAAAAGTCTTGTTCAACAAAGTTTTCGGTTGATTAAAAATTTTGTTCGATGAAGATTCTATTTAATCGGTCACATCTTAGAGATGGATGACTTAACATCTTCCAACTTAATGACTGATGAAGGTTCCCATCCTTTATATTTGGGATGAACTAGTAAACAAACTACCTACAATATTCTTATAAACCAACATACCGTTTCGACAAAAGGGTACTGACCCATGCAAAGAACAAAAGGCTTTGAATAAACTATGAAGCTATAAAGCAAGCATAATCATGATAATTTACACTGCCCCTCTAAATATATCTGATGACGCTCGATCACCCCTCCTGGACGTCGGGAATGGAGGCTCTTCTTCTTCACCGGGTCGCCTGCAAAGAAGTCCCAAGACCAGAGAGGGTTCTCCGATGGGACCCTCCGATGCCCAAGTTAGTGACAGAGGTCACAGCAGAGAAGGAGCTCGAGAAAGCTCTTGAGGAGGGAGAAGTCTCAGAAGGATCAGGTAGTTCCCTTGAGAGTTAGGGCGTCGAGTGCGTAAAATGTGCGTTACCTGGTTTCTCGACGTAACTTACCCTTTTATAGGGGTTGGTGCTGGCACCATCACATGGGTTTCCGTGAAGTCAGAAGGTCTACTGAGCTGTTGCGTGAATCTGGGCTGGTTGGTGGGTTACGTCCCATCAGCGGCTGGGCTGTTGGGCGGCGCACGTCGTGCGTCTGACGTTGCCGGGTGGCGTGCGTCAGAGAGGTGGTTTTTTGAACAGCTGGGGCTGATCTGGCGGGAACCGGAGGGTCCTATCTTGTCAGGGCCGAGCTGGGTCGACCTGAGATGGCCGGGGCCCATCCAGTCGGCAAGGCGGTGCTGGGGTGGGGCCGAATCGGCGGGACTGGAGGCGACGGGGCTGAGTCGGGCCGGCCGGGGACGGCCTTGGCCGACTTGGCGGATTGGAGACTCTGGGGCCGAGTCGGGCCGACCGGGGACGGCCTTGGCCGACTCGGCAGGACTGGAGACGCTGGGGCCAGGTCGGGCCACCCGGGGATGGCCTTGACCGACTCGGCGGGACTGGAGACGCCGGGGCCGAGTCGGGCCGATCGGGGACAGCCTTGGCCGACTCGGCAGGACTGGAGACGCCGGGACCGGGTCGGGCCGACCGGGGATGGCCTTGGCCGACTCGGCGGGATTGGAGACGCCGGGACCGGGTCGGGCCGACCGGGACGGCCTTGGCTGACTCGGCGGGACTGGAGACTCCGGGGCCGAGTAGGGCCGATCGGGGACGGCCTTGGCCGACTCGGCAGGACTGGAGACTCCGAGGCCGAGTCGGGCCGACCGGGGATGGCCTTGGCCGACTCGGCGGGATTGGGACGCCGGGGCCGGGTCGGGCTGACTGGGGACGGCCTTGGCCGACTTAGCGGGACTGGAGACTCCGGGGCCAAGTCGGGCCGACCGGGGATGGCTTTGGCCGACTCGGCGGGACTGGAGATGCCGGGGCCAGGTCGGGCTGGTCGGGAACGGCCTTGGCCGACTCGGCGAGACTGGAGACGCTGGGGCCGCCTGGCTTGGAGATGACGGGGCCGAGTCGGGCCGGTCGGGGACGGCCTTGGCCGACTCGGCGGACTTGGAGACGATGGGGCCGAGTCGGGCTGGTCGGGGATGGCCTTGGCCGACTCGGTGGACTTGGAGACGACGGGACCGGCTAGGACCGTGCCGGGGCTGCCTGGCTTGGAGACGACGGGGCCGAGTCGGGCCTGCCGGGGACGGCCTTGGCCGACTCGGCGGATTTGGAGATGATGTGGCCGAGTCGGGCTGGTCAGGGACGGCCTTGGTCGACTCGGTGGACTTGGAGAGGATGGGACCGGCTAGGAACGTGCCGGGGCTGCCTGGCTTGGAGATGACTGGGCCGAATCGGGCCGACCGGGGACGGCCTTGGCCGACTCGGCGGGATTGAAGACGCTGGGGCCGGCTAGGAACGTGCCGGGGCTGCCTGGCTTGGAGACGCCGGTCTTGGCAGGTGTCGGCCTTTGATGTGCCAGCCTTGGAGGCCGGCGCTGGAGACGATGCTGGAGGCCGACGCTGGAGCTCGCGCTAGAGTATGTCGGCCTTTGGTCAGCGCTGGAGGCTGGCGCCGGAGGCCAACGTTGGCAGCCGACGCTGGCGGCCGCGCCGGAGTCTGTCGGCCTTTGGCCAGCGCGGGAGGCTGGCGCTAGGGGCCGACGCTGGCGGCCAGCGCTGTCGACCTTTGGCTAGCGCTGGAGGCCAGCGCTGGAGGCCAACATTGGTGGCCGACGCTGGCGGCCGGCGCTGGAGTCTATCAGTCTTTGGGGCCGTTCAAAAATTTTATTTTTCATGGGGTCAACTGGCCCCATCAAATGCCCCCCACACTCCTTGAGCTTGCGTGCCCCGCATCGGCTAAGCGAAAGGAGTGTAGGACTTTTACCTTGGTACCTTGCGCTGCCTTGGATGGACGTCTGCGTGCCTTCTTTGGCTAGCTGAGGGTGGCCAGTAATCCTCTCCCAACGCGGGGTCCGGGAGTGAACCCCGGAGGGTGACCCGAGAGCTGGGCATCGTCAGGTTCCTTTTGAACCGCCTCTGGGGTGTGGAACCTCTGCAAGGGATGACTCAGCCGGGTACAGAGCCTTTAGGGTCTTAACTGACTCGGGGGCACCGCCGTGTCGGGGCCGAGTGGTGTCCCGTGGGCCGCAATGCCAGTAAGCTCCTTTTGAACCAGCCTGGGGGTTTGTGTTCCGCCCAAGTGGTGACTCAGTCGGGTACGGAGCCTTTAGGGTCTTAACCAACTCGGGGGCACCGCCATGCCGGAGCCGAGTGGTGTCCCGTGGGCTGCGATGCCAGTGAGCTCCTTTTGAACCAGCCTGGGGGTTTGTGTTCTGCCCAAGTGGCGACTCAGCCGTGTACGGAGTCTTTAGGGTCTTAACCAACTCGGGGGCACTGCCGTGCCGAGCCGCGTGGTGTCCCGTGGGCCGCGATGCCAGTGAGCTCCTTTTGAACCAGCCTGGGGGTTTATGTTCCGTCCAAGTGGCGACTCAGCCAGGTACGGAGTTTAGGGTCTTAACCAACTTGGGGGCACCGCCGTGTCGGAGCCGAGTGGTGTCCCGTGGGCCGCGATGCCAGTAAGCTCCTTTTGAACCAGCTTGGGGGTTTGTGTTCTGCCCAAGTGGCGACTCAGCTGGGTACGGAGCCTTTAGGGTCTTAACCAACTCGGGGGCACCGCCGTGTCGGAGCCGAGTGGTGTCCCGTGGGCCGCGATGCCAGTGAGCTCCTTTTGAACCAGCCTGGGGGTTTGTGTTCCACCCAAGTGGTGACTCAGCTGGGTACGGAGCCTTTAGGGTCTTAACCAAATCGGGGGCACCGCCGTGCCGGAGCCGAGTGGTTTCCCGTGGGCCGTGATGCCAGTGAGCTCCTTTTGAGAGACTTGCGCAAGGGAAGACAAACTGTGTCGCCAGAAAGGACCTTTTTCTTTATTGCTTATGCCTCTGGGAGTACATTATTGATAATATCGGCGGAGGTTGTCCGCATTCTAGGTACGTGGAATGGGCTTCCCGTCAAGCTCTTCTAGTTTGTATGCCCCCTGATGGAGCGCCTCGGCGACACGGTAGGGGCCTTCCCAGTTGGGGGATAGCTTGCCCCCTTCGGTAGGCTTTGATACCTCGGCCTTTCGCAGTACCAAGTCTCCACGGCGAAAAACCTTGGGACGAACTCGGCGTTGTAGTACTTAGCCGCTCACTGGCGAAAGGTCACCATGCGCAGTCTCGCTCTATCATGCGCCTCATCGATGAAGTCTAGGTTGGATCGAATCAGCGCGGGGTTGCCTTCCTCACTGAAGGACTCCACATGTGGACTGGGCAATCCGATCTCGACGGGGATGACGGCCTCGGATCCGAAGGAGAGGCTGAAAGGAGTTTCGCCCGTCGGGGCACTGGACGTTGTGTGGTAGGCCCATATCACACTGGGGAGCTCTTCTACCCAGCATCCTTTGGAGCCGTCTAGGCGAGTCCTGAGCCCTCTGAGGATGGTGCGGTTCATGACCTCAGCCTCCCCGTTGGTCTGGGGGTGGCCGACGGAGGTGAATCGGTGGCGAATGCCTAACTCCTCGCAGAAGATTTTGAATGCCTCGTTGTTGAACTGGCGACCGTTGTCCGTGACGAGGGTGTGAGGCAAGCCAAAGCGGCATATGATCGACTTCCAGAAGAAAGTCTTAACTTTGCTCTCCGTGATTTTGGCCAACGCCTCGACCTCGACCCACTTGGTGAAGTAGTCGATGGCGACCAGCAAGAATCTCCGCTGTCCTGAAGCTGGGTGAACGGTCCAAGGATGTCCATTCCCCACTAGGCGAAGGGCCACGGAGCCGAGAGTGGGCTCAGCGGGGCAGGCAGCCGACACTGGATGTGCGCATGGCGCTGGCAGCCGTCGCACCTTTGAACTAGCTTGGCTGCGTCCTCCTTCATAGTGAGCCAGAAGTATCCCTGACGGAGAGCCTTCTGGGCCAAGGATCTGCCCCCCAGATGATTCCCGCAAATGCCCTCATGGATTTCTCTGAGGATGTAGTCGGCATCGGTGGGGCCTACGCACTTAAGCAACGGGTAGGAAAATGACCTTCTGTATAGGCACCCATCGAGGAGGACGAACTTGGAGGCTCTCCACTTGAGCAATCTGGCTTCGTTGCGGTCGTCAGGAAGGGTGCCGTCGGCGAGGTAGCGAACATAGGCATTCATCCATGTAGGTTCCAGGGTGAGCGGGAGGACTTCCTCCCCGCCCTCTATACTGGGCCTTTCTAGATATTCGATGTAGGCATCCCTTGTCAGGCCGTCGGCGGAGGTAGCCAGTCGAGAGAGGACGTCGGCCTTTGCGTTTTCGCTCCGAAGGATATAACTGATGCTGAAGTAAGGCAGTGAGGAGGTCAAGAGTGAACCTTTTTCAGATATTGCGCCATAACGGGGTCGCACGCCTCATACTCTCCGTTGATTTGCCCGGAGACGAGTTGCGAGTCCGTGTAGGCTCTGAGGTGCCTTGCTCCAACCTCCTGGGCTAATCTTAACCCAGCCAGCAGGGCTTCGTACTCCGCCTAGTTGTTGGTGGCTTCAAAAAGAAATCTTAGGGCGCACTCGGTTCTTTCTCCTTCCGGCCCGGCAAGAATGAGGCCGGCGCCACTTCCTTGAGAATTTGATGCGTCGTCCATGTGGAGGATCCAGGTCTCTCCATCACCTCTCGGCTCGGGCCTGGGCTGCTCCCCAGGGATCTCCTTGAGGTCTTCTTCCACCCAAGTGCACTCGACCAGGAAGTCGGCCAGGACTTGGGACTTCAAGGCCGGTCGTGCTTGGAAAGAGATGTCGAATTCCCCCAACTTGATGGCCCATTTGGCGAGTCGACCCGAAGTATCGGATGGGCCAGGATGGCTCGGAGAGGTTGGTCCGTCAGTACCATAATAGGATGGGCTTGAAATACGGGCGAAGACGCCGGCAGAAACTATCAAAGGCGAAAATGACTTTTTCTATTTCGGAATACCTGACCTCGGCGTCGTGCAGGACCTTTCTCACATAGTAGACTGGCCTTTGGGTCTGTCAGCGTCTAGGCGCACCAGGACTGAGCTGACGGCTTCTGTGGAGGCGGCTAAGTAAAGAAAAGACTCTCCCCGTCTCTTGGCTTGGAGAGGAGCGGTGGGGAGGACAGGAACGCCTTTAAGCCGTCGAAAGCTTCCTGGAAGTCGTCGTCCACACAAAACCGTTCACCTTCCGCAGGGCCTTAAAGAAAGGCAAGCACCTCTCTGCCGATCTAGAGAGGAAACGACTCAGCGCCGCTATCCTTCCAGTTAGCCGTTGCACTTCCTTCTTGTTGGACGGTGGCCTCATGTCAAGTATGGCACTGATCTTCTCTGGGTTTGCCTCGATTCCGCGTTGGGTCACCATAAAGCCCAAAAATTTACCTGCCGTGACCCCAAAAGCTCACTTCTTAGGGTTCAGCTTGACCTGGAAGCGACGGAGGTTGTTAAAAGTTTCTTCCAGGTCGGAGATGTGGTCGGTGGCACGGGTGCTCTTCGTCAGCATGTCGTCCACGTAGACTTCCATGTTCCGACCTAGCTGGTCCTGGAACACCTTGTTCATCATCCGCTGATAGGTCACTCCCGCATTCTTGAGGCCGAAAGGCATCACCTTGTAACAGTAAATGCCTTTCTCTGTCACGAAGGAGGTGTGCTCCTCGTCGCCGGGGTCCATCCTTATCTGATTATATCCGGAGAAGGCATCCATGAAGCTGAGAAGCTCGTGACCGAGGTGGAATCGACCAGTTGGTCAATTCTTGGCAAGGGAAAGCTGTCTTTTGGGCACGCCTTGTTGAGGTCGGTGAAGTCTATACAGATTCTCCAGCTCCCGTTGCCTTGCGCACCATGACTACGTTGGCCAGCCAGCTTGGGTAGTGTGCCTCCCGGATGTGGCCGGCGCTGATCAGCTTGTTGACTTCTTCATCAATCGCCCTTTGTCGGTCGGGGGCAAAGCTCCTCTTCTTTTGACGGATTGAACGGTGGCGCGGGTCGATGTTAAGCTTGTGGGTGATGACTTCCGGAGGGATGCCGGGCATGTCGGACGCTGACCAGGCGAATACGTCCGAGTTAGCCCGCAGGAAAGCTAAGAGGCGCTCCCGGTCCTCCAAGGGAAGGAGTCTGCCCACACGAACGGTCCTTGCTGGGTCATCGCTGAGAGGAAAGTCAGGAGGTGCTCGGCGGGCTCCCCTCCTTTGGCAGAATTTCTAGGGTCAGATGCCTCCAGGGCCGGGTCGGCCTCCAGAGGGCTCGACGCCGCATGATAGCAAGGTAAGACCGGGCTTATCTCCGCACATTTCTCCAACTCCCTCGCTGGTGGGAACTACACCAGTAGAAGTCGGGTGGAGATAACCACATCCAAAAGATTTAGGTTGGGATGCCCAAGAATGGCGTTGTATGCCAAAGGGACCCTCACGACTAGGAATTTCATGATCACGGTGCTTTGGCATTGTGGGGTTCCGACCGTCACAGGCAAGGATATTTTGCCCTCAACCCTCATGGAATCTCTAGTGAATCCGACTAGCGGGGTCACCACGGGCTGAAGGGAGTCGATAGATAAACCCATTCGAACAAAGGCGTCGTAAGTAAGGATGTCAGCTGAGCTGCCACTATCAACTAAAATCCTTTTTACAGGGTACTTGGAGATCGTCATAGCGACGACTATGCCTTCATTGTTTACATTCTCCATTACAGCCGTCTCCCCCCGGGGCATTACATTATTTGAAGCATCCTCCCCCCTCTGCCACTTGGCGCAGAGGCTGACCTCCAGGACACCATTCCGACAGTCCGCTCCATGGGGGTGTTGTCGATGGCGGCTTGAGCTGGTGGAGGCCCCATGATGGCCAGCAGCGGCTGTGGCATCTTCTGTATGTACTTACCGAGGTAGCCCCGTTGGATGAGCTCCTCGATAGCCCATTTCAAACTGTAGCAGCTGTCGTGTCATGGCCGTAGTCCCGGTGGAATCGAAAGTAGCGGCTTCTGTCGCGGGATACACCCTTCTTCATGGGGGGAGGACGTTGAAGGTAGGGCTCACCCTCGATCTCCATCAGGATGTGGGATCGAGGGGCGAGGAGAGGAGTGAGCCTACCCTCGTCGGGGACAGGGCTCCGACGCCTGTTGTCGGACTGGCGAGGGGGGTCGGATCGGCAATGGCGAGGAGGTCCGCTCGGCTCAGGGCGAGCGGATTTGTGGCTGGAGCCCTTTGAAGACTCCCGACGAGTGAGGTCGGCTTCATCTGCCCGGATGTACTTCTGGGCCCGGAGGAGGAGGTCAGAGTAAGAGCTCGGGGGCTTCTTGTCCAAGGAGAAGGTGAAGCGGGACGGAAGGAGTCCTCGCTTCAGCGCCAGGGTGGCCACCGCATCATTGAGATGGTAGACCTCGAGGGCGACGGTTTTGAATCGGGACACAAAGTCCCGCAGGGACTCTCCTTCCTTCTGCAGACGGAGAAGAGGCTGTCCGCCACCCTTGGGATCCGGCGGCAGGCATCAAAGTGGGCCAGGAATGCCCTCTCCAGCTCCCGGAAGGAGTCTATGCTGTGGGGGGACAGGCGTGAATGCCATGCACGGGCGGCCTTCTGCAGGGTTGCAGGAAAGGCCTTGCAGAGAAGGGCGTCTGAGGCGCCCTGGACTTGCATCATGGCCTTAGCTCTCGAGGTGGTCGAGAGGGTCGGTTGTATCATCGTACGGGTCCACTTGGGGGAAGCGGAACTTGGAGGGACCGGTTCCTCCAGTATGCGGTGGGTGTAAGGAGGACGAGTGTCGAACTCTCCTCCGGCTGGTGGTTTATCTTCATGGCGAGCTCGTCGAGGCGCCGGTTGTACTCCTCCAGGCGTTCCTTTGCCTGGCGGTTGATCGTTGGGGCCCTTCGGGATGGCTCGGAGGAAGAAGAAGAAGAGGAAGCAGAAGATGGAGATGGAAGTCGGGACTTCCGCCTGGGTTCTTCGTGATGACGTGGCTTGGGAGGAAGCTCGCTGGGGCCATGGCCAGGGGACCGTGGCCGCTTGGAGGGCTCGCGGCGAGGCTTCTGGGGGAAGCTTGACGTCGGCCGGTCCCCGACGGGGGAGCCTCCCCTTGCCGACTGCTGGCTGGCGGGATCAGTCTGGTGCTGGGTGGCCACGGACTGCTGCTGCTGGAGTCCGTGGACCATGGCAGTGAGATTCTGAACTTGCTGGGAGAGGGTTGTCAGCCGCTCCGCTGTTTGGAGGGCGGCGTCTGGCGGCGGGCTGGCAACCGGAGGGCTAGTAGCAGGGGAATTGGCCTCCTGCTATCTAGTTGGCGGGGGGAACCCCGCCGGGCAGCTGACGGAGGCATCCTGGGCTCGCGTCACCACCATGGCTTCTAGGAGAAGAGAGGGGATGGAAGGTGTAGCTCAGGGAAGATGTTCACTACTTTTCTTATGCAGCCCCCCTACCTGGCGCGCCAATCTGATGACGCTCGATCACCCCTCCTGGACGTCGGGAACGGAGGCTCTTCTTTTCACCGGGTCGCCTACAAAGAAGTCCCAAGACCGGAGAGGGTTCTCCGGTGGGACCCTCCGATGCCCAAGTTAGTGACAGAGGTCACAGCAGAGAAGGAGCTCGAGAGAGCTCTTGAGGAGGGAGAGGTCTCAGAAGGATCAGGTAGTTCCCTTGAGAGTTAGGGCGTCGAGTGCATAAAATGTGTGTACCTGGTTCTCGATGTAACTTACCCTTTTATAGGGTTGGCGCTGGCATCATCACGTGGGTTTCCGTGAAGTCAGAAGGTCTGCTGAGCCGTTGCGTGAATTTGGGCTGGTTGGTGGGTTACGTCCCATAGCGGCCGGGCTGTTGGGCAGCGCACATCGTGCGTCTGACGTTGCTGGGTGGCGTGTCAGAGAGGTGGTTTTTTGAACCGCTGGGGCTGATCTGACGGGAACCGGGGGTCCCGTCTTGTCAGGGCCGAGCTGGGTCGACCTGAGATGGCCGGGGCCCATCCAGTCGGCAAGGCAGTGCCGGGGCTAGGCTGAATCGGCGGGACTGGAGGCGACGGGGCCGAGTCGGGCTGGCCGGGGATGGCCTTGGCCGACTCGGCTGACTGGAGACTCCGGGGCCGAGTCGGGCCGACCGGGGACGGCCTTGGCCGACTCGGTGGGACTGGAGACGCCGGGGATGGGTCGGTCCAGCCGGGGACGGCCTTAGCCGACTCGGCGGGACTGGAGACGCCGGGGCCGAGTTGGGCCGACCGGGACGGCCTTGGCCGACTCGACGGGACTGGAGATGCCGGGACCGGGTCGGGCCGACCGGGGACGACCTTGGCCGACTCGGTGGGACTGGAGACTCCGGGGCCGAGTCGGGCTGACCGGGGATGGCCTTGGCCGACTCGGTGGGACTGGAGACTCCGGGGCCGAGTCGGGCCGACCGGGGATGGCCTTGGCCGACTCGGCGGGGCTGGAGACGTCGGGTCCGGGTCGGGCCGACCGGGGACGGCCTTGGCCGACTCGGCGGGACTGGAGACGTCGGGGCCGGGTCGGGCCGGCCAGGGATGGCCTTGGCCGACTCGGCGGGACTGGAGACACCGAGGCCGCCTGGCTTGGAGACGACGGGGCCAAGTCAAGCCGGCCGGGAACGGCCTTGGCCGACTCGGCGGACTTGGAGACGATGGGGCCGAGTCGGGCTGGTTGGGGATGGCCTTGGCCGACTCGGCGGACTTGGAGACGATGGGACGGCTAGGAACGTGCCGGGGCTGCCTGGCTTGGAGACGAAGGGGCCGAGTCGGGCCGGCCGGGACGGCCTTGGCCGACTCGGCGGATTTGGAGACGATGGGGCCGAGTCGGGCTGGCCGGGACGGCCTTGGCCGACTCGGCGGACATGGAGACGACGGGACCGGCTAGGAATGTGCCGGGGCTGCCTGGCTTGGAGATGACGGGGCCGAGTCGGGCCGACCGGGGATGGCCTTGGCCGACTCGGCGGGATTGGAGATGTCGAGGCCGGCTAGGAACGTGCCGGGGCTGCCTGGCTTGGAGACGCCGGTCTTGGCAGGTTTCGGCCTTTGATGTGCCGGCCTTGGAGGCCGGTGCTGGAGACGACGCTGGAGGCCGATGCTGGAGGCCGTTGCTGGAGCTCGCGCTAGAGTCTGTCGCCTTTGGCCGCGCTGGAGGCTAGCGCCGGAGGCCGACGTTGGCGGCCGACGCTAGCGGCCGACGCCAGAGTCTGGTCGGCCTTGGCTAGCGCTGGAGGCTGGCGCTGGAGGCCGACGTTGGCGGCCGACGCTGGCGGTCAGCGCCGGAGTCTGTCGGCCTTTGGCCAGCACGGGAGGCTGGCGCTAGGGGCCGACGCTGGAGGCCGACGCTGGCGGCCGGCGCTGTCGACCTTTGGCTAGCGCTGGAGGCCGGCGCTGGAGGCCGACATTGGCGGCCGACGCTGGCGGCCAGCGCTGGAGTCTATCGGTCTTTGGGGTCGTCCAAAAATTTATTTTTCATGGGGTCAACTGGCCCCATCAATATCATTTAAAATCATGAAAAGGAAAAGGGAGAGACGATATGACCTGTATCTTCCTGTAAATGCAAAAGCAATCCATGAAAGCAGCAAGGAGATCTTTTCTTTGACCATGATAGAAATTAATTATAATAATTAAAAAACCTCTTAATATAGCCAAACCTACCCCATAATAATATAATAATATAATATATTATTATATTATTTATATTATGTTAATAAAAATAATATAAATCAGATTTTTTTTATGAATAAAAAAATTGGTGTGAAAATCTCAATCCAAGATCACTTTATAAGAATAATCTTAAATATTCATTCGCAAGAAAGATATAATTTTGGATGAGTCATCTCAGGACAAACATTTCTAAAGTGATCAATCAAATCACTTTAAAAATAATTATTCATTTTTCTTCTGCTCAACAGATCATTAATTAAAATTGACTATATCCATTGACTCTTAACTTGTTCAGCACCAAGAGAGGAGAGAGTGGGAAGGAAGGTATGGCTTATGCAAGCAAAATGATTACTTCCAAAATGTCACCGTAGTGTAGCAGCGGAGAGGAATTGCGCCAACGAACGATCCCGTCAGCAGCCATTGCCGGAGACGTGGTTGTGGCGCACGTCGACATGATGACCCCGCATTAGAGCTGAAGAAGGAAATTAATATTTCCTAGCTTATTGTAGTACCCAGTACCCGGTTTATGTAAACCAGGTTCAGGATTTGGTCTTGTACTGTCCGACGCTTCGCTTTCAGCGAAGCGCTTCGGTTTTCCCGAACCCCCTTAAACCGAAGCGTTACGCAGGGGATTATATATGTGATGGAGGGAGACTCCCTCCATCATCCTGGCTTCCGTTTCCTTCAGGTAATCCCCTGGCCTCTGGAGAGAGAGAGAGAGAGAGAGCGTGAGAGACAGAGAGAGCGCGAGAGACAGAGAGATGAGATAGAGAGCGAGAGAGGGACTGGCCGATCCTGGTTCAGGCCCGGCGGCGTGCTCGCCGCCTCACCGGGCCTGAGCTTCGGCCGGCGACCCGCCGGCACCGAGGGAGGTGTCCGGCGGGGTGGTGGTGGAGAGAGAGAAGAGAGAGAGGGCCAATCGGCCCCTCTCGCGTGGTGGCGGAAGTCGGTGGTTGGTTCGGGCCCGGTGGCGTGCTTGCCGCCTAGCCGGGCCTGAGCTCCGGCCTGTCGCCTCCACCGGCGCCGAGCGTGCGTCCGGTGGAGGTCCGGCCGGCCAAGGTGGCCGGCCGTGCCGCCGGCACAGTAACGTGCTGCACGGATGTGAGAGAGATTAGAGAAAAATTGAGAGAGAGAGAGAGAGGGAGTGGATGGCCGACCGCGGCGGCGGCCGGCTCTGGCTCGGCCACCGGCGGCCGGGCCGCCCTCAATTTGGCCGGCGGCGGCCCTGGCCGCCGGCGTGATACCCGTCCCCTGTTCGGTGAAACAGGGGATCGGGTGGGTTGAGATGAATTGGGCCGGCTGGGCCGGCCGGTTCATGGCCTATTAGGCCGTGCAGCGAATAGAATTGGGGCTTATTTTTGGGTCCCGTAACGGGTTGGGATTAGCAAAAAAATTATATGGCTAGAATCTGGATGAATTCTAGTTTCTTGGGGTATTTTTATTTCCCCAATTGGGTGTGTATAGCGGGAGATATTCGAGCCCAAAGTTGGGCCCGTGAACTAGTCTGGGTAGAATTCTAAGGTCATTTAATATTCTTATTCTAATAAATTAATTGTGTAAAATGATCCTGTAGGTGCTCAGACATCTGACTAGCTGATATATATCTGTTGGATTGCGTACTGAGGTAAGTAAGCCAGTTATCAGTATTTAATAAATTATTTTATTCATTATATAAATATTTAAATTGTGACATGAAGAATTGTTATGGATATTGGCTAAATTGTAAGTAGATGAATATTTGAATACATTGTTTTTTATGTGCTATTATTGAGAATGATTTCATATGTGGATGCTATGCATGAGAGATGCAGTTATTATGACATTGATGTGATATATTACATGCAATTATTAAGTAAGTATAATCCACTGTTGATGCAATATAAAGATGTTATTGATATGTTGTGCATGATGTGAGGTACTGTTATGTGTCACCGCGGTTCTCCTTTATCATGTCATACCACACACACATCTAGAGGATGTGTTCTGATGATTTATGCCACACACACATCTAGAGGATGTTTTCTGATGATTATGCCACATACACGTCTAGAGGATGTGTTCTGTTTATTTATGCCATTCACACGCCTAGAGGATGTGTTCTGCTTGGTCCGATATGGCATCACGCATCTAGAGGATGTGTTCTGAGTTACTATGAGGTGGCATCACACATCTAGAGGATGTGTTCTGCTTGGATCAAGGTGGCATCACACATATAGAGTATGTGTTCTGGTAGATTATGATATGGCGTGACCCTGGTATCTGGACCCTTTCAGTAGGGGGATAATNGCACTTCGTACGCATCGTCGCGAGGAGCTTGAGGGGCTTTAATCTTTTTGATGATGAAGATCAGACGGTAGAAACTGATCAGGATTGAGATGAGGGGCTGAGATCAAACGATGACTTGGATTGATCACAACCATTGGTGATCGCTGATCAGGATTGATCATGACCGTTGATGATTTGACCGTTGGAAGGTTGACCAGTCAACTGGTCAAGGTTGACCAGTCAACGTTGACCAGTGACCGGTCAACGGTTGACCATCAGGACCGTTGATAAGGTGTCCCTTCGATCAAATGATAAGTCAATCGAACCGTTGATGATAAGGCGTCCCTTCAATCAAACGGTTGTAGATAAGTCATGTCAAAAGACTTATCTGATAACGTGATTATCAGATCACAATTGTGAAAAGACTTATCTGATAACGTGATCATCAGATCACAATTATGAAAGGGCTTATCTGATCTTCAGATCTTCAGATCACAGCCTGAAAAGGCTTATCTGATAACATGATCTGAAAATCACGAAGTGAATGGGCTTATCAAACATCCTTTGATCAAAAGAATTCGAATTAATTTAATTCGTAAGGTTGCTTCCAAGGGGCATAAGGTTGCTTCCAAGGGCATAAGGTTGCTTCCAAAGGGCATCTAAAAACCTATAAATAGGACCCTAGACCCTCTCATTCCATCATCCCAAGCCATTCCGAATTGAGTTCAATTTGAATTCAGTTCTTCTTCTCTCTTAGGCATTTGCATACTTTCCTAAGGATAGTATAGCAATAGTGCATTGAAAAGAGAGTTGCATTCTTGGTTCGATTATTTTGGTGAATTGTAGTGCTGCTTTCATCAAAAGGAGACTGTATCCTGGGAGACAATCGTCATACTGACCGTGAGCACCATTGCGGGACGAAATTGTCTTAAGGACATAGAGTATAACTCTAGCCTCAGTCTGATTCAAGTAGGTAGCCACCATCTGCCACACAATACAGCCAACAATCTTAAGACAATTTCGTCCTCCAGAAGTGCTGCTGCAGATGGCTACCATGCATACATCCGTTCAAGCCGAGAAGCCGGAGAAGTTTACCGGCACTGACTTCAAGAGGTGGCAACAGAAGATGCTGTTCTACCTCACAACTCTGAATCTAGTCAGAGTATTGAATGAAGATCCGCCTGTCCTGAAGGAAGGGGAGACCGACAAGCAAGTCATTGCTGCGGTGGAGGCATGGAAGCACTCAGACTTCCTTTGCAAGAATTATATACTCAATGGTCTGGACAATACCCTGTACAATGTGTACAGTAGTATTGCTACTGCCAAGGAGTTATGGGCATCCCTAGATAAAAAGTACAAATAGAGGATGCTGGACACAAGAATTTGTGGTTGGAAGGTTCCTAGACTACAAAATGGTCGACCACAAAACAGTTATGGAGCAAGTCCAAGAGCTCCAGATCATCCTGCATGAGATACATGCAGAGAGAATGTCTCTTAGCGAGTCATTTCAGGTAGCAGCTATCATAGAGAAGCTACCACCATTATGGAAGGACTTCAAGAACTACCTGAAGCACAAGCGGAAGGAGATGGGACTTGAAGACCTAATTGTCCGCCTAAGGATCGAGGAGGACAATAAGAGCCAAGAAAAGAAGGCAGGAGGACAACCTGCTGAGCCAAAGGCCAACCTCATAGAAGGGAAGAAGAAACGCAAGTTTCCAGGCGAAGGCTTTAAACAGAAGAAGGGCAATCCAAAGAAATAAATTCAAGGGAAAGTGCTTTGTTTGTGGTAAGCAAGGACACAAATCCAAGGACTGCCGTTTCAAGGATAAAGAAAAGAAAGAGGTCAACATGACTGAATCCCTATCCAAAGAGATATCCGAGATGATGCTGTCAGCTGTTGTATTTGAAGCAAACATGGTTGACAAAGCAAATGAGTGGTACATAGACACTGGAGCTACCAGACATGTCTGCTCTGATAAGAGTATGTTCTCATCATATACTCCTATCAATGGCAGAAATCTGTTCATGGGTAACTCCGCGACATCCAAGATAGAAGGAATTGGCCGCATTGTTATGAAATGACATCTGGCAAGGAGCTTCTACTAAATGATGTACTACATGTCCCTGACATCCGGAAGAATCTTATATCAGGCTCCCTCCTAAGCAAACATGGCTTTAGGATGGTTTTTGAGTCTGATAAATTTGTACTCACAAAGGGGGGTATATTTATAGGAAGGGGTTACTTGAATAATGGTTTATTCAAGGTCAATGTAATGACTGTACACAGAAACCTTGAAATGAATAAAGCATCTTCTTCTGCTTATATGGTTGACTCTTCTTGTCTATGGCATGATAGATTAGGACATGTAATTTTAATTCATTACGAAAATTAATGAAATTAGAATTATTACCTAATCATGAAATCGATCCACATTACAAGTGTGAAGTGTGTGTTGAAGCTAAGTTAGCAAAAACACCATTTCCATCAGTTGAAAGAAATACTGAACCTCTTGACTTAATTCACAGTGATCTATGTGATTTAAAGTCAATTCAAACTAGAGGAGGTAAAAAGTATTTTATAACATTTATAGATGATTCAACAAGATACTGCTATGTGTATCTACTAAAGTCTAAGGATGAGGCTTTAGAAGTGTTTAAATGTTATAAGAATGAAGTTGAAAATCAACTTGGAAAAAGGATTAAGGCCATAAGGAGTGATAGAGGTGGTGAATACGATGCACCTTTTGACAAATTCTGTCAGGAGCATGGCATTATTCATCAAACTACTGCTCCTTACTCACCTCAATCTAATGGAATTGCGGAACGTAAAAACCGCACATTAAAAGAAATGATGAATGCTATGTTAATAAATTCTGGTACACCGCAGAATTTATGGGGAGAAGCAATTCTCTCAGCAAATCATATTCTTAACAAGATACCTCTTAAGAAGAAGGATGTTACACCATATGAGTTATGGAAAGGAAAGAAGCCTTCTTACAATTACTTAAGAGTGTGGGGGTGTCTAGCTAAAGTAGCTATTCCGGACCCCAAAAAGGTCAAGATAGGACCTAAAACTGTTGATTGTATATTTATCGGCTATGCACATAATAGTAGTGCATATCGCTTTCTAGTACATAAATCAGATATATCTGATATACAGATAAATACAATCATGGAATCAAGGAATGCAACATTCTTTGAAGATATATTTCCAAGCAAAAGGAAATTAGAAATAAGTTCAAATAAAAGAACTTATGATAATACTGCTAGTAGTAGTCATCAGGATGAATATCCTGAAGATGAACCTAGACGCAGTAAGAGACCAAGAATAGCAAAGTCTTTTGGTCCTGATTATGTAACTTATATGTTACAAGATGAACCTCAGACATTCAAAGAGGCAATGTCTAATCCAGAAGCACCCTTTTGGAAAGAAGCTGTCAATAATGAAATTGAGTCCATCATGCATAATCATACCTGGGAGTTGGTAGACCTACCATCTGGTATGAAACCTTTAGGGTGCAAGTGGATATTTAAGAAAAAGCTAAAGGCTGATGGATCAATTGACAAGTATAAAGCCAGATTAGTGGCTAAGGGCTTCAAACAGAAAGAAGGTATAGACTTCTTTGATACCTATTCACCAGTAAGTAGAATAACATCTATAAGAATGTTAATCGCTTTTGCAGCCATTAACAATCTTGAAATTCATCAAATGGATGTTAAAACTGCTTTTCTGAATGGTGAATTAGATGAAGAAATATACATGGAACAACCTGAGGGATTTATTGTTCCAGGAAAAGAAAAGAAGGTGTGTAGACTTGTTAAATCCTTATATGGATTAAAGCAAGCACCTAAGCAATGGCATATAAAATTTGATAATGTAATGTTATCAAATGGATTCAAAATAAATGAATGTGACAAATGCATATATGCCAAATCCCTATCTGAAGGGTATGTGATAATCTGCTTATATGTAGATGACCTGTTAATCATTGGTAGTAATACTGAAATGATTAAACAGACAAGAAAATGTTGATCAAACATTTTGATATGAAAAATATGGGTGTTGCAGATGTTATACTAGGGATTCGAATCACTAGAACATCTGAGGAAATAATATTATCTCAATCTCATTATATTGAGAAAATATTAAATAAGTATAAAAAGTATGATACTAGCCCGGTGAAAACACCTGTAGATGTTAATCTACATTTGGCTAAGTATACTGGAGAACCCATATCTCAATTGGAATACTCACGTATAATTGGCAGTTTAATGTATGTCATGAATTGTACTCGTCCTGACATAGCATATGCTGTCAATAAGTTGAGTAGATTTACAAGTAATCCAGGTCCAAATCATTGGACAGCTCTAATAAGGGTATTAAGATATCTGCGATATACCCTAAGTTATGGATTACATTATTCAAGATATCCAGCTGTATTAGAAGGATACAGTGATGCAAATTGGATATCTAACACAGAAGATACAAAATCCACAAGTGGATATGTATTCACCTTAGGAGGAGGTGCTGTGTCATGGAAATCTTCTAAGCAAACATGTATAGCTCGATCCACTATGGAATCTGAGTTTATTGCCTTAGAAAAGGCAGCTGAAGAAGCAGAATGGCTTCGAAACCTTTTAGAAGATATTCCATGTTGGCCAAAGCCTGTGTCTGCAATATGCATACATTGTGATAGTCAATCGGCAATATGCAGAGCACAGAATAAGATATATAATGGTAAGTCTAGACATATACGTCGCAGACATAATACCATTAAGCAGTTACTTGAAATTGGTGTAATTTCTATTGACTATGTTCAGTCAAAGAAAAACCTAGCGGATCCATTAACAAAGGGGTTACCAAGAGATCAAGTAAACTGTTTATCGAGGGGAATGGGTTTAAAACCTATAACTAAAAAATCTTCATAGTGGATACCCAACCTAGCTGACTGGAGATCCCAAGATCTAGGTTCAAAAGGGACAACTAAATTATGAAGAGACTTGATAGCACTAAGGATGTACAATCCTACTCATTCCTATGATAATTGGTGCTACCTGCTAAAGGTACTAGGATAAGCATTGCTTTTAATGATTCTTATGACATGAACATCATGTGGGGTATAGCAGGATACTCTTAATAAGAATCACCTATGTGAGTGTGAACTGGGCCAATTCTATGAGAATTTTAAGGTTTAATTCTCTGAAGCACTCATGAGACCAGGAGTTGTTCGGGGCCAAAATGAACACAACCATGAGAACCAAAAGAATGCTCGGGAAGAAGTTGTGTGATTGTTATTGTCTTAGTTTACACAAAACGCTGAAAGGTTCAAGACATCATGTTCACCTTTTAGCAAGTAAACTCGATAACAACTCACTAAGGAAGGTTCAAAGCCACAAGCTACCTATCCCGATACAACTTCATCCCATTATACTCTCTTTAGTGTGTCTGCATATTCATTTGCATTAAAATCCTTTTATGTGGGGGTTTGCCTTGCCAATCTTTGCTAATCTTTGATCTAAGTCCAATTTCCATTCATGTGGGGGATTGTTGGGTAATGGGCCAAAATAGGTCATGAAAACCCTAATGGGCCTTGAAAGCCCATTAACCCCTTATGTATGTGAATGAGAAATTGCGGGGACATTTAGTCCCACATCGAAAAGAACAAGGAAGGAAGGTTCACTTATATGGAAACCTCCTCCTTAAGCTTGTGTTCCTTCGGCTCACCATAGAAGGAGAGCTTGAGGGTGATGCGAACGCGCACGCGCACGCGCGTGTGCGAAGGGCGCAATGGGCACTTTGTAGGCGCACTTTGCACTTCGCACGTACGCATCGTCGCGAGGAGCTTGAGGGGCTTTAATCTTTTTGATGATGAAGATCAGACGGTAGAAACTGATCAGGATTGAGATGAGGGGCTGAGATCAAACGATGACTTGGATTGATCACAACCATTGGTGATCGCTGATCAGGATTGATCATGACCGTTGATGATTTGACCGTTGGAAGGTTGACCAGTCAACTGGTCAAGGTTGACCAGTCAACGGTTGACCATCAGGACCGTTGATAAGGTGTCCCTTCGATCAAATGATAAGTCAATCGAACCGTTGATGATAAGGCATCCCTTCAATCAAACGGTTGTAGATAAGTCATGTGAAAAGACTTATCTGATAACGTGATCATCAGATCACAATTATGAAAGGGCTTATCTGATCTTCAGATCTTCAGATCACAGCCATGAAAAGGCTTATCTGATCACATGATCTGAAGATCACGAAGTGAATGGGCTTATCAAACATCCTCTAATCAAAAGAATTCGAATTAATTTAATTCGTAAGGTTGCTTCCAAGGGGCTTAAGGTTGCTTCCAGGGGCATAAGGTTGCTTCCAAGGGGCATAAGGTTGCTTCCAAAGGGCATCTAAAAACTATAAATAGGACTAAAGACCCTCTCATTCCAATCATCCAATTATCCATTCCGAATTGAATCAAATTCAATTCAGTTCTTCCACTCTCTTAGGCATTTGCATACTTTCCTAAGGATAGTATAGCAATAGTGCATCAAAAGACAGTTGCATTCTTGGTTCGATTATTTTGGTGAATTGTAGTGCTGCTTTCATCAAAAGGAGACTAATGTATCCTGGGAGACAATCGTCATACTAACCGTGAGCACCATTGCGGGACGAAATTGTCTTAAGGACATAGAGTATAACTCTAGCCTCAGTCTGATTCAAGTAGGTAGCCACCATCTGCCACACAATACAGCCAACAGATTCTATTTAATCAGTCACGTCTTAGAGATGGATGACTTAACGTCTTCCAACTTAATGACTGATGAGGGTCCCATCCTTTATATTGGGGATGAACCAGTAAACAAACTACAATATTCTTATAAACCAACATACTGTTTCGACAAAAGGGTACGGCCCATGCAAAGAACAGAAGGCTCTGAATAAACTATGAAGCCATAAAGCAAGCATAATCATGATAATTTACACTGTCCCTCTAAATATATCATTTAAAATCATATGAAAAGGAAAAGGGACAGACGATATGACTGTATCATTCCCTGTAAATGCAAAAGCAATCCATGAAAGCAGCAAAGAGATCTTTTCTTTGACCATGATAGAAATTAATTATAATAATTAAAAAACCTCTTAATATAGCCAAACCTACCCCATAATATTATAATAATATAATATTATTATAATATTAAATTATATTATGTTAATAAAAATAATATAAATCAGATTTTTTTTTATGAATAAAAAAAATTGGTGTGAAAATCTCAATCCAAGATCACTTTATAAGAATAATCTTAAATATTCATTCGCAAGAAAGATATAATTTTGGATGAATCATCTCACGACAAACATTTCTAAAGTGATCAATCCAAATCACTTTTAAAATAATTATTCATTTTTCTTCTGCTCAACAGATCATTAATTAAAATTGACTAGATCCATTGACTCTTAACTTGTTCAGCACCAAGAGAGGAGAGAGGTGGGAAGGAAGGTATGGCTTATGCAAGCAAAAATGATTACTTCCAAAATGTCACCGTAGTGTAGCAGCGGAGAGGAATTGCGCCAACGAACGATCCCGTCAGCAGCCATTGTGGGAGACGTGGTTGTGGCGCACGTCGACATGATGGCCCCGCATCAGAGCTGAAGAAGGAAATTAATATTTCCTAGCTTATAAAGAGGGCTTCCGAGTACTCATGATCAGCAGCAACCACAAGAGTTAGAGACCAGTGAGCGCCGAGATAACTTGATAGTTTATGTTCCCATATTATATTATTATGGATCCTAAGCCCTTTTCCTCCGCAATCCCTCTCACCTACTCTCATGTCCCTTCGTCTCATTCTGTTCTGTTTCTTCTTCATCTCCATTCTTTATTCACCATCAGCTGCTGCAACCTCTTCTACGCTTGAATACCAAGCACAAGCTCTCCTCCGCTGGAAATCCACCCTCCCAAACCGCCATGCACTGTTCCTCGAGAATTAGGCAGTCTCATCGAACTAACTGCTTTAAGAGTTTTTGATAATCAATTATCTGGTTCTTTGCCTGGAGAGTTGAGCAATCATACAAAGATGAATTTATTAGGTGTGTCCATCAATAATTTTTTTTGTTACCTACCGCCAGATATTTGTAAAGGAGGTGTACTTCAACGTCTTGCCATATATGACATCCATTTTGAGGGTCCTATCCCACTAGCCTGAAAAATTGCTCGAGTTTAGTGAGAGTTCGCATGGAAAGAAATATGCTCAAAGGAAGAATCTTTGATGCCTTTGCGAATTACTCTAATCTAACGTACATTGATATGAGCCACAACCACTTGTACGGTGAGATATCATCAAATTGGGCATACTACCCAAACTTGACAAGCTTGCGGATTTCAGAAAACTTCTTAACAGGAAAAATGCCTTCTGAATTTGGAAAAATGTTGAAATTAGGAGTGCTAGACCTTTCTTCCAATCAACTTGTAGGAAAGATACCAGGGGAGCTAGGTAGCATGAGCTCATTGTTTAACTTTAATTTGAGTCGCAATAGATTATTTGGAAGAATTCCTTTGGAACTTAGAAAACTATTCAATCTAGAAACTCTAGATTTATCTGAGAATAACTTAAGTGGGTCATTACTGCAACATATGGATGGTTTCTCTAAATTATGCCTCTTGAATTTAAGAGAGAATAAATTGGACTGATGCATTCCTACCCAAATCGGAGGGTTTGCAAGGTCACAGGGATCTACTTGATCTGAGCGACAATTTACTTGAAGGGAAAATACCATCATAACCGGCAAGCTTGACTTATTATGTAGTTTTTGATTCCCAAAATGTTATCTTTGGATAAGTATATATGATAGAATTTATCCAAAGGATAGTTGAGGGAATAATCACCTTTTTTTAAATAATAGTTTTGCGATCAAGGGATACCTCTAGTTATTCCTAGGTTCCCTAGGGAATAAGTTCAGGGGATAATCTATGGTTAAACATGGATTATCCCCTTTGGTTAACCTTTCTCAGACTTATCCTTTAGGTAGTGTTTGAAATAGAGGATAAGAGGGGATATCCCCTCTTATTCCCAAAAGCCATAACTATAAGGGATATCTGGGAATAAAGTTAACCAAAAGGATAATCCATGGTTAACCATGGGATATCCCCTCAATTTATTTCCTAAAAAATGCAGGAATAGCTGGTTATCCCTCCAAATAAGAGTAAAAAAAAGTTATCCTATGGATTTACCTTTTTGCATTTGATATGATCAATGGGATAGCCAGGGGATATCCCTAGGGATAGCCAGGGGACAAACTCTATCCCGTACACTTATCCATGGATAATATTTTTTCTATCAAACACTACTTTATAGTTATAGCTTTTGAGAATAAGGGCGGATATCCTTCCTTATCCCCTATTTCAAACACAGCCTTAACATCTTTAAGCTTATCCTATAACAATTTGTCAGGATCCATACCATCATCTTTTGGAGGCATGGTGTTTGACATCAATCGATTTATAGTACAACAATTTATTGGGCCCACTTCCTAATAGCAGATTGTTTCTAAATGCTTCGGCATAATGGTTTGCTTATAACAAAGATTTATGTGGTGAAGTGTCGAGTTTGCCTCATTGTGCAAGTCTAACAGCGACAAGCACTCATCATTTAGTGAAAAATCACATCATACAAATTGCTTTTCCCATCTTGGGCTGCCTGTTTCTTTTAACTATGTCATGTTTCATCATTATAGTTCTTCGAAGGAAGGAAAACCTATAAAAAAAAGAAGATAGAGAAGGAAGGGAAAACCTATACCAAGGGGCCAAGGAGTGGGGGGGCTAACGGAGGGGAGGAGGGGCCAGGGTGGCCGAGGCCAGGGGGGAGGGGAGCCGGGGGTTAAGGAGGGCCGAGGCGATGCACCCAACGAGGGGAGCCGAGGGCCAAGGGGTTTGGGGTGAGGCGCTCGATCGACAAGGGGAGCAGTATGGGGGAGCCAAGGGGGAAGGAGGCGGCCCGGGCTAGGGAGGGGAGACCGACGGGCCGGGGCTGGGGAGGGGGGGAAGAGGGCTGCATGATCTAGATTGGGTGCGTGGCCCTAGGCAGGCCGGCACATGCATGTCGCAAATGCTTTCCCACCAGCGACGCGTGCAGGCGCATCGTTGGCGCGGTCGCTGCCGCCCGTGCGACCGAGTGCGTCGCTGGCACGCGCAGGCGGCCTGGCAGCCAGGTGTGTGGCTGGCGCGCGCTGGTGACCCGTGTGGTCGGGCGCGCAGCGATGCAACCGCATGCAACGCTGGCTGTGCAACGATGCACAACCGCGTTGCTGGTGTGAGCATACTAAAAATTTATTTTTCATTCTTATTGTTAGATTACCTAATATATCAATATTCATCAAATATATTCAAATTACATGACACCAATTAATAACTCACTATTAAACCAAATGTAAAAGGATCACTAAATCAACATCACAAACACATGCACATCTAGATCTTTTATAAGAAACACCAATTTATAGCCCATGATTAAACCAAATGTAGAAAGATCATCAAACCAGTATCCACAAAATATATGTTCATTTGAATCCTTTATAAATCCTAAAAAGTCACAAAAAAATTATAGTGCTTAATCCTTGCATAGAATTTAATATTCAATTGTAAACAAGATACTAAAATTTTCTATCACAATTCCAATAAAAGCATCATGTGTCCAACAATGAACAAGCATTATAAGTCATTTATTAGCAAGTTCAATATGCAAAATAGAAGTGCAATATATAACTAACTAAAAAATCAGTAATCAACATGCAAAAATAAGATAAATTAATAAACAAATAAAAAAATATTTTTCTTACAAAACTTGAGGGCCATGCAACTGTTGATCTAATGGCATCACCTATTGTCCTTTGAGATCCAACTATCCTTATCACTACATTAATTGAAATCCCTCATAATGCATTCCCAAGAACATTAGCCTTTACAATCTTAGATGGATTCATACTGGTTTGTAACTCATTATCAAAAGTTTTTAAATGTTACCGTGCTGATTTGTAACACACGATATATATGCTATCATAATGGTTTGCATTCATCTAACATGTGAAAATGGCTTGGTTAAACACGTCTGGGGTTACCTGGATTGGCAGATCATGGGTTTAGTTTTGGATACCAAACATCGATCATTCCAGTTGGTTTAGAATCGGACGCTAGACATCATAAAATATAATGAATGTTCTATATTTAATTAATATGGATATACAAAAAGAAGAGTAAAATTAGAGTAGTCATACCTAGCAAGCAGAGAACCAAGAGGACCAAATGAAGCAGTTTCAGATGCTTAATCTTCCTCGGGGCTATTAAACAACATGAATTGCTAGACACAGTTAACTGAACTGGTAATGATGCAGAGCTTTTTTTTGGTGAATTTACAAAATTGCTAACAGTGTAAATATAAAGAGATAATGGTAATCCATTTTTCTTAATTTGCATTTTTGAGCCTTCGCTGTGATCTTCTTAAGAGCCAATGAACGCACACACAGACATGTCTCCTTAAGCATAAGACAATCCCCTGAACAAGAAAATACGCAAGTTGCTCTTTGGATCTTACCAAGTACCAAACTACAATAAAAAATTGCTATATAAAATATCCAAATTTCAATCGCTAGCCAAAAGATTAGTAGTTCTTAGATGCTATGTGAGATAGGTAAAGAAAAATTAGTTAATAGTGGACAGATCATTCCGTAATTCATATTCAACAATTCATATAGAAAGATTCAAAATGGGATTATTGGATAGTAAAGTCGACGGCAAATTGGGCGAACGCAATCCCACTACTGCTTGCTGCTGCCTGAATATTTTGAAAGGATTATTAGTTGGTGCCCTGGAAGGGAGGGAGAGTTGCTGAGCAGCCGGCGTTTCCGTTGCCTTCTATAATTTTATTTCCTCGCTCACTCCATGACGTAGACCCATCCACACGTATCCCTCTCTCTCTCTCTCTCTCTCTCTCGTCAAAAACTTTCATTAAATTCATGGGGAACAGTCTCATCTTAAACCCTTCGCTGTCCCGATATGTTCCGCCACCTTTGTGACGCATACGATGCAGCATGATAACAATTGTCCACTTTTTTTTTTTTTTTTTTAAAAAGAAAATCAAGCTACGTGATGTCAAGAAGGTACAATATTGCAGATTTCAACTCTATTTTGCTGTTGAATCCAATTTTTTGAGAATACGGTGCTGTTCAAACCAAATATTTTCGAGAATGCGTTTGGAATGCTGAGGTGATTTTAATAGTTTTTTTTTTTTTTTAGTACAGACGATAATCACATCATTCTAGGGTGAGTCAGGCTCGATATATCAGAATACAAAATTTGAGTAAGAACCAGAGGGCACCGGTCACTCGGCATCCAGCTTCATGGTCTGGAGTGATGGGCTACCCAAGAGCTACCTAGTCAGCCGCTGAGTTAGCTTTCTAGAAAATGTGCCGAATCTGAACGCTATAAACCTGATGAAGCATAGCCCGAATGTCGCGGATCAAGAGAATGGTAGGCAGGGAGCTAGCAAATAATAGTAATAGAATCTCCCTCAATAATGAGCCTTCGAATACCCAGGCTACGGATGGCATAAGATATACCAGCCCACGCTGCATACAACTCAACTAATGGCACCGAGAGGTTAAGAAGGCCGATTCCACCAGCTGCTAGAATCGATCTATCCAATTCACGGATCACAAAAGCTGAACCAACAAGTCTGCCTCGAACACTCCCATCAATTAATAGTATTTTTTTTTTGAATGATTGTTAAAATTTGAAGGTATACTATTTATAAAATGGATAAATTTATTCTCGCTATGCCTATGTGATAAACTAATTAATTAATGAGAAAAAGATAAAGTTAATTTAAATATGAGTTTAATATAAATATTATTTTATACTATATGACATCACTAATCAGAGTATAGATTCGATAATAGATATAATATATAATTATAATAAAATATATTATGTAATATTGTATATATGTATAAAAGAACGAGAGGGCTGAATGTGACGTGGGAGAGGAGGCAGAATCGTCTATACTGCTCTTTAGATTATAATGATCAGAAATGGCTTTCCCAATCACCAGGACCTGGGTTTGGCCATGGGGCCAGGCAACTCTATATAAGACCTGGTTTCAGATCATGTCAGGGGTCATACGAGTCTCACTTAGCAACAACTTATGCCGCATAAAGTAGGAATAAAGCTGCCAGGAACCCAAAACAAACGGGCCTTCTTTTAACGCATTCTAGTATCGATCTAATGTAGAGCATAGGATGTTCAAGCTTCCGAACACCCTTTTGATAGAAATTTAAGGTTTGATATATATGTTTGTTGGAAGGTGCAGGCAGCATTGAGTATGGAAAGCATGGATTCGAGGCTACGGTTTTGTTTTTTATTTTGTATTTTTTAAATTTTATGACGTAGATGATAAATTAACTTGCACTTCCTATTGCATCAAAAAATATAGAAATTAATATTTTTGAGACGTTTTGAGTGCATTAGGTAGAAAAAAGATCGTTAAGCAAAAGCCTTTAACATTAGTATGTGGCGGAACATTTCGCATTATAGGATACCATGTATTAGTTTGATAGCATTTCGCATGCCAATCATCACCATATATGCTGCAAGTATTATTAAAATCACAATGACCATTGTACCAAAAAAAAAAATCACAATGACCATTATTATCGTAAAAATAATAGTGAGGCGTTACATGGTACAATTGATGCGTTGTATAAAACGGATCAAAACAAAATATTAGAAATGATAAAGAAATGTGCTGAATTAGATAGATCATATTCACTAAAGGCTTGATCAAAATCCCAATTCTATTCTAAGATACATAACTATATATGATAATTAGATTTTTTTATTCATGCTGTGGAGAGTGAGATCATGAGCCTAGAAAAGACCTCTTTTTATCATACAAAAAGTAGTTTTATCCAAGCAATAACAACCATTCTTTGATGGTTTTTTTGTTTTGGTAACTCTCTCTTTAATGGTTATTACCAGTTCCTTGTATAAATAGTGATGACGCCAAGTCACCTTCTTCGAACGTCGGGGAAAACAGACGTCTCGCTCCTAGAAATCCTGCAAGAAAAGTCCCCGGGGACCGGTGGCACCGGTGGGGACCCTCCGACGATCAAGTTAGTGGCTTGGGTTCATCAGATTGGCGCGCCATCGTGGGAGCGCGGGCGTTCCGGCGTCCCGCCAGGCCTCGTCGGCCACGCGGCTCTTTGCCATACGCCGGCTCGCCTCGAGAAGCACCCCAGCGCGTGGCACACCACACCTTCGGCCGATGGTGGGATCCCGCCGACGTCGCCGTAATGAGAAGAAATCATTATGCGCCTTTTCGCGCGGACTTCGAAGAGCCAATCCTCACTCTCGAGGGCGATCGTGGCTGGCATGGTGTACGGAAGGCCGTCTCTTTGCATCCCCCATACCGTCCGCATAAAAGACAAGGCTGGGGATCAGCTACGTGGAGAACGCCCCTTGAGCCTCAGCGGCGGGACCCGCTTCACCCCAGGGGCGAGGGGACATCTGATATGACTGATCCCAGAGTCGTCAAAAGATAACGGGGTCCACTGTCATTCCCCCACCCCCGGGACCCCCTCGGGGTCGGGGGGTGGGGCCATCATTTCTTAACCCCGGGGCCCCCACCGGCCTCGGGGTCCACTGTCATTCCCCCACCCCCGGGACCCCCTCGGGGTCGGGGGGTGGGGCCATCATTTCTTAACCCCGGGGCCCCCACCGGCCTCGGGGTCCACTGTCATTCCCCCACCCCCGGGACCCCCTCGGGGTCGGGGGGTGGGGCCATCATTTCTTAACCCCGGGGCCCCCATCGGCCTCGGGGTCCACTGTCATTCCCCCACCCCCGGCACCCCCTCGGGGTCGGGGGGTGGGGTCATCATTCCTTAACCCCGGGGCCCCCTTCGGTCTCGGGGTGCATCGTCATTCCCCCACCCCCGGCACCCCCTCGGGGTCGGGGGGTGGGGTCATCATTCCTTAACCCCGGGGCCCCCTCCGGTCTCGGGGTGCATCGTCATTCCCCCAACCCCGGCACCCCCTCGGGGTCGGGGGGTGGGGTCGTCATTCCTTAACCCCGGGGACCCCTCCGGTCTCGGGGTGCATCGTCATTCCCCCACCCCCGGCACCCCCTCTTGGTCGGAGGGTGGGGTCATCATTCCTTAACCCCGGGGCCCCCTCCGGTCTCGGGGTGCATCGCCATTCCCCCACCCCCGGCACCCCCTTGGGGTCGGAGGGTGGGGTCATCATTCCTTAACCTCGGGGCCCCCTCCGGTCTCGGGGTGCATCGCCATTCCCCCACCCCAGCAACCCCTCGGGGTCGGGGGGTGGGGTCATCATTTCTTAACCCCGGGGCCCCCACCGGTCACGGGGTGCGTCATCATTCCCCATCTCCGATATCCCTTCGGCATGGGGTCATCTGCGATCAACATGCAACTCAGCTGCCAAGGAAGACGGCAACCTTCAGGTTGCACGGTACTTGCACATGATTTTCGGCGCATGACCATGCCTTGCCGCAGCGTACCATTCAGTACTTCCGTGATTGTGCCCCGTTACGGAGGGCCATGCCTCATAACAAGGTTTGGCGCGTTGCATGCCCCTGTGTGTGACCATGCCTTGCCGCAGCGTACCATTCGGTACCTTCATGATTGTGCCCCGTTACGGAGGGTCATGCCTCATAACGGTGTTTGGCGTGTTGCATGTCCCTGTGCATCGCCATGCCTCGCTACGGCGTACGACTCGCTATTTCCAGCAATGGAGCCCAGTCATATCAACCAGCAACGGTACGACAGAGATCTTCCAAGGCCGCGAGTCATGGTATTAGGACAAGTATAAAAGACACATACTCACGCTGTAAGTGGGATCTGAACTCTGGTTTTTCTGAGCTTTCTTCCTCCCAGCAAAAACCCTAACCGCCTCAGCTCCTCTTCGCTGGAGCGGTTCCTTGTCTGAACCCAAGCCACTAACTTGATCGTCGGAGGGTCCCCACCGGTGCCATCGGTCCCCGGGGACTTTTCTTGCAGGATTTCTAGGAGCGAGACGTCTGTTTTCCCCGACGTTCGAAGAAGGTGACTTGGCGTCATCAAATAGCTTCCTCTTCTCTCAATAATTTCTTTCTAAAATAATCAATTGAGTGATTATCTATCCAAATATATTCTTTTTTGGTCAAATGTCAAGCAGCCTGCTACAATCTCTTCATATATTATGTATAAAATCCAACCAAATCTTAGTCAATATGTACCATGAAGTATAGTTGATCAATTACATTAATATTTTGAGCAAACACTTGATCCTAAAGCTCAATGAAAATGAATGAAAATGATATTATTCCAAATCCATATATAAACCAACGCATGGTCAATCTGTGGTTTAGAAAATTGACTCTAGTAGTAGGTTACTGTTAAAGAACAATCAAATATCTTTGTACCTATTGGCAACCATGATATTGATCAATTAAAAAATATAATATCTTTAGTGTACAAATACATGCATAATAATTACCAAAGCTCAAAAGTGCAAGGCAATAGGTTGATTGATTGGATAAATATACGGATATGCAATTACTTTCTCACCTGAAATGATGCAACAAAAAAGAAATAGATATTAGTGGTATGGCTAATGTAGCATTTGCCACTATATTTATCTTTTTAATATTATTTAAGGTTCAATGCTCTTAACTATTAAGAAGTATTATGAAATAAACAACTTCTTCCTACAAATGCTATAAACGCTACTATTGTATTCATATTTCACAATATTGTTTTAGTGGTATTTTAAAAAATGCTATAAAAATTATACTTGCCTCGATTTATGGTAAATTACTCAATTTTTAAAATAGTCAAAATTAATATTTTACACTATATTTATAATAAATTACAAAAAAATCATAAAAACTACAAGACCAATTTAATGATATTTTTTAAAAAAATCAAAAGACAATAATTTACCCAATGATGACGCCAAGTCACCTTTTTCAAGCGTCGGGGAAGACGGATGTCCTTACCGGACTCCTGCAAGAAAAGTCCCCGGAGACCGGATGCTCCGATGGGGACTCTTCGACGCTCAAGTTAGTTACTTGGGATTAGACAAGAATTGGTCAGCAGAAGAGAGCTGAGACAGTTAGGGTTTTGCTAGGAGGAAGAAAGCTAGAAAACCAGAGTTCAAGGATCCTTACAGCGGGCGCGTGCTTTTATACCTGTTCGGATGTCCCCTTTCTATTCCCATCATCACTGATTCTTAGGAGCCCAGTCCAATAACGGACAAAATACGGGGCCGACGATGACAAGTTGTACTGTTATCGTACACACCTGATGCATCATGAGTTTCCTGTCAGTACGACCTCACATATGTCTCGCGTCTGAGGTAACGTCTGGTTTGCATCACCGCTGCAATGGGCAGGTGGTGATCCGCATACCGTAACGGGGTATGGCCATGCACAGTGACTAAGATACAACATATCATACGCCGTTATGAGGCATGGCCACTCTCTGCCACGGATGTGTGGTGGATTATGTGAGCATGCCAGGTGGCCCAGAATAACCTGACCATGTGCCAGGGATTGAGATGCCATTCGTGCGCCCTGAGACTGAGTAGGGGGCCCCGGGGGTTAATGCACTGTCCATGTGCCCCGAGGTCGAGAGGTAGGTCTCGGGGGTTGAGATACTGTTCATGCGCCCCGAGACCGAGAGGTAGGTCTCGGGGGTTGAGATACTGTTCATGTGCCCCGAGACCAAGAGGTAGGTCTCGGGGGTTGATGTAGCCCTCGTCAGCTGCCGCTATCTTTGCCATTTATTCTAACGGCGTAGGATCAGCCATATCAGATGCCCCTCACCCCTGAGATGGAGTGGGCCCGTCCCAGTAAAGTGAAAGGGGTGTCACCTCCCAAATGGCTGATCCCCACTCCTTGCGAACCACCTCCATATGCGTGTCTATAGGCGCTGCAGTAACTTTATGCGGGCAGTACAGGGATGTGATGGGGCAGCCAACGCTGTCCACTCGATTTGCGGCAATCGTCCTCGAAGCTGGGTTTATCCGTCGAAGTCCGTGAAGAAAGGTGTGCCATCATTACCCATCATAATGGCGACGTCATCGGTGTCCTACCATTGGCTGGAGATGAATCGTATCCCGCGCTCAGCGATTACCTAGGCAATCCGGCTCGCGGTGGGAGCCCGCGTGGCAGTCGAGGCACGGCGGGACAATTTAAAACTGAATAAAATCTGCATAGAGGGTCGAAATCGGTCATTCTACTCCTGGGATCGTTGTCTCCTTCCCCAGCTTTCTAATTTTCCGCTTCCTGGTCCCCCCTGCAACTCGAGAGCTCATGTTCGTCACCTTCCTTCCTAGGTTAGCTCTTCGTTCCTCCTCGGTTTCTTCAATCTTTCGCCCTGCAATGAGTTTCCTGTCTTGGTCTGCGGAGGACGATTCGGAGAATCGTTCTTCGCCCGAGAGGCCTCAAGCCTCTCCTTCTCCTCCTTCTTCTCCCCTTGAGTGGTCCTCCGATTCGGAGGATCACATCCCTCTAGCCCAGCGGCGGGTCGCCGGGGAGGCTCTCGCAGGGCGGCGTCCAGCGGCGGCTGGCTAGAATCCGAGAGGTCGCTAGGCGGGGGCCAGCACCTCCTGGAGTGCGGGGGCAGAATCCCCGGAAGGGGCTGCTTCCATGGTAACGGGCAACGATTTGGTGAACATCCGAGCCCGTTACCAAATTCCTCGGGATATTAAGCTCTATCTCCCGACCCCTGATGACATAGTGATTTCATCCCGACCGGGCTGGGTGGCCATCTATGAGATTTTCCTGAGAGTGGGCCTCCGCTTGCCTTTCCATCCTTTCTTCATTAACCTCCTTGACTATTATTCCTTAACTCCTTCCCAGTTGGTCCCAAATTCCTTGCGCATCATTTGTGCTTTTGTTATCCTTTGCCATCATCTCCACATCACCCCGCAAGTCTCTCTCTTCCGTTCCTTTTATATTCTCCGATCTCAGAAAGGCTGGTGGCTGTTCCAGCCCAGGCCCAATCGCGTCCTTAAACTCCTTCTCCCTTCTTTCGTTAAAGGCTGAAAATCCCGGTTTTTCTTCGCCAACATTGGCCAAGTGAAGTCCCAGTGGGGAGACCCTGACCACCGAGGTAATGCAAACTCCACTGTCCACCCTGGAGATAGAGAGGCGCTAGGGTAGTTGTTGTCCACCAAAATTCCTCGATATAGCCTGCTCTTGACGGAGGAAAACCTTCGGTCGACGGGACTTATCTCCCAGTTTGGTAAGTCTCCCTGCACTTAACCAAAGTCTTGCCCTTGCTCTCGCTCATCAATTTTTTTTTTGCTGACCCCGGCCGATACTGCGCAGCTATGAAAATCTCAGCGCGCCGACTCATGAAGGCCGCCGCCAAAAGGAAAGCCCGAAAGGAACCGAGCGAGGGACGACGAGCACCAGATTCAAACACTTGACAGTGTGGGCACCGAGCCATCCGCAACGCAGGAGCCTCCAGTCACCCCAGAGATAGACTTGATGGTCGATACCCCACCCGAAAGGACCGTGAGCGGTGGAGCCACTCCTGAGGCGCCGGCCGCGGGGGGGCCAACCATAGAGGCAGAGCCGGCCATGGAGGCAGAGCCGGCCGTAGAAGAGCCAGCCACAGAGGATCCGACGGCAGCGGGGGGGGCTCCTGCCCCCGACGAACCAGCTCCCAGCGAAGCTGCAAGGGACTGGGGCGAGGGACCATTGCAGACGGCAGGCTTGCCCCCGGAGAGGACGCCAATGAGCAGCTCTCCATGCGGCGGATCCGAGATCGCCGAAACTACCGGAAGGAGTGGGGCTAGGCGTGGACTATCTCGGAACTCTGTCCTAGATGATGGGCGCCGGGTGGAGCAGCTCATCTCATCGATCCTCGTATCGAAGGTTCAGGAGGAGCTCAGCCATCTAAAGGCGGCTACCTTCTTTCGTGAGTCATACGCAGCCCTAGTCAAGGTAGTTAGACTATCCACTTTCTGATATTGAATTTCTTTCTTCTCTTCCTTTTCTTTTTGACATGGGGCTCGCACGCAGGTTGCCAACTCCTTGGCTATCACCAGGGAAATTATCCATGGTGAGAAAACCATTGTGTGGGAGGCCCAAAAAGAGGTAGAGGATGCTCACGCTCGAGCAGAAACTACAGAGAAGGCCTTAGAATCAGCCAAGACTACCCGGGCTGATGAAATAAAGGCGGCCGAGAGCCGGGCAGAGATAGAGTCCAACCGCCTGCGGGCGGCCCTCAACTAGCTCATGGAAGCTGATAATGCCATCACAGCTAAAGACCTGCACATCTCCAAGTTGGTAGCAACCATCCAAGCGGCCGATAGTCAAGTGAGTGAGGCCAGAGAATTGGCAAGGATGGCGGAGGAGAAAATGATGGAGGCCGAAGAAAGGGCGAAGGAGCGGAGGAGGAAAGGAATCTAGCTCTGGAGGCCGAGAGGATAGCAGTGGCAACCCTGGCTGCTGAGAGGAGGGCACTGGCGGCTGAGGTGGAGGTAGCTATCAAAATCAGGACCGCCAGAGTTATTAAAGAATTTCGGGCATCTGAGCATTTCATGGAGGAGCTGACCGAAGCTTCGACGGGGGCATATCTTCAAGGGTTCCAGTGCAGGAAGGAAAAAGTGGCCAGAGACTTAAACTTTCCCAGGCCCTTGAAGTAGAGCAGGACCGCCTCTCTGAGATGGGCTCGTCTGATGATGAGGACGCACCTGTCGACTCATGAGCCCCATACTGTATTTTGTTTTTGTGAACCCGATGTGGTCGGCATTTTTTGCACAGTTCAAATTAATGAAACACTTTTTTCAATGGAATTCATCTTCGCTTGGTTGCCACTGTCACTTCAAACTCTTTGGCAGCCGACGTGGGACCCTCAGGGGCTTCGTCGGTGCCGAGCAATCCATAGCTTACCCTTAGATAATTCGACTTAGCTTCGTAGGACCGGATCTTGGGGTTAGAAGGCATGAAACCCGTGTTCCCAACAGAGCATAGGACTCGAAGGTCAAGATAAAACCGATCCTTCTGAGCCGCCCGCACGTTGCTTTGCCAATGGTGCACATCATTTTGTGCCTGGCTAGACCAGGGCCTTTGTGCCGACCAGGGTCGGGCTTTATGCCTGGCTGGTCCAGGGCTTTAAGTGCTGTCAGGTGTCGGGCTTTGGGTGTCGTCGGATGTCGGGCTTTGGGTGCCGTCGGGTGTTGGGATTTAGGT
The DNA here is from genome assembly GCA_900491605.1 of Calamus simplicifolius. Lineage (NCBI taxonomy): Eukaryota > Viridiplantae > Streptophyta > Magnoliopsida > Arecales > Arecaceae > Calamus > Calamus simplicifolius. The sequence goes on along the minus strand of UESW01002369.1, from coordinate 143,200 downwards.
GCCGTCGGGTATCGGGCTTTATGCCTGGCTGGTGTGGGGCTTTAGATGCCGTTGGGTGTCGGGCTTTATGCCTGGCTGGTGGAGGGCTTTAGATGCCGACGGGTGTCAGGCTTTATGCCTGGCTGGTGTAGGGCTTTAGGTACCGATGGGTGTTAGGCTTCATGCTTGGCTGGCCCAGGGCATTAGATGCCAATGGGTGTCGGGCTTTATGCCTGGCTAGCCCAGGGCTTTAGATGCCGATGGGTGTCGAGCTTTATGCCTGGCTGGTGCAGAGCTTTAGATGCCGACGGGTGTCGGGCTTTATGCCTGGCTGGTGCAAAGCTTTGGTGCAGACGGGTGTCGGGCTTTATGCCTCGCTGGCCCAGGGCTTTAGATGCCGATGGGTGTCGGGCTTTATGCCTGGCTGGCCCAGGGCTTTAGGTGCCGACGGGTGTCGGGCTTTATGCCTGGCTGGCCCAGGGCTTCAGGTGCCGATGGGTGTCGGGCTTTATGCCTAGCTGGTGCAGGGCTTTAGGTGCCGACGGGTGTTGGGCTTTATGCCTGGCTGGCGCAAGGCTTTAGATGCCGACGGGTGCCGGGCTTTATGCCTGGCTGGTGCAGGGCTTTAGGTGCCGACGGGTGTCGGGCTTTATGCCTGGCTGGCCCAGGGCTTTAGGTGTCGATGGGTGTCGGGCTTTATGCCTGGCTAGTGCAGGGCTTTAGATGCCGATGAGTGTCGGGTTTTATGCCTGGCTGGCCCAGGGCTTTAGGTGTCGATGGGTGTCGGACTTTATGCCTAGCTAGTGCAGGGCTTTAAATGCCGATGGGTGTCGAGCTTTATGCCTGGCTGGCCCAGGGCTTTAGGTGCCGACGGGTGTCGGGCTTTATGCCTGGCTGGTGCAGGGCTTTAGATGCCGATGGGTGTCAGGCTTTATGCATGGCTGGCTCAGGGCTTTAGGTGCCGACGGGTGTCGGGCTTTATACCTGGCTAGCCCAGGGCTTTAGGTGCCAACGGGTGTCGGGCTTTATGCCTGGCTGGTGTAGGGCTTTTGATGCCGACGGGTGTTGGGCTTTATGCCTAGCTGGCCTAGGGCTTTAGATGCCGATGGGTGTCGGGCTTTATGCCTGGCTGGCCCAGGGCTTTAGATGCCGACAGGTGTCGGGCTTTATGCCTGGCTGGCCCAGGGCTTTAGGTGTCGATGGGTGTCGGGTTTTATGCCTGGCTGGTGCAGGGCTTTAGATGCCGATGGGTGTCGGGCTTTATGCTTGGCTGGCCCAGGGCTTTAGGTGCCGATAGGTGTCGGGCTTTATGCCTGATTGGTGCAGGGCTTTAGATGCCGATGGGTGTTGGGCTTTATGCCTGGCTGGCCCAGGGCTTTAGGTGCCGACGGGTGTCGAGCTTTATGCTTGGCTGGTGCAGGGCTTTAGATGCCGACGGGTGTCGAGCTTTATGCCTGGTTGGCCCAGGGCTTTAGGTGTCGACGGGTGTCGGGCTTTATGCCTGTCTGGTGCAGGGCTTTAGGTACCGATGGGTGTCGGGCTTTATGCTTGGCTGGCCCAGGGCATTAGATGCCGACGAGTGTCGGGCTTTATGCCAGGCTGGCCCAGGGCTTTAGATGCCAACGGGTGTCGGGCTTTATGCCTGGCTGGTGCAGAGCTTTAGATGCCGACGGGTGTCGGGCTTTATGCCTGGCTGGTGCAGGGCTTTGGTGCTGACGGGTGTCGGGCTTTATGCCTGGCTGGCCTAGGGCTTTAGATGCCGATGGGTATCGAGCTTTATGCCTGGCTGGCCCAGTGCTTTAGGTGCCGATGGGTGTCAGGTTTTATGCCTGGCTGGCCCAGGGCTTTAGGTGCCGACGGGTGTCAAGCTTTATGCCTGGCTGGCGCAGGGCTTTAGGTGCAGATGGGTGTCGGGCTTTATGCTTGGCTGATGCAGGGCTTTAGATGCCGACGGGTGTCGGGCTTTATGCCTGGCTGGTGCAGGGCTTTAGGTGCCGACGGGTGTCGGGCTTTATGCCTGGCTGGCCTAGGGCTTTAGATGCCGACCGGTGTCGGGCTTTATGCCTGGCTGGCCCAGGGCTTTAGGTGCCAATGAGTGTCGGGCTTTATGCCTAGCTGGTGCAGGGCTTTAGATGCCGATGGGTGTCGGGCTTTATGCCTGGCTGGCCCAGGGCTTTAGGTGCCGATGGGTGTCGGGCTTTATGCCTGGCTGGCCCAGGGCTTTAGGTGCCGATGGGTGTCAGGCTTTATGCCTGGCTTGTGCAGGGCTTTAGATGCCGATGGGTGTCGAGTTTTATGCCTGGCTGGCCCAGGGCTTTAGGTACCGACGGGTGTCGGCTTTATGCTTGGCTGGTGCAGGGCTTTAGATGCCGACGGGTGTCGAGCTTTATGCCTGGCTGGCGCAGGGCTTTAGGTGCTGACGGCTGTCGGGCTTTATGCTTGGCTGGCCCATGGCTTTAGGTGCTGACGGGTGTCGGGCTTAATGCCTGGCTGGACTAGGGCTTTAGATGCCGACAGGTGTTGGGCTTTATGCCTGACTGGCCCAGGGCTTTAGATGCCGATGGGTGTCAGGCTTTATGCTTAGCTGGCCCAGGGCTTTAGATGCCGGCGGGTGTCGAGCTTTATGCCTGGCTGACGGGTGTCGGGCTTTATGCCTGGCTGGCCCAGGGCTTTAGGTAAAAAGAACTCATGAGCTAAAATTAAAATTTGCTAATATAGAATGAGGGGCAAAAGCCCAAAAGAATACAGGCACGGTATTTAATGTGAGAGGAGGAATGCATTACTGATGGCACCGACGAAGGTTGTCTGCATTCCATGTCCTGGGAAGCGACTTCCCATCGAGCTCTTCAATCTTGTAAGCTCCGTGACGAAGTGTCTCGGTGATCCGATAGGGTCCTTCCCAATTTGGGGCTAGCTTGCCTCTCTCCGTCAGCTTCAAAACTTCGGCCCGTCGAAGGATCAAGTCCCCCGGCAGGAAAGTCCTGGGACGCACACGGCATTGTAATATTTGGCGGCCCGTTACTGGTAGACCGCCATCCGAAGTCGCGCTTGGTCTTGCATTTCCTCCACCAGGTCGAGGTTGGCTCGCAGCTGGTCTGGGTTTCCTTCCTCGTTGTACGACTCCACCCAAGGGCTCGGTGAGCCAACCTCTACCGGGATGATGGCTTCGGATCCAAAGACTAAGCTAAATGGGGTCTCGTCGGTGGGGGCTCGCGGCATTGTGTGGTAGCCCACAGCACGTTGGGGAGCACCTCCACCCATCGTCCCTTGCAGTCATCCAGTCGAGTCCTCAGCCCTTGGAGAATGATTCGATTAATTACCTCGGCCACCACGTTGGTCTGAGGGTGCCCGACGGAAGTGAATTTCTGACGGATGCCCAGTTCGGAGCAGAATTCTCGGAAGGGCGCATTGTCAAACTGCCGGCCATTGTCGGTGACCAAGGTGTGCGGCAGTTCGAACCGACATATAATGGACTTCCAGAAGAAGGATCTCGCTTTGCTTTCCATGATCTTAGCAAGGGCCTCGGCTTCAACCCACTTGGTGAAGTGATCAATGGCCACCAGGAGGAACTTTCGCTGTCTGGAGGCCGAGGGAAATGGCCCCAGGATATCCATACCCCATTGGGCGAAGGGCCAGGGTGCCACCAAGGGGGTTAACTGAGACGTCGGCTGTTGCTGAATATTAGCATGGTGCTAACAGCTATCACATCTCTTAATGAGCTAGGCTGCGTTCTCCTTCATGGTCAGCCAAAATTACCCCTGTCGTAGGGCCTTGTAAGCTAGGGCTCTGCCCCCCAGGTGACTTCCACAGATGCCTTCATGGATCTCCCTCAGGATGTAGTCTGATTCTGCTGGTCCCACGCACCTGAGGACCGGGTATGAGAATGATCTTCGATAAAGCTTCCCATCCATCATCAAGAATCTCGGGGCCCTCCGCCTGAGTAACTTGGCCTCAGCAGGGTTCTCTGGGAGAGTGTCGTTGCTCAAATATCGGACATAGGCGTCCATCCAGGAGGGCTCTTGCTCCATCGGTAATGCTTCATCCGCAACTTCAATGCTTGGGGCCTAGAGGTGCTCCACATATGTTCTTCCCAGCGTCCCGTCGGCCGAAGTGGCTAAATGGGATAATGTGTCAGCCCTGGCGTTCTCCGCTCGGGGAATGTAGCTGACATGGAAGTAAGAGAACCAAGAGGCTTGGGATTGCACTTGGCTCAGATAACGGGACATGGTTGGGTCCCTAGCTTCGTACTCCCCAGTGATCTGCCTAGAAACAAGCTGAGAGTCCGTGAAGGCCCTCAAACGCCCGCACCTAACTCCTCAGCCAACCTCATTCCCGCTACAGGGCTTCATACTCCGCCTGTTGTTAGTTGCTGGGAACTGGAATCTACGAGCATACTCCACCGCATCCCCTTCAGGGCTCGCAAGGATGAGTCTGGCTCCACTTCCTTGAGAATTTGCTGCTCCGTCCACATGCAAAATCCAGTCATCTTTTTCTGTCTCCTCGGTTGAGGGAGGGTCCACACACTCCTTCGGGCGTATCTCCTCCACATCCTTCTCGGTCCAGGAACACTCAACTAAGAAATCAGCTATCACCTGAGACTTCATGGCCGACCTTGGTCGGATGGATAGGTCGAATTCACTTAGCTTAATGGTCCCATTTGGCTAGCTGACCGGAGGTGTAAAGGCGAGACAAGATGGTCCGGAGAGGTTGGTCCGTGAGCACCACAATGGGATGGGCTTGAAAGTAGGGTCGGAAGCGTTGGGCAGAGACCACCAGGGAAAAAATGATCTTCTCAATTCTAGAGTATCTGGTCTCAGCATCATGAAGTACCTTGCTGGTGTAATAGATCGGCCTCTGGACTCCATCAACATCAATGCGCACGAGCACAGAGCTGACAGCTTCGGGGGAGGCTGCAAAATATAGTGTTGAGAAATTATTAAAACATAATTGCCCCAACTTTATTAATTTGATGATTTCCAAAAGCCATGAGTACCTTAAAGAATAAAATGTGTTTATTTATCAAAAACCTTGAGCTTATTCAAATTGAAAGGAATGGAATATCAATGGTTATATTTAATGAGTTTGAATCCTTTAGAAAAGGAGTTTCAAGCTCTATGCTTAAAAGATTTCAAAAAGGAATTTTTACACATTATAATTCAATCTGTGAATTCTTGAAACATGTCTTGAATCCATGCTTAATGTCATATTTAATGTATTCAAGTCAAATTTATATTTTAAATTTGTTAGGGACAAGTTTTAAAGTCTATCAGAATATTTTTCTGATTTTTGTATCGCTCCCGAGCCGACTCAAGGGTTTCCGAGTCGACTCCTGTAGCCACAGAGTTTTTTGATTTTCTCGAGTCGACCCTTGGTTTTCAAGAGTCGACCCCTGACTCTGGGCGAGTCGACTCCTGTCTGTGCGAGCCGACTCCGCTCAAACAACAGAAACCATGTTTTTTTGAGCACTTCTCGAGTCGACTCCCCATTTTCCTCGAGTCGACTCCCAACTTTCGCGAGCCGACACTTTAGTTTTCGCGAGTCGACCCTTTAATGCTTAAAATGTTTCTATTTTTAGTAATCGACTTCGAGCCGACTCCCACAAAGCTCGAGTCGACTCCGCAAAATCTGGGCGCAATTTTTAACGATGACACATCAGCCCCAACGGTAAGATTTTCAAATAACGGCTATTTTTCTTGTTTCTAACGGATATATTTTGCAGATTCTATAAATAGTGGAGCTCTTTTCAAATCAAAAGATCAAAAAAAATCAAAAAGAGAGAAAAGAATATCTTTG